>LUCM01011142.1:150888-176172 GCA_008360955.1 Fasciolopsis buskii | reverse complement strand
ATTGGTATGCTCGGCTCAGTTGGAGGTACAGAATATGCGGTATATCTCCAAGGCTCGGGCAGCTTACGGGCTGGGGGATTGAGCGATCTTTGTCGGCGTCGGCCCCCTGATATTTTCACGTGAAGTTGAAGGTCGGTGGTTGTGGCGCTGTGCTGCGGTTCGCGTTTCAGATTTCGTCGTCATGTTTACGGGTTGCGGCAGACGCTGGAGTTTCTGCGCGTTGTGGGGCGATGTTCGATTGGTTGGAGGTTTTTCAGTAGCTAGTCGATGGACTATTACGTGCCTATTTGCTGACGCTAGGATTGGATGGAGTGACCGGGTGAGTACTATTGAGGTTAGGAACCTGGTATTGGGTGCCACTTCTGAGAATAGCTTGTTTCAGCGTATGAAACTTAGTAGACTACGCTGGTTGGGTCACGTGTTGCGTACGACGAACACTCGTCTACCATATCGTGCCTTATTTTGAGTTCCTTCTAAAGAATGGAAGAAGCCATGTGGAGGCCAACAGATGACGTGGCAACGTGGGATGAGAAAATGTACAGCGAACTTAGGTAAAATAGGTCTCACACCTTCGTGGTTGGGGTCCGAAAGACTCGTCGACTATCTGGCTGGAGACACTGAAGGATATGGCAGTGAACTGTGGATAGTGGCGATCGTACTGTCATTTTCTATCGAATCAGAATGATTGAAAACACGTGCGTTTGTCCAGTTAGACTGTGTTTCGTATGTTGGCTGCAGCAGCATCTTATGGGTTCCCGCCTGTGTAGGTCCACTCCCTGTTCCCGTCGGATATTCACTCTTTTTATATAAACGTGTAACTCTGGGGAAAGGCAGCGGTCAGTACGGCTTGCCTTGCTGTTTAACGCTGAACGATAACGATGATGATGATGAACTTTGCTAAGTTCTTTAGGCAAAAGCCAACTCATCGTCCGGTTCTTTATCACACTTGACCTAGCGTGATCTTACGCGGTTCTACGCCACTCCAAGTTTTAGGGTCATGGCTGCGATGGCCTGCCCCCCATGTAGAGAGCCATGGTAACTAAGGGATATCCTTTCCACCACACTCAAGCTTCGAGTCTGTCAAAAAAACCTAACAGATGAGTCATGCGGTGGCATGAGAACTAGGTATGATGCCATCCTATGCGACTGTTGATTTACTTAGATTAGGAAGTGTTAGGTGAGCAGACAATCAACCTCTACTGGCCGCATGCACCAAACGTACAAAAACACCCACATTTCTCATTCTCATGGACGTAACATCTGATTGTCCAGGTATCTGCTGCAATGATCTACGTGGCAACCTCAACGGCCAAATGCCCATAAACAAGCATCCACTCATTCAGTAAAATCCCTCAGTGGACGTTTGCTTTGCTCCTTAGTAGTATGGTTCGCAGGACTGAGACCATAATTGGTCCCAGACCACACCAAGTTTAGGGTCATATTTACTGACTTCCCTCGTTCGGTGGGCCCTAGTGTCCAGGGGAGTGTACATTTTGTCATATGAATTCACCAAACATGTCATAAAAAGGTTGATCAATATCAACCAGTATAACGGTGCTGAAGGAGAACACAGATGCGACTTACACATTGTGAAACCGAATGACCGCAGAAAATGGACAGAGGCCCAAGCGAATTGTACTCTCAAGACCTCGCGTACGAAGCCACTTGCCAACACTAACGTAAAAATTGGAATTGGATATGGTATCAATAGACTAACCTTGCCACTGGAAAATGTTGACCCAAATAGCCGACGAACCAGGTGAGAAAGAGGGACATGAAAAATGTGAAACATCTGTCGGTAAGACAATTCAGAAAAAATACCTACTTGCAAGGGAGGAATATGAAATAACGTATGAACAATCCAAAAAGCCAAACCGCAAGCAACACATTTAGATGATCTTTTCTGAAAACAATTTAGTTATTGGTGAACGTTGGGCAACCTACTTCATATAGACGAAACTCTGATTGCGACCAAGAAAATTCCAAACCCTTAATTCAGCCGCAGTAAATCGTTTGGTCACAGAGTCTTCAATTATAGCCTGAAAATAAGTGAAAGCTTTAGAAGTCTTTAGATCAGACGCAGTCGACAGAAAACTGGCCCGGCACATGAGACAAATCACAGTTACTGCAAATAAGTTCAAAAATACTAACAATCACGATTTAATTATGCCACAAGCAACCAGTTGAAGGTACCCACTTCTATCCCACATTTGACAAGATAATTGGGGTGATGTAGCTTAAAGCCTCGTTTTTCATCGTCGATGAGTTCCGTATTGCACCTGACACCATCTTCAGTTAACTGTATATCACGCTCTATTAGATCTTCGTCTGAAAAAGGTAGGTTACAAAATGAAAAAGAATTACCAAATGTTTCAAAGTTTTCGGAACTGTCGCAGCGAGCATTTTCGAATTTGGTGGTGTGGTCTTCAGCAATAACTGTTGCTGCGTACTTAACTCGTGAAAATGATAACAAGCAAACTAACCGAAAATAGTTTATCTAGGGTCCATATGTAAAACCGCTGAATTAACTGGATTCGAAATACGGAACAAATCAAACAGTTGATGAAGTAGGCTAGGACGAGCACGGGGTAAAACCCGATAAGGACACTCAGAAACATTTGGAGAGAAACTGCGTGCACAACAGGTCACTGGAAGACCTTGAAGAGTGGTTGCGGTTCAGGTTAGATTGCACGACCATAAGGCGAAGAGGCTGTTCGTCCAGGTTCTGCCGCCCCAATCCAAGAAGCCCTGGATCGGGTGATGCTTCGACCACAGGAGTGTGGGAGCCTTCTTTAGATCCTACGGTGGGCTTGCGAATATTGTGCGTGACTCCAGCATTCATTAATTTATGGGAACCGTTAATCCAACCATCCGCTCTGCCCTGAAATTCACACGCTAGCCTCTCCTAATTCAGGAAGTCATACGTTTTCCGGCATCCCTTAGAATTCACGCGCCGATTCTACCTCGATCAATTCCTCGGGTAGCTTCTTACACCATTCCTAGCTGTACATTCTCTCGCAATCGTTTTTCCGTTCCAACCCAGTACTCCGGTCTCCTTATTTGGAATAGGGCTCCGTGGTGACCCCGTACTTCAACCAGTCCCTTGAAAATCTTGGTGGCCCGCATTAAGTCATCTCTTACCCTACGTCTTTCCAGGGAGTACAAGTCAAGTGCCCTCATACCCTGCTGGCATTCTGTAAGCTTCAGATGTCTTAAATGCTATGTTAAACACGCTGAACCTGTTCCAAAATTCTAATATCCCTTACCAAATATGGTATCCTCCCCTGGAAATAATAATCTAGTTGCGGTCGGACAAAGGCCTTCAAAAAAGAGCATTAGGCCTCCTAGATCCAACGGTCCTCTTATATTGGTGTAAGGCACACCATGCCTTCTTGGTCGCTTCCAACCTTAGCAATACTCCGAAGTCCGTTGCTCCCCGTGTTTGGTCCATCGCGGCCTGATGCCTTGGTGGGCTCATGTGGATGGCGGAAATGGCCTCTATTTTCATCAGCCGATGTTGTTTGATCACGTTTTGCGGAAGATTCCATCTCGCTGGCCACCGGTAAACTTTATCCAAATCCCTCTGGATTGCTCCACCGCTTGTTGTTCTTAACAGTTTGATGTCGTCTGCAAATATAAAATACGGATACTCCAACCCATTGGTGATATCACTTGTTATGTATCAGAAAGCACATCGGTCCTAAAGCAGACCCCTGAGGCATCCCGCTTTGCAGCAGTCCTCTGTCTGATGGACAACCCTCGATCCCTAGGCCGAAACATCTACCGTTCGGAATTTGCGCTGTCACCATAGCGTTCATCCCGACGAACTTCACTTCATGGTCAAAGAGCCTATGGTTCACAGACTCAAAGACCTTCCGTCAGTCCGGAAAGCAAACTTCTACTCTTTCTTTCCTGCCCATCCTACCCGTTAATGAATCCAGGATGCTAAGGAAGTTGATCAAACACGAACGTTTGTGTCAAAAATCATGTTTTTTTGGCATTAGGCTTTTTACCCAAAGGTGACCGGCTATCTTGTCGCTCAGGATTCTCTCAAGGGGTAACGCCGAAATGGATATCACTCCCGCCGGTCTGTGGTTGCTGCAATTATCTACATCCCCTCCTCTATTCACTGGTTTGTCCACTTTTTTGATTCCTGAGAAGATCCCGCTCTATTCGTCAAAGGCTGTCAATCCCTATAGACTCAATCGCATACCGGCTACGGTATGGTTGTTTTTGCCTATAGGTTCTTCCAACTCCAAACCCCCTATGTCGTTCGGTGCTCTCGGTTTCGTCAAGTTCCAGCGGCTGCAATGCTCCAATCCTTCAGTATTTCACTCTCGTCCATGCTGTTCTAGAATAGGTTGCTCTCGGAGACGCTGGAGATGCCGTCCAATAGACGGCTGACGGCGGGCATATATGGCCAGGCCCTGCCAAATCGTTCTTCTACAATGCTTCCCGTTTGCTTCGCAACTTTTCCTCAGTGACGAATAGATCTCCAATGATCTGTGGTGAGATACCTGGCATGAATTCTCTGGTGTCCTCCAACTAAACCCAATGCACTACGCTGAATTATCGGTTCTGGGAGTCTGTTTTGCTGTGTGCTTTCTTGATATCCCAACCTCCGAACTTTAACGGACAAATGGTAATCCCCAATGACTTTTCCGGATGCACTTTGGTATAATACTTCAGAGACTGTTATTTGGCGCACCACGGAAGTTTAACCGAATGCCTGCGTTTTTCAACTCAGATTGGTCTTTTTTGCTGTTTCTAAATTTGCATGCTGCATTAAGTTTCCATAGTTTAGCGCGCCACTGAATAGTCTGAGGCGTCGAATTTGAAGGGTTTGCGGTAGCTGCTATCCACCAACGTACCGCATGATTTGTCCTGACTTCTAAGTTATCACTGTTCTCCCTCCACCTCGATGCCAATGAACGCGTCCCAAGTTAATTCCGTTGCCTCGAATTGGAGATCATTGAAGCCCACATAATTAAATTTCCTTCCCATCTGGGAACAACCCCGAGGTGTCGCAAGAACAGTTATTTCTGGTATCAAGTGATCACTGGTGCCTAAATAAATGAACGCTGGATAGCCTAGATATCCGTTAAGTGGGTGGTAAATCGAACCACCAGTAATGAAGTTCTGTTACCGGCTCTTTACATGTTATCCTGTATAATGTCGGTTTAATTGGAACCACCTAGTGAAGCCATTCCACCAAAAGCACAGGTACAAAAGGCACCGTATACATGCGACATAATGAAGTCCTCCACGAAGAAGACTTGTTTACCTTAATAAGCGCACCTGTCAGATCATTTAATAGCAGAGCATCATCTCTGTGATCGACGCATGGAAACCTTGCGTGGAGATTATGTTAACCCGCTTAGATGAAACTACCATCGTGATTGCAAATGGTTGATTGCTTCTAGTGCATAACATAGCCGTGGATTCAGCGAAGTCGATCGCTTCTAGGATGCTGATGGCGAACCGATCCCTTCGAAACTCGCTCTTCCTTTCTCAATGGTAGGTGGAGCAGTTGTTTCTCACCGGTTCCCGCAAATAGTTTATTTTGTCAGCCGGTTTTCGCAGCAGAGACCACACGGAGATTGTACTGGAAGGCAGTACGAAAACAAGTCAAGCGTTTCTACCAATTCACACGTTAGAATGAATCAAGATTCCTCTAACTTCACGGACCAAATTGTTATTTTTTGCAACTGCAACCTGGTCACCGAATGCAATACAAATAGAGCAACCGAAGATTTTGCCTCGACGGCCTTTGGCAGGAACGCAGTGATTTACGGCTAAGGTCCACCGGTTGATTTCCACATCTAGCCATTGAGCCAGTGGCTACAACAATTATCTGGATGGTCGCCAGATAAAATACCTGGAAGAGGCAGTTTCCTGCCTACGATACAGTGGAGGTGACGTCCGCCGAGCAAGTATTGGAATTCACAATTAGTAACCGTCTTCCGCCGTAAGGATGCAATTAGTGATTAACCCAAATTGAGCTCGTGTTTATAGGAAAGTTCAGGAAATCGACTGATCTGAAAACAAGATCAACCATTTCGTGTGACCGTCCCAGAGCATCTCAGAAGGACCTCTTGCACCGAATAAGGAAGAATGCGGCATAAGCATTCTCCTGGCTCCTTTTAAGCTGCCTTTTCCGTGGCTTAAGGAGAGCCAAATGCATGGAGACTACCAGGTCCCCCTAGATCATCTCGCTTGGAATGAATTTTGTATATTGACGTCTGACTGTTAAAATGATAATTTGGGTTGATAAAGCGTTGCAAAATTCATGCGCAGTTGAATGGTTTCACTGTTCTAGCAATAAAAACTGTAGCATTTGCCAGAGCATTCATCTGTGGGTCCAAAAGACCCAAAACTCTTTGCGTTGTGTTCGGGTGAGACTCAGGATTTCAAGGAAAGACGCACAACAATCAGCTTTTCCGGGGCCAGTGTGGACTTTACCAATGATTGGAGTTTCATTTAGCTTTCGGGTTGGTAACCCCGCAGTACCTGCCGGCGAAACAGAAAAGTTGATACAGGGGGGTGCCACACAAACACAGAAATACGTTGCCTATCTTGTGATAGTGGGACGATAACACAGACAAACCGGAATTGATGACCAGAATTAAATCACATTCAGTTATTGCAGCATCTTCGTCGAGTTTCATAAAATGCGCATCGCTAGAGACAGCAGAATCATACAGAGATTCAAATAAATAGACCACAGTGGACGACGTTAGAGCAAGTTTTACCTTTGGGGCCAATTTGGTTCGCTTGGTAAGGCGGACGGGACCAATAACCATGCAGCGGGGGTGGACAGAGCTTTTGAATCCTGGCGGATCCCAACTTAAGAAATTGACCTACAACGCTCTGCGGCCTTGGAAATTGTGCGAGCAACGGAAAAAAATCAGGAAGTCTGTCTGTTAGACAGGTCGCTCACACCAATCAGGCGCAATGTCGGAGGGCATTGGGAAACTAAGGCCAATTACTTCCCCTTCCAACTGGATGCTCTGGACAGGTAGGATGTGATTTTGGGAATCCAGCCTGTGAAATTCTCTCCGATTAGTTTTACCTCTAACATCCTCAAGGAAGGCACTGAGACAATGATTACAAAAAAACTGATCGAGATCATCACATTAATTACAGCCGTAACTTATCGTGGGGAGAGTTCCGTATCATTCCTAGGTGACCTGGAGGCAAAGGAATTCTTGGTTATCTGTTACCGAACATCGTTTGTCCGAAAGGATATTTGCATGCGTTTCCGTGCTCATCTGCAGTGGGGTTCCGTGCCTTAGCTTAGAGACGGTGGCGTAGATGTCAGGACATTGTTGGCCCGGGTTTCGAATATCAACTTTGAAGTTATTATAGATCCTGCTACTGGAATTAAGTACCGAAGATTTGCAGGCAGCAACATAGTGTTCCAGATCCAACTACTGGGATGTATTGTGTTAGATGGATTCCACAGTCGTACTGTTTCATATGCACTGCGTTGAGAACCGTTTTTGTATTTTGGTGGCGGAAATACTCGCTGTCATACACAATGAAACAAATGTAAGCGAGCGGGGACATAAATTCAGCCGAAAACGAAGCTGCTTCACTCTCCCGAGGATTGACTGACTCACATTCACTGTGAAATTGCACCAACGGCTGAAATGTTCAACAATCCACAGGAACTATCGGCCTGTGTGCGACCTCAGCGACCGACGCTGAGGGGCTGGAAGTCGAAGGTATCAAAATGACAACTGTCGTGCCGTAAATAGAAAATTTTGAACCACTCTCGAAAGGTCCTTTTCTTAGACCCAATTGCCTAAGGCGTTGGTTTGGTTGATGAGAATTAAAAGGCAGGCTCTGGTGGTGAATTGTGACCGGCCGCCTGATTGTGTACTTTTGGATCCAGTTGATCCAGAAAAGCTGCAGTCTCCAGAGCGTGACATCAACCAAATGTTACATTCCGAGATCTTTGGTGTGCAGCTACGAGATAGTTATGAAAGGGGGGCAGTAATAAAAATTATTTACTTGATGGGGTTGATCCTCATACTCGTCCAAAATTTGCTACCCTTGGGTATTAGACCGACCAAATCCGATCTAATCTTTAGAGCAAAACATGCGGTCTTCCGTCTAGTGCAGCACCATGCGAACGATCTGCTCATGCAACATTTGCATGCAGCGCCGGAACAGACGTGGGACCTCACGTGATGGGTGTCGTACAAGAATGGTTTTGGACCATGAGCGAGAGAACAAAAGTAAAGATGCATACCAACGCGTATGCTGGTGCGTACCTCGATGTTACACACTCAGTGAACAAGGATTCATTTTTACAAGCAACGTGGTGCTCTGCGATCAGATTCGGCGTGCTGTGCAACACACGGATAGTGGCACCAGTTGTGTGTGAGATGATGACGACTTTTTACTTTGCAACCAGAGGGAGGCGAGGAGCATCATGGGGCAAAACAGCGGTTCTCAGGGCACAGTAGCACTTTACTCCATGTATGTATCAAACAAAACTTTTGATCTTATCGTCAAATCAGATGATTTTCTGTACTGCCCTATTATCTGGAGCTGAATTCGGCCAGATCCTTTTCCACTGAATATTGATATGGTATGGAAGTTCAAGACTGTGTACATTGCGTTGCGTGCCTGGTGATCACCGACTCTGTTCCCTAGTACAATGGGCATTCGGCACGCCACAACCAGGAAACACCCATACCCTCTCGACTTCCCAATTCACCTCTCAGGTTACGCAAATGTAGTCAACGGGACAAAATTGCACCAACCGATTTTGTGGCTGGCAGCTGAAAGCCAGCTAACGTTCATGCCGCTGGCCTAACATGTTTGTGATTGTTCTGCAAAACGAGTTGCAAACTCGTTCGACCCGCAGACAATTCACTTACGGTGCGCCGCACCTCAAGGGATAGGGATCTCCTTCAGCTCAGCTCACTTGGCGCGGGAATGGACGAATCGAAATGCCAAGTGACTCTCGGGGCTCTTCTAATGTTATGCTCCGAAGCTGTCATCCACCTCCTCAAATGTCATCTTCCTCACCATATTCTCGGGAACCCATGGATCCTGGAATTTTGTTTTGTGGTAACAGGGTTAATCACTAATTGCATCCTTACGGCGGAAGACGGTTACTAATTGTGAATTCCAATACTTGCTCGGCGAACACATCACTTCCGCTGTATCGTATGCAAGAAACTGCCCCTTCTAGGGAAATGCAAAGTTTAACTGGCTGGAGTTGGAGGATGTCGAGATATGGACCACACTCTCAAAAGTCAATAGCGCTATGTAACGGACAGAAAATCAATTTAAAACGTTGAAGAGCAAAGGACACACTTTAGTAGAACGAGACATAGTGGTGCGGACAAAACAGCCGTATTAAACAACAACAAAGTTTAAAATATGAAGACAGAATAAAACATTAAGACTTTCGGAAGTTTAAATGTTTGTAATGAATCCTGTGGGAGAGAGTACGAAAATCTGAAGACAGCGGGTCCATTCTTGTGCGGCTGGCAGCTAAATGGACTGAGTTGCGTTGGATAAGAAAACCAGTTTCTGCACGAAGTAAAAAAGGTTCTCAAATGTATTTGCTATGAACATGCTGCGTGCCACTTATTTCGGTGACAATATTGTTAGGTGTAGCTGGAAATGAAGACCGGATAGTTAAGGAGTGAGCACGCCACTCCGGCTGCATTGGTGGCCGTACTTTTGGATGGTCGAAATGGTCCATCACATCGGGGATATCCGGTAGATCAGCGGCTGGTTTGGGCTTTCTTCGCGCTGAAACAACCGGTACCTTAAATCCAGATCTGGCTAGCAGCGTTCTAGCAAGAGTGGAAAGCCGGCAAATCTTGAGTATAACATGCGACGATGAAATCGGTAATAGCTCGTAGGTTGGGGGTGTGGGATGTGAAAAAATAGGCAGAAATAATCTGGCTTGGCTGTCAGATTGTAACAATGTTTCTCAGTAGACCGGAAGCGGCGAGAGGGACAAAAAGAGGCACAATCCTATCAAAGTTTTGCCGTGTGAATGAAAAAGTATAGGTGCAGGTTGCAGATACCATTCTCGACTCGGGTCTAATCATGGTGAACAACCTTTGAATTTGAACGCTTCCCCATAGAATAACAGAGGCAGTGCTAGCTGGGACTTAAAATGAAAGAACTTTGACCACGAATGGAGCGAACTGAGAAGATTTGTCGGAAGTTTCAAGTGAGCAACTGTGACGAATCTTGCCCTTATCGACAGTCGGGCCAGGCGAATACTCAAGGAACAGTATCACAACGAAGTTAATGTGGGTGGGCTAAGGGCGTCGAGTAGTTTATTGCGTAATTGGCATTATTATGGTATAGATTAGAGAGGAAGGCTGTGTTGATGTTGACTCGGCGAGACCACATCATTTCAAGTTTAAGGAGATCGTATCTGGCCCTGTGGCTCAGCTTAGCATAGGGACCAAGGAGGTCTCTAGTGAACGCCCGCTGGAAATTGTCGATTGTGCTTCAAATAGATGTACGCAAGCACGTGAAAATAATTGAGCAATATTCAAGATGAGGAATGCGGCAGGAGCTGAAGGTGATTATTGTACGATGTTGAGTGCAAAATTCACTTAGAAACATGGTATGGGTTTTTTAGCGATGAAGGTTTGGCGGTACGCTTGGTGCAGCAAGTTGAAAGGGGAAGAGTGTAAAGCATTTTCTATACGTTCTTCCGATCACTGGGAAACCAGGAATAATGAATAAAAACAACATGCGAAACAAATTGCAGGGCCCGTTTTCGCGTATTGTTCGTTGCTCGGTTCGTTTTATCACTTGGTGATGGGCCCCGGTTCTGCATGTTTCATGGGCCTTGGCTGTAAAGACAGTGGGTCCGTCCCGGCAAAATGCCCATTTTCGGTATCCGTTAAAATCTTGGGGCACTTTATCTTCTCTCGATGGCAGGTTGCGTCCTACTGTCCACCGAACCACAGTGTCATGTTCACTGTTGAATGGTTATTACTTAGCATCCGAGAAAATTAATAACAGTGAGGGGTCAGAAGTTACATTCTATCGGGGAAATAATTATTTCAGGAAGGTTCAGAAAAACAAAGCTTGTTTTTGGCATGACGGGCCCGAAAAGTCCACTAACTGGCATTAGTGAAATTTCATTTGTTTTGAATCTGGACCAAGTGACGTAAGGAGTGTAGCAAAAAATCTGTACTGCATGTATTGGTTTTAGTTGCGAATGATATAACGTTGCTAACACAGTGTTGTCAGTGCATGTTATTCACCAATGTTTCGACTAGCTTGGGTAGTCTTTCTTAAGACAAGAGTTATAAACAGCTAACTGAGGGAAGGTTCAAATTCCAACGGCCTTCACTTGTGTGTGCTCATGAATGTGTGTACTTCGAACTGTGAAACGGGTGATATTAGTTGTCATGTGCCGCCGTGGTGGTGAGGTCAACTGGCTTGTGGACAATTTCAAAGTTTTTTCTCAATGATGTTAGGGTTGTCCACATCTCTTAAATCTGCCCCGTCGTTCCGATTGATGCATGCGAAGTGGGGAATTATCGCTGAAGCCTCGGCAAACGTGCGTCCGGTACAGTTTGTGAGTCCATTTTGGAGTATTTTGCTTTTTTCATAATCTGTGTTATATCTCTCTGCTATGACATGCAGAGCAGTGGCCGAAACGAGCTCAAGTTTTGATAAGACTGCCTTGGCCGAAGGTCCACACTTGTCTTTCTTTTTGTGTTCTGTTATCCGTATCATTAGTTGTCTGTTGGTTTGCCCAACTTGTTTTGGTTTGTGTATTGAAATTGCAGACGGAAAAATCCGTAAAACGTTATATTCTCTTACTCTTTGTTGGTGAATGTATCAACTATGATGCAATATATGGTACACGTACATGCATTTTCACGTATTCTGTTATTACATATATAGTTAATTGGATCACTAACTTAGCATGCCTTACGGATTTGGCAATAGTATATATATAATTTTCTGTATACTTGTTTATGCCCTCATGTCTATATGGGGTAAAAATAAAGTAATTATGTATCACTCCATGCGTGCAAAAAAGTTCCACTATATATGTTTAAAACTTGGTTAAAACTGATTCCCATTCTCACTGCGTGCAGGCACCGTCTTCTTGGTGCACCACTTCCCGTATGGACAAGCTGCCCATAATCACCACTGAAATTTGTCAAGGCACCTTTGCGTACGTAAGTATTCAATATTATGAATCGCATGTGCAACGATACACTTTTGTTCATACGCATTTACTGGCGTTCATATAGGAAGATCCATTATTATATGTGCATTTGTGCTTAATAAGCGGTATGTAATACATATATATAATTGTATGTATCCGCAAATATAAAACGCTATATGTATATGCGTGCAACGGCTATCCAGTTTGCACTTTGTGGACAACCATTCGGCCTAACCCGTATCTGGCCGCCACTTTCTCGGGATACCGTCAGTTACCTCTCCATCCCGTTCCACCTAGCCCCACAGCAAACTCAATGGGTGCCACTCAGCATAAGGCAGAATAAAATTTATTTCTAACCAGAAAATCATCTGAATTAGGGACCAGATTTGGTGGCCCTCGCCGATTACCGGTATTTACTTATATCTTAACAAGCCTCTCATTCTAAAAATCTGTACCGTTCCTGCCAAACACTTTTCCCCCCCGCGCTACCCCCTCCTGCTCTACCTCCCCTTCACTCTCGCTATGTAATCTAACGGGGGTTGGCAAACATGACCATGGAAGCAATGTGCCCCGAGACTAATTGTAACGCGGAAGGACTACATTACACCGATCCACAATTTAATCACCCACCAGATGTCTTGCTCAACTCACTTGGCAGTTCATTTACCGTCCACTTCCAAACATGCTGCCCTGGGCTGACGCATCCCTACATGAATGATGCAACGCCCTCCCAAACAAAAAAGGCCAAAAATAAAAAAACTGTTTGAAAGTAAGAGTGATGATTCAATCAAAGACCCTCAACAAACGAGGAACCGAGCTTCACCCACCGTGACACAAATCGGTGGAAAGGGCTCGTCCGCAAAGTTTTTTTTATTGTTATTAAATATCTTTATGCTGAGTAAAATTCGATATATCCAGCCTCCCACACTCTCGCCAAATTTTGATTTCATACTTACAACCAAGACGTGGCTCAAAATTCACATTCCGGACAACGCCACAATAATTCCCGGCAATAAATTCTTCAGGAAAGGCCGCTCGAGGTGGCTGCCTGGTTTGCGTCAAAGAATCTATAGCAGCTGCTTTGTGCCAGGATACTATAGTAAAAGCCACCCAGAATGCCCTTTGGTTTAGAGCTGAGATGGGCGATGAGGGCCTTCTCGTTGGGTACGTCTACTGCAAATCTGCTTCCCGCCAAAACGACTTTTTGATGATAATAACTAATGAATGCGGTTTTTGACCTACCAGGTCCCAAGCTGCTTGCTGGAGATTACAATGCACCTAAAATTTGTTGATGCAAGCTTTTCGCTATAAATTACTTGCCATCTTTCCTTGAAAGCAGTCATCGTGGCGGTTGGACCCAACAAGCTTGACTTGATATTTACGATAAGCTGAACATAAGTTCAAATGGCCCTTGAGTGGATTTTGCATGCATGTCATCCTCTGCACGTTAGCTGTTCATTTATATTGCCCCTTCTGAGTAGATACCCCCACTGACCCAAGGCTACATTTCAGGGCTGACTGGAATCGTCTACCTGTTCTAGTTCGTAATTCCAATTGGGACTCACTTTTTTCTAATACGAGAAGTGCAAGCGGCCGCCGATCAGTTATATCCCAGCCTGCACAGGTGCGCTGATACCAGTACTCCGTCCCGCACTCTGAGCGGGCTACTCGAAAGAACTTATTGTGACCGAATAAACTGTAAGCTCGCTGAAATCCAGCGGGCCGTTTCCAAGACCACAGATTTTTCGAGTTTTCTGCAAATAAATTGATTAAGTTAAAGTCTAAAAACATTATTCGAACACGAAAGCAAACAGCAAGAGCTGGAAGCTCTAAACAAATAAGACCGAAACGCAACACTGCCAGACTGCTTAAACACTGAACCACCTGCTCCGGGTCCTCAGCCACTCAAGTCCCGTATATCATTCAAAACGGTATTTTTGTAAATAATCCCCCGGGGATTGCAGAATCTTTCGGTGAATTCTTCGCCTCTGTTCTGGTAAACGAAAGCAATCCCTCTATCCTATGCCGACCTGCCTTGACTACAGAGTCGTACTCAACAATCGTATTTCTTCCGAAGGACGTAGCCTAGCTTTTGTTAAAAGCCAAAATGAGCTACCCCTCTGGACTTGATTCATCACCTACGGCTGCCTTCGCACTAGGTGGGAGTGAAATCCCGATTTTTGGCAAACACCCTTAAGTTGTTCATTCAACGCTACACCTTCCCGTCACAATGGAAAGCTCTTGTGGGTGTACCGGTTAACAGAATGGGCGCACGCTGTGACCCTGCAACCTACCGCTCAATAACTCACACCCCTATAGTTTTCAGGATCATGGAATGTCTGATTAAGAACAGTTCTATAGCCTATCTTCGAGAAAATGGACTAATTTACAGTGGCCAGCATGGCTTCCTTCGTAGGAGACCCTGCGCTACTTGCGTGGCTGACCGTCTGAACGCAATCACTAGGGCCCTGAGCACTCGAAGGTCAGTTACGGCAATCGTCCTAGGTATGATGGGGGCTTTCGATAGTGTCCCACAGTAGGTCGCTAAGTGAAATGACGTCATACGGTACTGGTGACCCAATCCAGTCGTGGCTTTTATCTTATTTTTCATTTAAAAACCAGGTAGCTCAAGTAAATGGCCGCAACTCTGAGCCTAGACTAGTGTCTGGCGGTGTTATCCAAGGCAGCGTTCTGGGCTCCACTGATCTTCCCGGTGTAAGTTGCCGATGGCTTCGATGTTATTCGAAATGTCACCGCGTTTCTGTTCGCAATTGATATCAAAATTGTTGACGTCTTTTTTCCCTGAAGCTTTAGAGTTCCCCATAATTAACACACCTCAAGACTTAGCGTCACTCGGTTTCTGGGCAAACGGCGGGGTGATGAATTCTCCGCTAAAAAACGCACCATCATAGGTAAAAGTGCGATATACCTTCGAGCGAACTCAAGCTGGAAGCCAAATCATCCCCGTTAGCTGTCAAGCCCGATAACTTAGCCTTGAACTTCTCGGAGCATGCTGTCACACAAGATGCGAAAGCAAATAAATTAATGGGGCTGCCTCACACATCTGTGAAGTTAAAAGTAAGCAAACGACACTTTTTAGACTCCACGTCAGGTCCATTCTGGAGTACTTTTCTCTAGTCTGTTTTAACATGAGGCAGCGTGACAGAATAGCAATTGGAAACGCCCAGCATGCGTTTACCAAGCAGTCGGTTGGCTACTCTGCAGGCCCAAACTACATGGAAGAGTGAGTCGCTGAAATGAGATCCTTGGTGGCTCCAACGCATAAGAGCAAACCTGGCACCCTTTAACAGTATTACTACAGAGGAGAGCTGCGTCTCCGCACCCCGTGTTAGAAACCCACTCCCACACTTTCTCTGAAATGCGGATTCCATTACTAACCCCTCAGTTCAAAGACACGTTAGAGCCAACTTCCTTATTGTTAAACATTTGTCATTATAAAACAAACTTTCCCGAAATTGTGCATTTTATCACCATCCTCTATTGCATTTAAAAATGAAGTACCTAGAGTAGCCACTGCACTCTTTCTCATTAATCCACATCACCCATACTCACCTGAGGGTCGAGTGTATGAAACCGCATTAGGCTTCTACGAAACGCATCGATGTCACCGTTTTTTCTTTTCGGAAAAGAAAGTGAATTTTTGGTCTCACTATATGTTCTAATAACTTCTATTTCTGAACCCCTTGCAAGATTGATCGTTTCTTAACCACAGCTAGCGTCTAGGCCAGACTGCCACCTAATTTTCTTTTCTTTGTTCCAGGCCATACTGTTCTGCTTGGATGAAAGCATTTCATTCTCCGGCTACCGCGGTTTTGGCTCCTCTGGGATTATTCGCTTTTGGAAAAATGATGTCTTGCTTCTCCTACCTACCCTTTTGCATTCGTTCCCTCTACTCCCGAGTACACCGGTGCTACCAAAACAGTTTTGGGCTCGGTCATATCCATCGCTTTGGCAGGCGCACATAGAGCGGGCAGCCAGGCTGCAACAGTGTGCGGGTGGAGCTAGTTTGGTGGATTACACCCCTGCAAAATTTGGCAACAGACCGGTGCTTCTAGCAACCTTCGCCACACTTTCTTCTTTTTCAACTTTCGCTCTATCACTGGACCTAACTGAGAGTCATGAAGTCAAAATTTTCAGAAACAAACCTCATGGATTAGTCATATGAATACATAATTTCTATCCCTTCTCAGCCTCCGTCTTTCTTGCCCAACGGACTGTGCTTGCAAACTTTTCGCGTATAATACTGCTAGTTTCCCCTCAGTATACTGCTTCCCAGATTATGCATTCCGCAATAAACTGCCTCCAAATTTCCCTTTTCCCAATTTATTGCACTTTTCTTGTCAAGCCGTAACCTTTCTACCAAGTCCAATTTGTGTTTATTCCCGACATTCAGAAAACGTACCACTTTAAGGGACTTTCCGGCGACGTTATCGATCCATTTCTGTTTGCTGCATGTATATGGCGGCCTGAGAGGTGCGCTACAATGACACCGAGTGGTACAAACGAGAATTCTAGCTGGACTCAAATACCCCGCGTGTAAATTCGTTACTATTTATGCTGTTACTGAACATGCGACCTGAGGTACATATTAATAGCTGTTGTATAGGCTCTCCAACGGTTGCACGTGAGTGTTTATATTTTTTCAATTATCTTTTATCCTCGATTTTCTTCACCTTTACACGTCATGATGATGCGCACTGCATGCTCTTAGCACAGTCCAAGAAATTAAATAATGTTATTATTTTAAATATGCGCTTGCACACCGGCCGCCTTATGTAATTTAATTCAAGTATACCCTCGTAACTTGCTCGTTTTATGGTCGCTATGAAAAATCTTCGGCCTAATCCATGAAAGCTGGTTTATCACTCCAATGGGTGTACCTTGGTGATGCATGAATGCGTCTTACCGTACACGCATTTGCCTCCTTACACAAGTGCATCTATATATTTCCATGTAAATCTGTGTGCATGCATATGCACATGTATAAAAATGCGTACATTTGTACCCAAGAATTGTTAGACGGATGTCTGTGTCTCCTGGATTCAATGGCTACGGATTGATGGACGCATTGCGCAGGTCGAAGAAATGTTATCAGTGGTTATTGATAGGCTCAAGCTAGCACGCAGGCCTGAGGGCGGTATGCTTCGCATAATATTACTTGAATGGTCACGCAAGGTCCTTGAAAACGGAATAGAGCGCAAGAATTCTAGAAGCCTGTGCCCTGGACTTAAGGCAGCTGTGCTTAATTGGACGACTGTTAATTGATTTTGTACGATCGCGCATGATAACAATCTTCGGAACTGTTAAAGCTCCTGGTCAGCCCCTCTTGCGGCCTATTTTGCCAAGCTCCAACTACTATTGAGCCTGTGAAAGGAGACTGGCGCCCCTACGGGGTAACGGTAATTCAACAACGGCAAAAGGCAATAGTCCTAAGAGTAACTGGTGCTCGCATTCTGATATCGTTGGCCCCGAATGGGGCCATCTTCATTCTGTCGGCTTGGCCCGTAGATCGCAGGTGGCCCATTGTCCGCATCGTGCATTATAGATCATTGTGTTCTTGGCCCCAGTCCTTAATCTCTTCCGTTCATACCCTCGCCTCTCCGAACGAAAAGAAAAAAGTGGTTTCACTGTCGAGTCAGAGTGCAACTGTCAGTCGAATGTCGCATTTGCCGTGCGCAGTTGCCGTTGGTCACGAGGCAATGAACACAGCTGGATAATCTTGCCGAAGTGGTTTCCACAATGGGAGTGCATCCACCGTCAACAGAAGTTGCACTGGGCCCACTCCGCCGCGTCTTCCGGAATCGATGTCTGGGTGTTCCGTTCGGCAAACGCTGCAAGTATCTCGCTGGATTGGAGAATTCTGAAAGGTAGCGATTCGGCGTATCTTCTTTTTTAAGTGAAATACGTACGCCACCCTGGTTTTCTGCTTTCGAAATAAACTGGATATAACGGATCGCCGACGACCTCTGGTTCAGAGCCGTTTGTTATTCTGGAGTGCTTGGACGTCTTCCGCTTTGAGGGCATGGGCACCGTGCCGTTCTTAGATTTGGCCCGGTCCTGTTAGGCCGGGTAGGTGGTCGTCCAATGCTTAACCCTGTCGCCGTTCTCTCCCATGTACAGACTGACCTTGATATCATCATTTGTGCTTACCTACGTATTGGCTCTCTGGTCATAGGCGAAATAACTTCCATTCATTCCTAAATCGACAATTTTACCGATGGTACGCAACTATCTTAGAAACGGTAGAATACTTCGTTGCCTAAGCCAAGTGCGGAGATAAAAATGCCTTTGCAAACGTCCTCGGTCAAAGAAACCTTATTCTTTGGAATGCATACAAAATATCTTTTCCAATTGGGACACGTTGGTTTTCTAGACGACAGCCGCTAACCAGCAGGCTTACCGCCATAACCCCAGCGGTCCACAGGTAGACAACTGACGCCTTACCGGATGAGCTTACGTACACTTACGACGTGATTGCATGGACGCAACCACTGCTTCCGGAGGGGCCAATTGCACTACGGATTGGAGCCCATGAATACACATGTACCGTCTACCTGTGAACACTCTAATCCACAAGGTATCCATCTTCTTTAGGAAAACTAAGGGATGCGAACTTAGGTGCGATTCAGCTGCTCACCACAAAGAAAGACTGCCCTTCCGTAAAGGCCCAGTTTTTATTCCCCTACCGCTGAGAGGTACATGTGCGTCGATAAATTCTTTCACTGTCCGTCCAAGCCTGCTCTCAGCTGGTTTTTCCCGAGGGTTAAGATTTCTTTGGAAAAACGTCAGGTAAGTCTGATCTCGCAGATGGACCAAACATCGATTGCCGATTTTATGCTTACACCTCACTGTATAATGCCGAAATCTTATGCCTTGTAGGCGCCACAGTTGGAGTCAACCAAGCTCGATTTGTAATGACGACACTGAACTTGTCAAATTATTCCTTTGCTGACGCAACCAGTCAATTGCAAATCCACTGGTAAGTGATTTTGCTGCCTGCCCGAGAAGTTACAACCAAACTGCCAGATCAACAGTGCGTATCCACGAGGATCTGGAATCGACAAAATCTACTTCCACGGCTTGCATTGCATTAAAAGGCATCAAATTGCGATCTACGACATTTTCTTGCGCGGTATCCGAACAGGGCAACTTGTACTGTATGGCATTTATCGCGCAGCAGCAGCTTATTTTGCTGTTGTTAGGCAAAAGTGAACAAAAGAATTTCCTAATCCACTGCTCTCCGCCAACACCGCGTACCGGAGAAATTACTCCTCACAGTTTAGCTGGTGAGTGGCGTCCAATCATGGGTTCCTACGATAAAATTCCACTGAGAAACTCATAACGCGAGGTACAAAATGTGCGGAGCTTTATAAGGCATTTCCCTTCAAATTCAGCCTACTTTGTTTCCTTGATCAACCTCTGACTCAGACGACATTGTTCCGATGGTACATCCACGCACAATTCCGGTGAAGTCTAACTGTTCTCTTTTAGGTAACTAGACAGTTGAGTTTTCTTCAAGCGTATCTAAACGGTTCCATGAAATCCCATTGTTTGCGCCCCCTGCTGAGGGGTGAGCATAATGTTACGCAAATAATAACGATCATGATCGATGTGGAACTGACAATTTTGTTGGAGGCAGCAACCAACCATCCTATATTGCTTACTGACAGCACAAATTGTGTCACACGTCGGACACCAAATATTTGGAAAACGGAAATCAACAATGCCACAGCGCATTTATTTACTTACCTGCTTCCAATTCGGCAATATTAAGATCGATAATACGGGGAAGATGACGTAGCAAACAGAGATGTTCCGGGAGCCATTTTAATGGCACTGTGGTACATATAAAAACATGCGGACGTCCCCCTTTGAAACATAATAAAATGGCTTCTGTCTGTCGAATTTTTCATAATTACGAAGTGTAACCAGCGCTACACCGTCCCACGTCGTGAGTCGTCATTGTGGGGAATTTTTCAGTTACTGTTTTGTTACTTTAGCGTTATTCGCTAAGTAGTAATCATTAAAATAGCTTGATTTTGATGAGCATTGGAATTTGAGTTTGCTCACTGTCTAAATGACCACAGATGCAACGAAAACTGTCGCCGAACGCTCCGCTCCGTCCTTTGCGCTGGTCGTCTATCCCCGTTAGGAAGCTGCTATCCTGATATGACGCCGCAGTACCTGGCCGCGCGACTTTGAGACAAGCCAAGCCACGCTAATAACCGCCCCGGGCGCCTCATCTCAGATGGACCATGATGATCGTCCAAACGGTTACTAACACTACTGAAATGCCGCGCAACCCTCCCACCTCCAAACCCGTACCGCCACAGAGCACCATAATCTCCAATATCAAGTAAAGAGAACACAGTCCATTCATCACAAGTGTATTTAAAGATAGATTGTGAATCTTACACGTACCCGTTTACTTTCCACCACACATAACAATCCGTTCCCGGCCGCATAAGTCCAGTGACCATTTTTGTAAGTTCCATTGTCTCGCTGTCCACAATTTTTCATATATTTTCGTCCCCTAAATTGTCGGATGCAACTATAAATATTTCCTGCTGTTTCATTTTAAGCATTATTTTGACTACTGATTACCATTCTCCATCCAGCTCACGATATTCAGTGTGATTTCGACTCTTCTCCATCCCGTTATTACACCCATGTTGTTCTTCATCTTTACCATTTTACCCTCCTGATTTTTGATGAACCCGGCCACTTGACATTACCCACCATTTCTTCCCAGCCAAATTATGTGCCAGCCATATGCACCCTTGATGCATTCAAACATGGATTGACTCGCAGTGCGCAACTCATAGCCAGCCCCGAAGAGTTTCGGCGATGGATTATCTAGTTCTGGTTTATAGCCCAAAAACTCGTGTTTAGCCTATCTAATTGCAGATTATTTTCATGGCAGCATAAACCCCGCATCTTCACGACTTAATTTTTGTTTTACGATTTCCACTGCGCCATTATTGTGCAAATTTGATCTTGCCATGCGTATGACTCTCCAATTTTGAGAAATATACCCATTATTTTTATTAAATATTTTACCAATTTTCGTCTAGGCTTGCGCAGTCGAATTTTCAGGTCTGACCTGACCATACCGTAAACACTTTTGGTCTATAAAGCACAAGTTCAATCGGTTTGCTCAGTTGTCTCAAGAGCATATGTACGTGTCGGTCTGTCTACTCATTTTTCTATCCACACGATTCTATATCCCTCAGTATCCTCCTGGTGTTCAGACGTACAGTGTGACTCAGGATATCTTGTTTAACGTCACATTATCGCATATCATTTATTTTAGTCAGTAATTTGCCGGATGTTATCCGTCGTAGGGTGACATTTCCCCGTTAATTTGCCTTCAGTCCCATTCTGTAGACGCGCAAACTCCTCCCACCGTTGGTGCTTACTTAGTCTTTTAATGCATTCACAAATTACCTAGTTTTACCTTACTCCTTAGCATTTCTCTCACAAGAACCGTTCCAACCCGATTACACTTAGTTTCCCGTCATCACTCTAGTCGTAACAACTATAAGTGGTCGCCTTTCGCAATCTTGCTGAGAATTTTTTCTAATTTCCAAGTTTCCAAAAAGAGCAGAATGGCTTGATGTGTCCATCAGCGAGCTAAACGCGTCGATTACAGCGTTCGCGCGACTAACTCTACAAAACACTCCAAAGCTGGCCGTCGTTTGGAACCAATGAACCAGTGATCCGCAGTGGCAAATGTCCTGGTCAGTAAAGCCCACGACAGGGCACAGGTTTTTGAAAGATTATCCTATTTACTGGACAACGTTGACAATTTGGACCGCGCTATCACAAAGCTTGCACCCTTATTCCACCTCATCCACCCTGAAACAGGGCTGACTAGGCAGAACCTGATGAACACTGGCAACTTCTTGATGTGCTGGCCCCTAAACATCGACGAGAGTGGATAGGTCATGTAACAGTATTGTCTTTAACGTCCCTGATCGTATTCCTACGAATGTCCCTAGACATCAGCTGTTGGCCGCTAGCAACATGGGGCACATACCATGTCTAACGACCAGAATGCGGATGCGGACCCAACCCCATAATTGTCCCCGCATGCTGCAGTTCCAGACGAACATTCTAGAGAAGGTGCACATCAGCAAGCGAAGCGTTGTTGCAACAACTATACCTTTTGAAAACCCAAAAATAACCATAGACAAAGCATCTCCCCAGAAGAATGTTGTTGCTAACATTTCACATGCATCCAGTCACGCGCGTCTGAATTTCCAAGATGCCACCAGCAAACAGTGCACGCCTGCTACAGTGGAGTCATCCAAAACGAGCGTTCTATCTCCAAAACACCCAACCATTCATCAGTCAAAATGAAATTCATTACGGCCAATGCCGTCCGCGGGTTCACGCCCCGCCGTTGAAAACTTGGATATATCGAGCTCACCCTCCACAATTTAGCCTCCATCCGAACCCCCACCTAGGCTCCAGCAACTGAACGTCACTTTGTTCAGCCAGGCTCGAACAACGGTCCATCCGCACTCGCTCTAGAGTATGGTCGCCAAAGCTAGTTCCAGTAGCTCACAGTCGCGCTCCAGCCCGCCCCATATGCTAGAGAACCCAAATGACTATCAATGTGCTTCACATTAAAGAAAGAGACTTTTTTCTAGCCAACGTTGTTGCAACCCTCTTCAATAGAAGTGGTCCACGTAAGACACAAAACTCTTCAACCTCCTAAGATCCCCGCCAAGCCTGCCCCATTAGGTCTACGATGGTCAGAGGGCGCAGCCCATTCAGGAGGTATGGCCAACTATCCCTACATTTCAGCGTCGCAAAGGAACCCCGCGGCACTAAGGAATATCTCCCGCTGCCCAATCCAATTATCATAACTTCAACCTCGGTCACCGTCCCAGAAATGAAACTGGTTTCCGCATTACTGGCCTGTCACCTTCTCCCCAGACGTACGTATGAACTATACTCCGATCGGGAGAGAACTACATTTTTCCGAGTTACCCTTGGCTGACTATCTCCAATAAACACAACAATTAGGCCAGCTTGCCTACACCCACCTTCTCACCTACCCAGGCCGAATCTCAAGGCTTCCAATTAGCTAGAAGTTAGGCCCTCCAACATTAGGCAATCTAGGGATTTGTTCCAAATAACGTCGGGATAACCTTTATTTCCCATTCAGCCATACCATAACTTCCACCCGCATTACACATTCTCTTCACTCCTTAACAGACACACGCTGCTCGCTGGCTATATCAACAAACAGGATGGAGCCTATCTTAGTTTATCAACCAGTCGCGAGAGGACATGAACACCCAAAGGCCTTACCAACACCATCAGCAATATCGTTCAGCGGTAAACAACAAGGCAAGCCCCGCTCACCGCTGCATTTTCCGTACAGCTAAGAGTTCCTACAAAAGGGGTGAATATCCAAGGGAAACAGAGGGTGGGCCTACACAGGGAGGGAGATCAGACGATGTTGAAGCCAACACAGGGAACAGTCCAAATCTACAACTGCACTGTTTCAATCATTCCAATATAATAGAAAATGACAAGACGAACGCCACTGCTCGCGATTCACAAACATACCCTTTGGTGTCTCCAGCCAGGTAATTAAAAGGTCTTTTGAACCCTAAAATACTTTAACTAACTTCGCCGTACATTTTCTCGTTCCACTTTGCAAACTTGTTTGTTGACCTTCACATGGCTGGTTCCACTCCGAAAGAGGAACAAATTATGGCACGGTGTGATATACGCGTGTTCTCCATGAGCAAAACGAGACCATAAGAGTGAAATCTAATACGTTTCATTCACTGAACTAAGTTATTCTGAGAGCCGGCACCTATTCTAAGATTCACCACCACAGTGTTACTCAACCGGTCACTCCATCCAATCCTAGCAATAGCACGTATACATCGATAGTCGAAAACCTCCAACCGACGAACATCGCCCACACGCATACTCCACGTCTCGCAACCGTACAACAGAACTGAACGCACTGCAGCACAGTAAATATGGCCTTTGAATTTCAGTGAAATATCAGGCCGACGCTATAAGTGCTTCAATCCGGCGTAAGTTGCACGAGCCTTGGATATACGCATATTTACCTCCAATCCCGAGCTACCATCGTTAGACACGCAGCTACCAAGGTAGGTGAAACGGTCCACAGCCGTTATTTCCTTTCTATCCAGTATCAAGTTCGGCGCTGCTGTCGTCCAGTCCTGCTGCAACAGCACTTCGAACTTTGAAGGTGCAAAGCACATGCCAAACCAAGCAACCGATCTCGACAGTCTATCTAGGGCTTTTTGTGCATGGTCCGCGGACTCGAACAGGCACTCGACGTCGTCTGCGTAATCTAGGTCGCATAGCTTTCCTCCAGTTCCCAGATCGACTTCTACGTCCTGGAGACCTCCTAAAGCATCTTCCATCACCTCGTCCATGACGAAGTTGAACAGGAATGTAGAGATGGGACAACCTTGTCGAACACCGCTAATCATTTCGAATGAACTTGACAATTCACCATATACCCTCATGCGACAGAAGGTATGCGGGTACAGTGCCCACAACAGGTTTACAAACTTCGTTATCTTACCCCTCCGGTGGACAGCACTGAGTAGTGCCGATCGATCGACGGAGTCGAAAGCACCTTTCAAGTCGAGGAAGACTACGATCGTAGGGCGCCGGTGTATGTAGCGCGTTTCGAGTATCTGTGGAAGAGTGAATATTTGGTCGATGCAACCTCGACCTGGCCGAAATCCGGCCTGTTGTTCGCGGATATTACTCTCGCGAATCGGTGTCAAACGACGCAGCATTATCGAAGCAAACACCTTAGTAACTATCGGAATTAAACTAATCCCACGATGACTGCTGCAGTCACTCCATGCCCCCTTCCTGAAGATGGGTGCAATCAGTGACTCTCTCCAGTGTAAAGAATTGCGGTCCTCGTTCCAGACATCTTGAAACGAGGAGATAAGCGATTTTATCAGAGCTTCCCCACCAATTTGAAAAGAACTGGGGGAAGGTCGTCGGGACCGGCAGCTTTTCCCCTCTTCAGAAGCCGAATATTCGACTCCACTTCCACTTCCGTT
>LUCM01011142.1:100057-150822 GCA_008360955.1 Fasciolopsis buskii | reverse complement strand
GTCGCGTATAAGCTTAAACAGTCTTTGACTGTTACCTGAAGCGGAGGCCACCTCCATCTCTTCGGCTACCTTAACCGAACAGCTTTCGCGGTCATTCTTAAAGCTTATCTCCAACTGACCCTGCAACTGTCGACTCACCTTACTCACTTTCTTGAACTCAGGGAGCTGGCGTTTTTGCTCCATTAGACCGAGCGACCCTTGGGAGATCCAATGTCTTTGATGGACGCTAAATTTAGGACTGCGGGGGAAATCTGCTGCCAAATGCGTAGCCTGCTTAATTTGATCCCACTGGTCGTCTACATTCCTACTGGTCGCAGTTCTTAGTCCCTCGGACAGCTGTTGCGAACAGCCGAATCAGACAAACGTTCGACAGCCAATCGGATTTGTGGCCTGCGTCGATGGCCATTCAGCTGCAGCAAAAATCGTATTAAAACTAACGCATGGTCCGATTCGACGTACGTGGTCCATTATGATCTACAATTCTGGACAGAACCGCGCTAACGGTAGCTACCTGCGATATGGTCAATCTGACTCAGTGAACCTGTCGAGTTAGAACGCCATGCCGCCGTGCGACGTGAATTGTGCCGGAAATTCGCACTAGACATTAACAAACGATTTTCTGCACGAAACCGACGAAGTCTTTGAATGTTATCTGTTTGCTGAGAAGGCAAGACACACCACCAACCTAAACAGGACTCCGATGCATCAGTTCTTCCACTTGTGCATTAAAATCACGCGCTACCGCTACAATGTCAGAGCCTCTGATCTTCCGAGAAAGAATAGAGAGGTTATCATGAAACTGGTATTTTCGTACGTTGGTGACGAAATTTGTTGGGGCGTATGCTGAGATGACAAATAAACTGCGCTCAACATTAATCTCCTTTCGAAAGCCGACTGATCCCTGTAGTCCCACGGCGCACGAGCGTCTGTTGACTGGGATCCAGTCTAAAAGGGCCACTTTAGCCGTCTTCTTTTTTAAGACTATTCATGTACGGCGTTGATCCACAGCCTGAGCTGCTTCGTCTCCTGAAGTGTGCAGGAATTATCTTGAAGAGACATTAGGTGCAGTTGGTTGAATTACTCCACTCGAATCCTGAATTCGTGTTTCACTGACACAGCAGACATCAATCGAAAGTGAGTCCACTGTCAGAGCCAAACACGCTTGTTGGCCAGCGTGCATTAAAGTGCGCAAATTGAAAGAACCCAGATTTAGAGGCTGACGAGGATTGAGAAAATGTGAGCTAACGGACTGAAAACCACCTACTACACTACTTGACAATGAACCGTTACAAGTATCGGACGTGTTATCCGTGTTAAAATAGATTTAGGCAGAATGGGCAATATCATTTGCTGGGGGACAGGTGTTAGTTTGAGTACAATTGAGGGAATTCTGAGA
This sequence comes from Fasciolopsis buskii, assembly GCA_008360955.1. Classification (NCBI taxonomy): domain Eukaryota; kingdom Metazoa; phylum Platyhelminthes; class Trematoda; order Plagiorchiida; family Fasciolidae; genus Fasciolopsis; species Fasciolopsis buskii. The sequence goes on along the minus strand of LUCM01011142.1, from coordinate 149,426 downwards.
AGTAGCATTATTATCATCAACCACCCGGCTGGATCCAATGGCACCACCTGCCTTCATTCATCCTTGGTCGTCTCACAATGATTCTTCACCGCAAATGAAATCGTACACACTTGATAATGTTTACTCCAGTCATCAAGATTCACATTCTGCTAATCCTGAGGCTCTTTCCTTTTTACTATTCAATGCTCGCTCGTTAATACATAAGATGCCCGCCCTGCGCCTGTTGGTTTATACACAGAGATATGATTTCATCTTATCACTGAGACATGGCCGACCGACAACACTGCCGACGGAGACATTTCTATACCTGGTTGCATTTCTTTTAGCACTAACGGGAGAAATAATCATGGGGAGGCTGCCTCGTAGACTTAAGTGATACCCTTTTATCCTCCCGGTGGATCCACCCTACCGTTATTAACCTGAAATATTCTATCTGGCTGACTGTGGCTATCGGGCATCAGTACTTACTGATTAGTTGCGTCTACCATACCCCTAATGCGCAGCAACCAGAGTTCTTACTACTAACTGATGCGCTTACCGCGACCGCCGACCTTTCATTTCCCAAATTAGTAGCAGGCGACTTCAACTCCCCGGAGATTTGATGGTCTTCTTTCTCCTCCCCCAAATACCTTTAAGTGTTTATTTCCAACATACGACTGGACACAGCATTTTACACTACCCACAACGGCCGGCCGTATTATTTCTTTTATTTTGACAACTGGCCAACGCAGGTGCGCACGTCCATACACAACAAATTTCTCGCATATCATCATTCCCAGATTGTTTTCAATTTATCAGTTTCGAAGTTCGTTTTCTCATACTCAGTTTCCATTAAACCATAACAAGGAATCTCAGAGACCCATCTTTGCTTCATAATTAGTAGTCAAAATCGGGACCATTTTTTTCTATCGGTGGATCCTCAATTCGCCACTAACCAATGTTACGCAACTCTAGGTGTGCCTTGATCCTATCACTTCAACCCAGTGGGACACAACCCCCAAAAGGTTGTTCAAAGAACAAAAGAATGCGCTCCGCTATTGCAAATAAACCGTCTGTTTAAGGAAATCAAGACACTTCTTGATTCTCTTCAATAGAAGAGGGAACTTCAAGCGCTAAACTCTACCAAAAAGCTGCAACGCTGGCAAAACTGCTGCGAAATTACAACTCCCTACCTAGCGCACCCATCACATCCGTCATATTCAGGGGTACGCGCGGAAATAAACCTCTACTGGTATCAAAAGTAACCAGTGATTATTTCGCCTCTTTTATGACAACCGCGGACAACACCACTACACGACACATTTCCCCAGTCTACTCTGCATCCACTCCAAGACTTTCCTTCAAACCAAGTGGCATTAAATCACTGTTGTCTAAAATAAGATCTCCTCTCCACGTTGGGCCGGACCACCTACCCCCAGTCCTCTTCAAATTTGGGAATGCAGACATCATTATAACTTTGCTCCATCCATTTATTTTTTCCTTTATTTGTGGCACTTTTCCCCACCAATGGAAAACATTGTCATCGTCTCAATTCACAAAAACGGTTCAAAGCAGGAGCCATCTAATTACAAACCCATCACACACACCCCAGTTGTCTCTCGCATTATGGAAAGAATAAAAAATATAAGCTAAAAACTTACTTATTAGATCATGACCTCATTAAAGCCGATAAACATGGTTTCCTTCAAAGTAAATCATGTTCTACGTGCATGACTGATTTCCCAAACATAGTGACGAAGACTGCCAAAGACGGAAAGTCGGTAATTGTGGTTTTCTTAGATATGGCAAAGGATTTTGACCGCGTATTCCATCGCAAGCTTCTCATGAAAGTCAAAATCTACGGTATAAAAATCCCCCGCTGGCTTGGTTCTCCTCTCATTCGAACTCTAGTATGCAGGCAATGAATGCAAACGGGATCCCATCCAAGCCTTGCCTGATTACTAGTGGGGTTATTCAAGGAAGCGTTCTAGGTCCACTACTGTTTTTGGTGCACATCAACGACATTTTTCACATCCACTTCTGTTTACAGAAGATATGCAGGTTTCCCCCTCATGACCTAAACACCATCACAGAACATGGAAAAATGATTTGCTATCGCTTGACTCATGGTGCACGGCTCGGTCGATGAAATTCTCCGCCCACAGATGCAGCAAATTCGCATACAAATGCCACATTCTTATAGTAATATTTGAGATTAAACAAAAGGTCATTCCTTCCCTTCACACTGTCAAAGCCCTGGGTTTGCGTTACTCCAGCACGTTCAACTTCTCACAACACACCATGATGCAAGTTGCGAAAGATAGAAAACTACTGAGATTGGCGCAAAGAACTTTTAGAAACCAGGAAAGCAAATTGTTAATATATAAAACAAACTCAAGACCTACCCTGGACTACTGTTCCATTGTGTGTTCCGACATGCGGCGGAGTGACTGACTCGATGCTGAGAATGTTCAACGAACATTTACAAAACGACTTCAGGACTACACGTTCTCACTAAACTGCATGGAAAGTTGCACAAAACTGGACCTCGATCCCAAATGACTGCGTGGAGTTAGAATCAACCTCTCCATTTTCATAAGATTATTGATAAAAATGTGTGCCTCTCCGCACCCCAAGTGAGTAATAACTCTTTTTAAGGCTTGCGACACGCCGGGTTCTTGGTGTCAGTTCCCATGTCCGGGATAGCACTTAGGATAAATTTCTTCATCAAATATTCCCCCCAAGGAATAAACTACCCAAAGCATAAACGTGATTTCTCGTGCCTCAGCCACCCATACGATTAAATTAGGTAGGCAGTGACGGCGCGAAACAGGCTAAGCTTGCGCGATCCTTAAAATCCAGTAGAGAGAACCCATGAGTTCAACCCAGAGCACTGACTGAATATAACGCTCAAAGTCTTATTCCAACCCACCCAACAAGGTCTAGCCATTTTTGCTTTCATTAGTCTTCATAAGTATATATCGATGCAGCTATAGGCAGAAAATCTCCGTCAGTGAAACAAAGTCAACGCAATTTTTCACCTTCTATTCAATCTCGTTTAGTGCGTATGTAGCAAGTCATGTAAAAAGACACGTATTGATGTCAAATTCTCACTTACTCCCAAACTGCAACCAAATGTCCTCATATTACCCTTTCTCCTACAGTCATGTTACAACAAGATCATTCCAAAGGCGATGTTCTGCATCATTTAACGCTTCATTCGACATGAAGTTTTCACTTGGCGTTCATATACTTGTGCGCACCATAAAACTCAGGCGGAATACCTCCAGACTGCTGTCTTCCTTTTTCCGTCCCAGTTGTGCGCGTTTTGCATTTGTCTCACTAAGAGTTCACTATCCAATTTCTGGCCCTATTCTGGTGCGTCTGAACACACCGTGAAAGCAAACTAACCCAAGTTTCAGACAAGCTATCTAAGGACGGACGAACACGATTTCCTCCAAGGGCCGTGATTAAGTGGACATTACTCTTAATCTGCATAACTCACCAACGCAAACTGATGGACCTATTGCAAGTCTGTCTGGCCTATAAGACCTGCGACTCTGAGCGGATGAGTCTTCCCAGTTACACGGATCTACTGCTCCGGCTGCCCACCCATCGCTACCATACCTACCACGTTGATAACCAATCGCCAAGAAGACTCCCCTTAATTATCTACCGGTTTCAGATGCCGCCACTGCCGTCTACTCGAAAACCACCACCAATTTTTCCTCGACAACCGCGGCTCCGAGTCTATCAGTAATTGCTATCAGTTAGGCTTTCAGACGCAGACAAAAGCAGCAAAAAACTGGTTTTGTTCCACACTGGCTTGCCAGCGTCAGATATGATATTCAGCGCACACCATATTAATCGTCCCTTTCCTCACTGCCGACGAAGTTTCCACCTCTGATGTCTTCAAGCAAAAGTTTACCAAAACTCTTCACCAGCGTTCTTCGTCCCCCGAATTTCCAAAAGGCTTTTAACTATTTTCTTGACTCCAGGATTCATGGTAAAATGGCCGACACTCTTTTTCATTTCCATTTTGATACAGAACACCTATCGACCAAAGATACCCCTCCTCCTGCTGTTCTGGTCTGTTTTGACAATTTTTACCTCGCGCTCACGGCCTTTGAAGACCTTTTTCATGTCCATTTTATAGACTTGTTAAATGCAACTACTGCGGACATACCTAGACACCCGCCGCCATTCTCTAATTCAACTCTGCGCCTGCGATGCGCATCACTGGTGCATATACATACCTTGTTCCTTTTAGAATGTCAGTTTTGCAATTTGTCGTCATTTTGTCCCAAACGTTTGCTTGCATGTTCCATACGAGTTCCAATGCCCATGTAACACTTGGTCATGCAACCAAGCATGCTTCTCAAAGTATTCCAGAAATATACCAATATAAATATGTATATATATATACCAGCTCAAGTTAAAAAATAACCCCTTAGAACAAACATTTTCCTTAAATATTCCGGTAGTGCTTCCTTAAAAGCTACCTAGGAAGAAAGATCAGCCGTCATAAAAAGATGGAACGCTCGTCAGTATAGGGTCTTTGCACAACTACATATTGGGGCTAGATAATATTAACCAGTTTGTTTTTTTTAATGTTAAATAGTCTATATATTCTGGGTTTGTTTTGTGTGTGGTTTGATGTTTGCTTAATTCAGTACCGCAGAAACTTGCAGATTAGTCCTGTATTATATGAAGATTCCGATCACTTTGGACACGTTTTGCTTGATAAGTCAATAGGACAACCTTCCAGTAAAGAGGTAGGTTACTCTTAACGGAATATTCATGAAAATGGCAATATAAAGATCAAAATTACCTGGGCCTGGATAGGAAATATAACTAGGCAAGTCACAAATCTGGTTTCCGATCATCATCACCTCGCAGAGGTAAGGTTGCTTAGTTCAGTCAGTGCTCTATAGCGTGCTAGTTATGAGCAAGTACATCTCATGGATCAATATACGTTAACTTCACAGACAATAAAATTGGAACGGCAGTCAAAATTTCAAAACTCCAGGCCCGCGTTGTTGTGTAACAGGAAATCCATGTCGTTGACGAGAAGGTTTGCATAAATCGATCGATGCGCTCTCCCAAAAGTAACTAACCTCAAGCTCCTTGGAAATTGCGAATACATATTTACAAATTTCATTAAATCTCACACAAGTCCAATTAAAAAAAATTGATGAACAATCAAGAAATTACTGTCAATTTATTAGGCAGCACAGGAATGTCGCCGAGTCCGGAATAAATGACCTTGAACAAGGACTCCTTTGCTCGATGCACCACTGGTTTGGTCGGGTCAGGGAGAGAGTAGAAAGGAGCAGATTGTGAGAGCTTAAGGCAGGCTTTGACACAGCATGAGAGATCCTAAAATCTTTGTTTGGATAGATATACAGGATAGTGAAAAATCTAATAACAAACATCTTTGGAGGGGAAACGCTCGCGAGGGGATTTCTACTTGCTGCTTAGTTTGGCAATAACGGTGCGGAACTGAAGCATGGCACAAAATTAGGTGCAACAGTGGGATCCCAACTCTTCGAATACCGTCGAACAGATTGGCTGACATCCTAATCTAGACCTCCAGAGCATGGGCGAACGGGGCAGAAAAATGGCAAGGAGAGAGGAGCCACATTTGCCGAGCCCAGTGGTTTTATTAAAGCAAAGACACCCATTACTAATAGTGGCTTCGGCCAAATTATGAGGGAGTGCCGATTACGCGATGGTTGAGCCTTAAATAACGAAGTCGGCTGAATAAATTTTTAGGTTAGGTAGCAGCAGAGTATACATACACATTATCCCAGGTAAAATACCGACGGACATTATGCAGGCTGTTGGAGAAGCACATGGGTTGGCCGAATGCAAGCGATTCTAGATGATGGATGTCTGGAAGCTCCGGGGTACGGCAAAAAGAGTTGATATCTATTTTTTCTGTATGAACGGATCACCTCCCGTCACAGAATGCGAAAAGGCCAAGCCACAGTGAACGGATGCGGGGATCTTGTCATCTGGCCGAGTATACCGAAAAGAAGTTGACAACACCACCTAAGAAATGACAACAGGGTATCTTTATGGCAACAGACCGGTTAGTTTAGTCTGTGCTACTGAGTGTTAGGCAGGCTGATGTCGTGAAGCTCAAGAGGACTAGAAAGGTTTTGATCTATCTTGATTATGGGGCCAGGCAAAAACACTGGTGACGGAAAAACTGACTAGACGACTGGACTTACCAACTAAGCCAAAGAAGCAAATGATTGGCACGGTCGGCTGCGTTTGAAAGACCGCACCGGCAAAGTCCACCCACCGCTTCAGCCATTTGTAAATGGTAAGCCCATGTACATCCCTGGGGTGTTCAGGCTCAATAAACTAATAGTTATAAGGCCAGACCTTATCGGGGCCGTTGTTAAGGGTTGCCTCACCTAAGGGACGCAAGTTCAGCCGCTCGGCCGGAAGCTTCACTAGACACACTAATTAAATGAGACTTTCACGAAACACAATGAGTGCTGGAGCAGCGCTTGGGGGAACAAAAGAAGCCACTTTGCCGTAAGAACAACTTTCTGCTGCATTCTTATGTGACTATTGAGCAAAATGAAAAGTAACGGGATTCACAAGTCTTTTGGACCATCTAAGAGCCGGACTGGGTAAACTTCAAGTGGCTTCAAGGCAATGAATTTTAGAACGTAATCGCTGACCGGGAAGAGATGTTGCTAGGAAACCGACTACCAACAGACGTAATGCAAGGTGACACGCGCTGCGAACATGGTAGTTTAATAATATGCACATATTCGAAAGAGGGATGACCAAAACGTTCGAGCAGTAAACCTTTGTAGACGAAAAGACTAGGTTTTGGAAAAACATGCTGGAGAAAGCGACTACAGCAGAAGGTGCCTGTAATCCGGTTGAATGTTGCCTTCCTGGCTTGAAAAACCTCGATACGTTAGCTGCGTGTACATATGGGCCGAATTGGCGTTGGAAAGCGAGAAGAATTGGCTTCGCAACCCGAGACCCGGTGTGTTAGACAAAAAGCCAGAATTGAAGTGCACAGTTAAGAACATCCAACCTACCAATTTTGACCTTATTTTAAGCCCAGCATTTTAGGGTTTTTCTTACCGAAGGAGATAGATCCGCTGCTAGAAGAAAGCGACATTTGGCTAAAACTTTGGACCAGACTCTTTTTCAGCTATTTTTAAGATGGGTGGGAGGATATTTCAATACCTCTGGCAAATTATTCAACCTACCTGTTCAACATGGCACTTTTGTCTCCAAATGAAGAAAGTCGGCCTTAATCACCGTAACTGAGAGGGCGCATGGCTGACTTACACAAGTATAAATCAAACACATATATCTCCATTGTCTCCAAAATCCAAGAGCCCTGGATTAAAAGCAGCTCCTGACATATCTCACAGACACCGAGCTTGTCAACACAGGTCAATATGGTGTTCTTCAAAAGAAATCTTGCCCCACGTTTATGGTTGACTGTCTGAGCACGACCACAACGGCTGCTAAGGCCGGAAATTCGGTGCTGATAGTCTATCTGGATATGACAAAAGCCCAAAGGAGCATCCCATCGTGGGCTGATAAACAAGACCAAAGCCTACTGCATTATCCACCCTACAGACAAAAACTTCACATCTCACATTTCATCTAGAAATCAAGTGCTCCAAGTACCTGGTTTCAGCTACCACTCCAGGCCACGAACTAGTGGCATAATTCAAGGCAATGTAGTCAGAACCCTGCTGCTTTGTACTTTAATGGTTTGCTCATCGCTGCCAGAAAAGATGTTCCTTTCCTATTCGCCGATGACATCAAAATCGTCTACGCATTCCAGCCTGATTCGCTAGGCTCCATTGCTGACGAAACAACCCGAGAAATAATGCCGCTCGAAACTTACACCAGCGAGAGAACAGTGAAGTTTTCAGTGGAAAATCTACGCATTCTGCCTCGGATGCAACTTATCTAAGGGGAAGCATAAAATTAGAAGTCGAATCATCCCCGTCAGCAACCAGGTTTGAGACTTGGTTCTAAACTACCCCTGCATCTTAAACTTTTCGTAGCGCACACTTACTGAAGTTGCGAAAGCCAGCAAGATATTTTGATTGCTACATAGGACTTTAAGCTGAACGAGAGTAAACCAAACCTCTTCAAAACATACGACAGACCCATTCTAGAGTAGAATTCCCTAATCTGCTCCGGCATGAGATAGTGCGACAGACTTACAATGGGAAACTTTCAACGCGCATTTATGAAGCGGCTGGTAGTTGTTTTGACAAACCTAAGTTACAGAGAACGATGTGCGTCGCTGATTCTTGAACCCCTGTGGCTTTGGCGTGCGAAAGCAAACTTAATATTCTTCAGCAGTCCCACCATTGGTAACAGTTGCGTTTCAGCCCGTCGGTTTAGAAATCAACCCCAATACTTCCTTTCGGAACACTAAATTTGTCCCCAAGACTGACACAACAAGAACAGGTATTAGAGCAAACATTTTATTGTTAAATATTATTCCTTGCGGATTTCATTTCCCAAACAGTTGCGACAGCTATCATCGTTTAACACCGCTTTCAAAAACCACGTCCGGAAACTACTGACCGTTTCATCCGTTATTGTTACATATGGCCTGTATTTCTCGGAGACTCGGGTGTGCGAAGTTGGCCCGGGATATCTGCAGCACTGCACTAAAGTCCCCGAAACTTAGATCTCAATCAAGAACGTTATATAATATTATAGCTCTAGATAACAGAAAGCTGCTGGATTCCATTGCAGGTATAAACTCACTAAACCCTCCTCATATCGACCTTCTCAACCCTCGTTCCCTTCCTCACAGGTTTTTCCTTCGTTTACTTGCTCTGACAACACCAAGGGTCCCGCCTTTATGCTCGGGATTATTGGAACCGGTTCCTCTCTTTGCAGAGATTCCATCAGATAACACATCCTTCGTTCGTTTTACTCTTCTTGTCTACTCACTTTGCCCCTTAAATGCCTACTAACTCAAACTTTGTAGACCTTATTCCCGTAATTACCCAGGCTAGTTTCATTTTAAAGAAAAACTGTGAACGCGACACAGACGACGTGATTCGCTTACGCAGCACGCCAGTCTATATTAACAGCACTCAAGCAGCATTCGTTTCAAGCAGCACTCCTTATTGAAATCAAGGCACGACATTGACGATGACGGAGCCATACGTACAGTTCTGAACTTTAAGACGTAAACCACCATTCTCCGCGTGCTTGCTCATCCGCAGTTTGGCTTCCTTTAATCCCTACATGCGGAAATCCAAAAGAATGCGACTTTTTTACTTCAGCATATCCAAACGTGGGGAAAACAGACCACCCCCAGCTGTTGCAAAAGAAATATATATGAAACCCGGAAAATTAAGGTCTGGCGGAGGAACCATGGAAAGCCTTTATATGGGCTCAACCATTCCTCTGTTAGTAAAAATTTCTCTGCGAAGATCATTTTAACCGGACAAAGCTTATTCGGGCTTCGAAGGAATGGGCCATTAGCCCAGATTTGAACCTGCAAAAATGGAAAACCCACACTGCCTTTTTTTCGGTGGATAAGCATCTGGCTGTTTTGCTGGACGGTCTGAGGAAGTAGCGTATCGGAATGTCTACTTATGTTTTACCACCCACCCCTCTGGCTTTTAACCTGCTCCTGTACCCAAAACCGTTCACCTGTTACGTTTGCTTACGTCAAGAACAACTGCTGTCGTGCTTCTTTCTTAATTGTTCTTGCAAACTTACTGAAACTACTGTGTGATACACGTTGCTATCACCCTTTTCAAACACAAATTACTGATCCTAATATTCTCATGTTTCTCTCTTACGCCCTCTCTACGACTTCTCGTGGCAAATCTTGTCCTAGCATCTAGCCCACACTGCCATTCGCGGCCCATCCGGTTACGCTATTTTCTGGCACTTGGAAGTAGCAAAAATAGGCAGTAGATGATCAGTTATAATGATCAGTTATAACTGATTCAGGGTAGCATGTGCACCAGGCCCGTAAACCAGACGAGTTCCACAAACAGGACAAAGAGGAGCTTTATTACCTAACCACTGCGCCAGCCATCCTTTCAGACCACCTCAGTCTGCATCTGCGAAGGTGCCAGAAGATGAAAGAGGAACGCACTACAAATAAGAACCATGCGGTCTATGACAGACTGAGTCATATACCCCATAGGGTGTAAGCAGGCGATAAGTTTGTTGCAAACGGCACGTCAACGGAACACTCTCTCCTGCTTATTTCATGACAGTCCTCTGGACCCTGTACCCCTCGTAAGAAACTGGCCGTTACTGCTGTTTCTATTTTTGTTTACTCACCTTAACACCTGCTGGAACAAATTCCAGGCTGCCCCTATCTCTCCGGCCCTTCTCTAGGCCCGCCAATGGCCATGGGTCCAACGTAAACTTTCGCCGAAAGCTTCACACTATTCTATGCGCCGGCTGCCTATTTCCGCTAGGAAGCTACTATTCGAATCTGACGCTCCAGTACCGTGTCGCGTATTTCCAAGAAAAACCAAGCCACGTCAACGACCGAACCGGGTATCTCATCCCCAGTGAACCATTACGACTGGCCAAAATACTGTTGCTAGCACTACTGAAATGCCAGGCAATCCCCAACCTCCAGAACCCTACTGCCAAAAACGAAGTCTCCGATATCACACAAGGAAAGCACGCAGGTCATCCATGGCAGGTGTATTTAAAAACTGATTGTAATTGTTGCACATACTCGTTTACTTCGCGTCCAACATCACTACGCTCCCAGCCATGTGGGTCCAATGACTGTGCTTGGGAGTTCCACTGTCTACCCGTCAACAGTTCTTCATATATTTTCTTCCCGTAAATAGTTTAAGGCAACCCTGAATATTTCTCGCTGTTCTAACTTCAGCATTATAGTGATTCTTATATGTCGTTGACCACCGCTCTCTTGTGATAACCAGTGTGCTTTTGAATTATCTCCGTCCCGTAAACACATCCATATTGAGCTTCATCATCACCATATAGCAATCTTGATTTTTGAGGAAATCGGCCATGTGGCAACGTCCACCACTGCATCCCAGCCAAATTTTGCGCCCGCGATATGCACATTTGATGCACTTAAACACGTATCAACTTGCAGTGCTGATATACGGCCCAAAGAAGACCAGGCGAAGGATTATCTATCTTTTTCAGGTTTGACCTTGTGTTGCACATGACTTCCCGATGTCGAGAAATATACACTATCTGTCAAGGGACAATATGCTCAGCGGCATCATCCATAAGCTCAAGATATTAAGTTTTGCTACAGCGCATTTTAGTGTAAACACCGCAGTGTGCTTCCTTGCCCAAGTTGCTTTTTTCCCCCACCACGGTGGGGATGATATTCATTGTAACTGTCAGGATGCACGGTCTGGAAGATTTGACTGTTCACGTTGGCTTCCATGATCGTATTTTGCGGGATTTGCTTCCTAAGTGGCTCGTACCAGGGAGTGTCGGTTGCTATTGGGCAATCACACAGGTCAACGTCACCACTAGTTTTCAGCACAGTGCAAAATGTAGCTCATGGCTGTTGGACCCGGAGCAGTATACACGGATGCTGGGCCAATTAGCTTTCTTTTTTTAAGGGAACGCGGAATACAGGAGCTATACTGTGAATACTGGACCCCTGATGCTATAACTCTGAACGCATGTTTACCTGGAACGCACACTGCGAGAAAACTGAAGTTCTGAGCTATTAAGGCTGAGACTTGGTGACGGCAACAGTAAAAGATGGCGCTGGTCAATTCAAGACCGAGCGAATGCGGTATAAGTTTACGCCAACCTTAGCAAATAATGATGATAAATTTGGCTGATGATTGTATCCTTCAACTTTGACTGGTAATTTCAGCCTATGATGCAGTCATTACCGCGGTTCTGTCACGCTGGGGAGCCAGAGTAAGAAGCTGAGGCAAACAGAAAAGTGTATCAGGCGATTTCAAGTAGACTGGAGAGATTATCCCCGTTTTTTCGACTTTTACAAATAAACCTACAGCGTGCATGCTATTGTGGGTTGGTAGCTTTAGCAACAAGTGTGAGGGCTCTCCACCCTTGGGATAGCAGGACAGAACCAAGATGTGCTTCACGGTGGGATCAACTGCCTTGATCTGGTGGAGGTGAAATTTGGTGCAGCTGAAATGTCTGTGATGTGCTGAGTGGTTGCACTCTACAGTCTCATAGGCTCTCGAGACTAAGTCCAACTGGATGCATTCCTTGGGCAAGTCGCTTGAGATTCCCCGTAAACAGAATGGGTCATGGGTCGCTAAAACATGGTAATCTGTTTTGGCCTTCGTGAACCTCATTGACACGTTGTTCTTGGGCAAAGCGTTTGCTTTTGTTGGAGGAGCTCGATGGCCCACTTGGAACTTCGCAATTTCTTCCCCATCCATCTTCGTTTAACATGCTGCACATGATGCTCTTAACTGCAGGCGGCTGAGTTGTTTTCCTTGTTTCCATCTGTAATTGTAGACAACGCGCCACTGCAAAGAAAGTGATAACCACCTGAGCTGTATGACCAAAAGTTGGGTGCAAGCATGCTGAAGGGTACGGGAATATAAAGGGTTGTGTGACGATGCTGAAAACATTTTTAATTGAAAAGTGTTACTCACTATGACATCACAATGCCATTATAAGGTGGTTTTATTGCATTACCATCCAGCAGAATCGAAACCTTTGGGTCAATGATGTTCCTTTTTCTTTGCCTTTACCACCTGGAGGTTTCCCAGAACCACAGTTCGCAGCGATCCTATTGCCCCATTGAGAACTCTAATAATGAACACCTAAACGGTTACATGAAACGCTGGGAGTAATTGAAAGCATGATAGCATAAATGGATAGAATATACCATTCTCAAAAGCAGCCCTAGAAACTGCACACCATATGTTATCCTGTAGTAAAATGTTTGTTGAAAGAGCCGGGATTTATTCGCTTTTTAATAGGCACACCTGAAGGCAGAGCGTTTGATTATTTGAGCACTGCGATTACTCAAGTCAAGTCCTGTCGTACTGTACAGAACAACGTTATATTCTGTTTTTCCGGGTCTACTACAGCATCATATGCACGCGGCAGACCAGACAGGCAGTCAAAACCACGAGTTGATCTCTCCATGTGACGAGAATGCGAAATGACGGAAAAACACAAGTTGGATATCACAGAAGTGATGACAATTGGCGAGAAAAAAGAGGAAATCAAAGGAAGAGAAGGTTAGAGGCGGTTTCTTGATGAATATTTAGTCCAGCGAAAGGCATATTGGGCGGACACTTACAGCATAAAATGCCGAATATTGGTTGGCCGTGACAAGCGGAGCCGGCGGCATGAACTATTCTGAATTAAAGTTTTACGATAGGCCTAACGCATGTTCTCACGTCCATTGAAAGTAGGTTTCCTGGATGCGACCAGCTGCCACTCCGCCGCACATTTACATTGACATTCCAAAGTAGTACATCTTATTTCCAATCTCTGGGCCCAATTTCAGCGCAAACTGGGATCGCCCGTACATTTCGTCTTGCAATTATAATTGGGAATCCTTCTTGTTACCAAATGAAGCACAAACGGCAACCGACAAGATTTATTCATTCCTGCATGGATGCCTTGACACAAACTAGCTCCATGACTGCCAAAAAGAACAGCGTGATCGACGAGGCTGCAAATTCGACAAATTTTTGTTTTCAGATTGAAACTGATCCCAGAAGAATCTTTTTTCCTAAGAGAGGAATGGATGAGCCTGTATGGGTGTTTCTTGCATTTCCTCTTCCTGGGTTAACTTTCCTCGTTTTTACTTGTTGTAGCTGCTGATGGTGGTCCATTTTCCCCACAGTCGGAGATGCGAAGGCAAACTTGCCGCGGCCACTTGAGTTTTAGATTTAATGAGTGACAAATATCAAACTTGGGATACGCAAACACCTGAGGATGATAGCTAATGCAACTCATCACAGATCTGCGAGTAAGACTCCGTCATCTTAAATATTGCGCTTTACTTTCCATAACAAGCGGCACTTGAAACATGCTAATTTGACTTGCTTTGGTGCACGAGTCGATTAGGTCCTCTGCAAGATATGAGCAGTATTTGTAGATCCAGGGTGCGCACCCAGGGGACAAAGAGTTTACCAAATCCGCATAAGCAGATGAATTGGGATGAAGACGGGTAGGTAGGAAGATTAAAAGCAACCTTGAATGTGTTCTTGGATGCAATGTCTGTGAAGGCAGAACTTGATTCTGGTAATACCCGACAAAGAGTTAGGATCCGTTATATTGTCAGAGTAAGCAACTGGCAAAAGAATCTACGGGGTTATACGTAACAATAACGGATGAAACGGTCAGTAGTTTCCGGACGTGGTTTTTGAAAGCGGTGTTAAACGATGATAGCTGTCGCAACTGTTTGGGAAATGAAATCCGCAAGGAATAATATTTAACAATAAAATGTTTGCTCTAATACCTGTTCTTGTTGTGTCAGTCTTGAGGACAAATTTAGTGTTCCGAAAGGAAGTATTGGGGTTGATTTCTAAACCGACGGGCTGAAACGCAACTGTTACCAATGGTGGGACTGCTGAAGAATATTAAGTTTGCTTTCGCACGCCAAAGCCACAGGGGTTCAAGAATCAGCGACGCACATCGTTCTCTGTAACTTAGGTTTGTCAAAACAACTACCAGCCGCTTCATAAATGCGCGTTGAAAGTTTCCCATTGTAAGTCTGTCGCACTATCTCATGCCGGAGCAGATTAGGGAATTCTACTCTAGAATGGGTCTGTCGTATGTTTTGAAGAGGTTTGGTTTACTCTCGTTCAGCTTAAAGTCCTATGTAGCAATCAAAATATCTTGCTGGCTTTCGCAACTTCAGTAAGTGTGCGCTACGAAAAGTTTAAGATGCAGGGGTAGTTTAGAACCAAGTCTCAAACCTGGTTGCTGACGGGGATGATTCGACTTCTAATTTTATGCTTCCCCTTAGATAAGTTGCATCCGAGGCAGAATGCGTAGATTTTCCACTGAAAACTTCACTGTTCTCTCGCTGGTGTAAGTTTCGAGCGGCATTATTTCTCGGGTTGTTTCGTCAGCAATGGAGCCTAGCGAATCAGGCTGGAATGCGTAGACGATTTTGATGTCATCGGCGAATAGGAAAGGAACATGTTTTCTGACAGCGTTTGAGACAATTTACCTACAACAGAAACAACAGGGGGCTCGGCGCACTGCCTTCATTTTTGCTGTTAATTACTGATTTAGGTTGGGAGGTAAAATCATTTGTTTTCACTAACTGATTTCTGGATGAAGGATATGACATGAACCGTGACAGTATAGGGTTGGTCATCTCGTAGGATTTGATCCTGTTTATCAGCTTACCATCAAAGTATTTGGTCATGTCCAAATAGACTACTATCACCGACTTTCTGGCGTTAACGGCCGTTGGGATTGTATCTACGCAATCAGTCTTAAACGTTGCGCAAGATTCCTTTGGGTGAAAACCATGTTTACCAGTGTTCACAAGTTTCCGATCCGTCAGATATGTGGGGGATCAAAATGCGTGAGCTGGAAATTCTCCGTGGAAATAGGAACTGAAATCAAATGAACTAATTTGTATAATACCTTTTTCCTTTTTAGTAACTTAAAGATCACGATAAAGAGGGCAACTGTAACTTCTCTGATTAAAGGAAAATATATAAGCCGTTGAAATTCAGTTGCCTATGCAGAATGTGTTCCAAAGGCTCACTGGTGTATGAAACCGGATATATAGGCTCCCCCACAATAATATCTTAAACTATGCGCAGCACTGTTTTGAATGAAACAGGTCATGCCTAAAATCCTTTTGACATTTCTGAACGAAATAACCTGCCTCATGGATGACAACGGTCAAGTTCCGTTACCATCACTTCGTTAAGGCCTTCGATTCCTTAAGTCGTTTTTGCTGGACCATAAGCTGGAAGCTTTTGGTTTAGTCGGACCGGTCAGGCAATGTGTGAGGCAGTCTCGCAGCATTCGTGTGGGTGGCTACAAGTCCGGATTGAAAAAAGTGACAAACGCAGTGCCTTGGGGCTATATGCTTGAACCTTCTCTGTTCCTTTTACATGTGGAAGACTAAAAGCAGGAATCGGCTAAGCCATTTTTTATCTTTGCGGATGATGCCAGGATAGTGGGAAAAGGTAGATCCCAGGACTATTAGGCACCCTGGGATCAGCTGCTGAAACGTGACACACGTCATCCGGTGGCCGCAAACACAGAACAAGTCAAGAGCAGTCCGCTCCATTGCTTGTTGAAGGTCACCGGGCTGGGGCCCATTGTCAGGCAGTTTCAAACCATTTAGGTACTGTCAGGTGGCTGCCAACAAGACCAGAGAAATGGTTATCGTAACTTGCACGACAGTATCAAGCAACCTAGGGTAATTTCTGCCATTATGCCAAGTTCGTTCACGGGTACTGTGCACATATTTGGACCCCGCAGTACCGCAAGAATATGAATTTTTGGGTAAAGTCCGGTGCCTAGAAACAAGAGCGACATTTGGGCAGAAATAAAATTCATGTAAAACGACTTCAGCTCCTGGGACAATGCTTGAAGGAAGGATGGCGAATCAAGGGAGACACAAACCCTTAAAGTTGTGAAGCGCATGATGGACATACGGATTAACGATGGTCTCGATTTTCAACTATTATACGGCAACCGGGACAACCTGAAGCAAAAGGGAAGCTACTGTTAGCCAGAATTGAGAGCCCTGGTTAAGCCAGTGTGAAACGAATTGCCCGAGAGTGCCGTCTGCTGTGCGCTGGTGAGTGCCTTCGACCCTGCTCAAGATCCATCCTGGAGTGCGGCATTCTCGGATTTGAGAACAGTTATGCGGCGGGATATTTTATCTCCCCTTTCCGCCGTGCATGTTGAGTGTAACTCATAACTATGCATGTTAGCACTGACATGATGCCGCTCCAAAATCTGTTCCCTTCAAGATGTGAGTAATTTTGAACCCCTAATTCTTTGGAGGTCAAAGCACCCCGCCGACAATACGACAATCTGGATGTTCGTTTGGCCGTTGTGGTCACTTCTGTTCTGTGCAAACTGAAGGTAACCAAACTGCGCAACAACGCCTCTTGGCCTGATAGCTCCGACCAAC
Source organism: Fasciolopsis buskii (assembly GCA_008360955.1). NCBI lineage: Eukaryota > Metazoa > Platyhelminthes > Trematoda > Plagiorchiida > Fasciolidae > Fasciolopsis > Fasciolopsis buskii. The sequence continues at coordinate 132,340 of LUCM01011142.1, read as the reverse complement.
AGACCCGGATTAGAGGACCCAGGAAAGCACGTGATCAAACGGGGAAAAAGGGTGCACGATGGGGTAGAATAATGTTTTTCTCCCGAAGAGCCATTCTTCTCGACTGGAGTTGGGAGATGTGTATATAGGAATGGGTGTCATTGGTTCCGGATTTTCCTGACTCGGAGCTGCTGCAATCTATGGTTAGGCAGACTGAGGACGTAATAAAAGTCAGCTATTCAGAGCCAAGCCCTGTACAGAATGGTGAGCGTGGAAGACCTACTTTCCTAAGAGACAAGATGCTGAGTTCCGGTTTGGTCAGTGTACCAAATGGTCTCACTGTGCATGTGGAAGCGTGAGGAAGGACATTTACGATCTGTACTGTCAATTAGCTAGATAAACTAAATTTGACCAGCTTGCGAAATGCCTGTAAGGAGGGGCGTCCTGAGACGAACATGAATAAGTCAGCGGCAAACCTTGTGGTAGTTAGATGACAGGTAGATCACTCAGCTGAGTGATAGTGATTGCGGTGGTTTAAAAGAGACCGAGAAGGTAAGGACAACCGTTTGCTCTGCAAAACAGTAGGGGAGTTGGCACCGCCAGTAAAAGAAAAGCCAACCGGCGAAGGATCAGCTGACCAGTTAATATCGAAAGCCATAGAATCTTCGGTGAATTTGCGCATTGAGGGAAGTACCATCTCACTGGGACAAACGCCAGAGGAGAACAGCAATCGAAGTAAAACCAAAGGTGGAAAAATTGGCTCATGGATGGTAAGAGCAGGTGCACAAATATCGGAACCCAACGAGTGAAACAAGCTGCCGACCCAGACACTCGGTGTTCGGATACTGGAAAATAAAGGCAAGGTTGAGAGATGTAGAGCAAGTGCTAATTTAAATAGATTAGGAATAAAATGCTGTGCATAAATCCAGCAACACCGCTTTCGGTAGGAGCCGCAATGTCGTAGTCCATGCGGTTCCGCACTCCGTTGCGAAGGAGGGGAAGCGAAGGGAAAAAGCGGTAAGGTACCACGGAGTAAATCTGATTCGAACGGAAGAAAAACTGAAGTATTTGGCTATCGGAAGTTTATTTCGCCTGGGAGGATTGCAGGAACATGGCGACACTGGAGGCGTATGATGGTCCATGGCATGGGGACAGATTTTTGGCGTCAGCTGACGGAATGAACACGATCAATATAGGTAACATTATCACGGAGTAGAATGACAGATACCAGGAAGACCAGGACTAAGGATACCAAAGGAGGATCGCCAGCGGTCAATACCCTGCGGACACAAACCCCAAACTAGAAATCCGAAAGTAGGATAAAGAAGGTCAACGAATGCCACCCCGTTGAGTACGGCTAGAGGAGAATGAAGTGGGTGGGTGCACTTTAGGCTACGAAGTTTGGTACCGACACTCGTGACTCATATACACCAAAGGAACCGTAAAAAGGATACCGTAAGCACTGGGACGGGGGTGAGACTCCCGACTTCCATGCAATGAAACGGACGAGGGAACCGGAGGTAAGTCGCGGGCGCGTGATACCCGATTCGGCGGCCAAAACGGTGTGGGAGAGTAATAAGATAACACCGACACAGATGCCAGAATTGTGGGGAAATTGTGGCCTGAGTTGCAGTTCAAAACTGGTTGTAGATGTGGTGGTCGTCACGGGGACCTGGTTGCGACCAGGGAAGAATAATGAATTAATGTTGCGAGAATACTCATATTTGAGAATGGATAGAGAGAATGGAATAAGAGATGTTGAGCACAGCGACCAAAAATCACGATGCCCGGGAAGATCACAAACTGGGTGTCCCGTTTATACAGGCTTTTCGAGTCAACATCGAAACTAGCGGCTTCAGGAATTCGTTTGTAGGTGTAAACCGAAGCCCGGAGTAGACGCCAGCGAAGGGCGTGGAACTGTTTCATCTTCAGAGTATGGTTGTGGGTTTCGCAGGAAGCCCCCCATAGCAATTCAGAGGGATTTGGATAAAGTTTACCGGTAGCCAGCGAGGTGGAATCTTCCGCTAAACGTGATCAAACAACATCGGCTGATGAAAATAGAGGCCATTTCAGCCATCCACATGAGCCCACCAAGGCATCAGGCCGCGATGGACCAAACACGGGAAGCGACGGAATTCGGAGTATTGCTAAGGTTGGAAGCGACCAAGAAGGCATGTGTGCCCACACCAATATAAGAGGACCGTTGGATCTAGGAGGCCTAATGCTCTTTTTTGAAGGCCTTTGTCCGACCGCAACTAGATTATTATTTCCAGGGGAGGATACCATATTTGGTAAGGGATATTAGAATTTTGGAACAGGTTCAGCGTGTTTAACATAGCATTTAAGACATCTGAAGCTTACAGAATGCCAGCAGGGTATGAGGGCACTTGACTTGTACTCCCTGGAAAGACGTAGGGTAAGAGATGACTTAATGCGGGCCACCAAGATTTTCAAGGGACTGGTTGAAGTACGGGGTCACCACGGAGCCCTATTCCAAATAAGGAGACCGGAGTACTGGGTTGGAACGGAAAAACGATTGCGAGAGAATGTACAGCTAGGAATGGTGTAAGAAGCTACCCGAGGAATTGATCGAGGTAGAATCGGCGCGTGAATTCCAAGAGAGACTGGATAACTTATGACTACCTGTTTTTCTGGAGTACAGCATGTAAACTGTAGGGCTGAGGGGGTGATCAGGACTAAGGTACCCGATCACTTTTCCTCCCATTTAAATTTATTCGGAATGGGAGTTGGAGTCACATACAAGTTTCACTTTTTCAGCATATGGATTGAAAAGGGCTTCCACTTGTTTGTCGTCGAAGCATCATCTGACGCAGGGATCCTTGGATTTGGGTGCAAGAATGTAGGTACTCATTCATCTCGCTGCATAGGCCTACGATCTACTGGAAATGAACTGAGCTGGTCATGGTTACCTATGGCCACAAACCGGACGTCGGCCCTGTCTCTTCGTTTCGGCCGTACCGCTTATCTCTCCTAAAGTGTCGATGATCTTGGCTCCATACGATCGTTTGTAGTCCCGCAATGGATAGGATGGCGCACTGAAGGTTTTCTCTAAAGGTGATTTTGAGGGAAGATGGCATAGATGCTGCAGTCATTTGGAGTGCAAGCCTCGATTATATCGCTTTCTAACCGTGTGTTGTGGCTACAACCGTGTTCAGGCTGAGTACTGTGACCGTACCCCCTTTATTCTACTCCGAAAAATTGCATTCGGGGCATTTGTTGAGAATATTCGCGAACATACTTTCGTTTAGTATGCTTCCATTTCTCAGCCGGTCTCTTGGCACTAGCCAAATGCCTGCAGTGTAGTTTGCCGATCATTGGATTCGCCCACCTTACCCGTAACATGGATTTGTCGCTCAATGTAACTTTGTTCGTGTAAATTTGATGTAAAGTGTTGATACCGGTTGTCTTACCGCTGTTCGCGGAGTACGTCTCCTTGCCCCTAGTTGTTAGGGCCTCATGCGTTGCTCTCACTCGGGACTGTGCGACCAGAATGCTAGGGATAAACACACACGATAGTCACGACCAAGAATCAGCTGGGGATGGCAAGGGACTGAGTATATTCAGCAATAGCGTATGATCAACGCGTGCGCGAGCAGCGTGCGAGCGGCAACCGCACGGGGAAATCAGCATTCGGTTAAATAGTCGATCCGAAATGAGCAAGACATTCACCCATAAATTGTTTCGCCCTGATTTCGGATGGACCATACATTACGAGACTAAACCTTGAAATGGTTTGACGGCTTGCGTGCCTCCATGATCCAACGAGCTATACAGGATGGCTTATCTCAAGCCGAAGAACCAATCATGCCTGGAAGGTCAATGGGTAGAGGCCTGACAAAGTAGTCTCCTGGTCCTCCAAGTTGGGGGATGATCTGAGTTAGCAGCTCAGTCGTAAAAACGAGTGGAAGACTAATTGATCCAAGTAGATGGGCGCCCACTCAGCTGTACCCCGCTGCCTTGCGGTCAGGTTCTTGTCAGAACCAAAGGCTTTGGTTGAGAACCCTAATCGTTCTTCTGCTTAGCGACTGGACTCCCTAGCAGTACCTGTCCATTATTCCCCATGAGTTACACGCCTACAAATAATTCCATACTGCATCGGTCGTCGCGCAGGATAATCAGGACCGCGCTGCCCATTGCATCGAGCGGGGTTGGTAGTGATAAGTATGCTACTGCTCAGAGTTCCCTCTCTTTTATTCAACCTGTCTCTTCTGTCTCCAACCCAATCTATTTGCCCCTTCTGCCTACCCATAGTATCTCCATTGATAACACGCCCGATACTCGCAACGGTTTATTGTCAAGTAGTGTAGTAGGTGGTTTTCAGTCTGTTAGCTCACATTTTATCAATCCTCGTCAGCCTCTGAATCTGGGTTCCTTCAATGTGCGCACTTTAATGCACGCTGGCCAACAGGCGTGTTTGGCTCTGACAGTGGACTCACTTTCGATTGATTTCTGTTGCGTGAGTGAAACACGAATTCAGGATTCGAGTGGAGTAATTCAGCTAACTGCGCCGAACGTCTCGTCAAGATAATTCCTGCACAATTCGGGAGACGAAGCAGCTGAAGCTGTGGATCAACGCAGTGTAGGAATAGTCTTGAGTGAGACTACAGGGGTCAGTCGGCTTTCGGAAGGGGACTAGTGTTAAGCGCAGTTTGAGAAAACAGGTTGGCGAATAAGCTAGATTTCAGTGATTCATATTCATGCCAATAAAGCGCAATATATTAGGAAGAATGTTCTTTAAGAGGGATTGGATTAGTCAGATAAAAATATGAGTGGGGGAGAAGTTTGTGGTGTTGCATGTATAAATCAAATGCAGATGAACGTGTAATGGTAATTGGTTTGTGATCAAGGATTTGCAATAAGACTGAGGGTGGGCCAGGCTAGTTGAAGGGCAACGACAAATTGATTTTGAGCACACAGTGGAGGACTGTGAAGACGGATTGCAACTGCTTCCGCAGTGCTCAAGAGGCGATACTTTGTCAACTTAGACTGTTGACTCTTGACTTTATACAAGGTTCGGGAAGCTTGCTTCGCATTTTCGGTGTAGTTAATCTGTGCTAGGTGTGAAACGACCGCACTGTTCCAGTGCCCATGTAGGGTAGTGCTCACGGATGCGTTCAGACAAGCGCCTGGTCGTGCGGTCGATTTACACTGTCCCACAGGAACATGTGAATGAATAAACACAAAACTAAGCTGCAAAATCAGGGACTTTGTCTTTCAACCGTAATGACACCACGGGGCGAGATTTGAACAGGATTCGAAGCTTGGCGCCATAAAATGTTTTATTGATAGCGCTAATCAGTCTTCGTTGTGTTACCTCTGCTTGCATGCCACCTTTGAATGGCACAGATGTTTACTGGCTTTCTCTCCACCGTCACCCTGCTGGGAACTTCCTTTACTGTCCTCAATATCTTATCAGTTGATCTGCTTAAGAAGACACTTACGACCTTCTGAAGTTCTGCTTCAAGAGAATCTTCTTTACATATTCTTTTCGTTCTGTTTATGAGACATCTAATTAGGTTCCTCTTCGCACTTAAAGATACAAAGCTGTGAAAGTTGATGTATTGTGCGTTCCACGCGGCTTTCCTTTGTACGGATCGCCAAATTGAGCCGTCTTCGCGACGACTTAATTGTACCTCTAGGGATGTTATTTCGTTGTTCAACTTCATCTCCATTGTGAATTTCACAGTTGGGTGAGCCGAGTTGAACATATTCAACAGTTGTTTATTTCTCGTCGAGGGGTTGAGTACATAACGTTTGTATAAGCAGAGCGCTTGCATTGACGACTTGAGTGGCCTACGTGCCAGCTTTGTCATGAAAATGTCGGCTAGTAATGAACCGAGTGCCGACCCCCATTGTTACGCCGTCCTTCTGGCGGTAAATTTCATTGTTAAATTTAAACTGGACGTTGAAGGTACAAAAGAACGATAATTGTTTCAAGTCTGCTGTCGGAAGATTTGTCGCTAAGCCACTGTTTTTGATGTAGTCACAAAGGTATTCGATTGTTTTCGTAACCGGAACGTTGGCAAAAAGGGCGGTGACGTCTAAAGAAAGCATTCATCGTCCTTTCCTATCTAATTCTTTCATAGAGCCGATAAGCTGTCTTTGGGGCTGTCTTGCTACCTGCCTAATAGGTTCCAGCAACCTAGCCAGCCACTTTACGGCGAGTTGCACATGTAGAGAATAGGCCTCAAAGAAAATTTACTTTTATGTATTTTGGGTAAGCCATACATTTTCTGAATAGTGGTTTCCGTAGACCAAATCTGTTCGAATGTGGTCGAATCTATGATTTCCTTTTGTTTCGGCCGTTTCAGGATGCTGGGCAACGATTTTTCAGTCTGATGCGTTTGATCATTCTCCTTCGTCATTTTTGTAAATTTCGACTTGTCATTCAGACTGGCTTCCATTTTTGCTACCTAGTCAGACTTGTTAAGGAGAACTATGTCTGCACCCTTATCTGGTCTTCATAATATGATGTCTGCATTTCCCTGCAATTCTCCTAACCGTCTCTTATGTTCTGGCTTCAATCACCCACTGGTATATGTCTAGCGCCATGATACTGATAGCAAGCGTTTACCAAAGTTGATTTAAACACTTGCATTTTCATTTGTGTTGACGGGGATAAACTTGAAAATTGTGAAGAAAGATTCTCAAATCCAATTTCTAAGTGCATTTGTGCACTCTGGCTGCTTGGACAACAAAATTTGGGCCCCAAGGATAAAACTTCTAACAATGCCTTGTCTAACTTAAAGTCGGACAAATTGTGAACAAATCGATTTGGGTCCTGCGGAAGCTCATTTAATGGTTTTGATCAAACTTCAGGGATCGGTTTTGCTGGCCACACGCTGAGGCATTTAGGCCAACCGTTGGGAGGTGTTTCTTGATCCCCAACGGAATTGGAAGTAGAGTGGAATATTCGACTTTTGGAGAGGGGAAAAACAGCCGATCCCGACAAAATTCCCCCATTTCTTTTTAAATTGGATGAAGATACCCTGCCAAAATCCCTTACCTCCTTGCTTGGTGATATCTGGAACGGCGAACGTAATACGTTATCCTAGGGTGAGTCACTGATCTACCCATCTTCAAGAAAGGCACAGTGAATGTAGCAATCATGGTGACAATATAGCTTCGATTGTTACTAAGGTCTTCGCTTCGTCGTTTGACACCGGTTCGCGAGAGTAACATCCGCAAACAGCAGGCCGGATTTCATCCAGGCCGAGTTTGCATGGACCATATGTTCACTCTTCGCCAGTTACTCGAAACGCGCCGCCTATACGCCGTCCTACTATCGTAGTCTTACTTGACTTGAAACGCATGTTCGACTCAGTGGATCAGAGAGCGCTATTCAGTGCTCTGCACCGAAATAGTATGCTAGCGAAGTTTGTAAAACCGTTGCGAGCACTGTACTTGAATACTTTTGTCGCTTGAGGGTATACGGTGCAGTATCAAGTTCATTGTACTGTACTGTATTGTATAGACTTTTGCGTACAATAAATAATGGCGCATTTCAGTTTATTCGAAACACTCTTGTTCAGCTTCATAATGGACCACGTAATAGAAGATGCTTTACGGGGTCTTCCGCATGTGGGAATCGAACTGGGAAATAGTGACATGCTGTGATCTAAATTACGCTGATAACGTCGTTTGCCTGTTCGAGTCCGCCGATCATGAACAACGTGCGCTAGACAGATTTGCGAGACCTGTAGCTCGATTCGGCTTGTGCTTTGCTCCTTCAAAGTACAATGTGCTGTTGCATGCCTGGACGAGAGTAGTACCGAACTCGATACTGGCTGGAGAGGAACTAACGTATGTGGACCATTTCGCTTACCTTGGTAGCTGCTTGTAGAAAGACGGTAGCTCGGCGGTAGAGGTGAACACGAGTATATCCAAGGCTCGAGTGGTGTACGCTGGATTGAAGCAGTTGTGGCGTCTGCCTGATATTTCACTGAAGTTGAAAGGCTGTGTGTACTGTGCCACAGTGCACCCAATTCTGTTGTGCGATTGCGACACCTGGAGTATGCGTGTGGGAGATGTTCGTCGCTTGGAGGTTTTTCGTTAGGCTGTGCTCCCTGTATTGGCTACAGCAGCATTCTTATATTTTCCCACCTGTTTAGGTCCCCTCCCTGTTCCCCTTGGATATTCACCCTTTTTATAGACGTATTTAACCCTGGGGGAAAGGCAGCGGTCAGTGAGGCTTGCCGTGTTGTTTGACGCCGAACGATGATGATGATTATTTTGCATGTTTTGCACGTGCGAGTTGTAAAATCCTGTTGCAGGGCTGGATTGACTCGAAGCCAAACGTAGTTTTTGCAAGTAAAGTAGTGGTTTAAGTAAATATGTTGCATGTTTATTCGTATCTCACCGAGTGGTCGCAACATTGGATTAAATATCTTCACATACACTCGGTGCTAAAATGTTATTCACCGGCCTGGAGCAACTTTGGCGTCTGCATGATGTTCGGTTATCGATTAAGGGTAGAGTTTGCACCGCAGAAATGAGATGGGTGCTGCAATTTAGCTCCGAAACATGGTTTCTCACAGCAGATGCGCGAAGACTTTGCAAATTTGAACAGCGTTTTCTTCGTAGCATTGGTTGGATAAGGTGGGAGAATTTTGTAACTTCAGAGTTAGGCGGACGATGACTCGAGACAGCAGGCAATAGGGCTCAGTGGTGCAGTCACTGGTATGCTTCAGTCTCATCATCATCGTTCAGCGTCAAACAGAAAGGCAAGCCTCACTGACCGCTGCCCTTCCCCAGAGTTACACGTTTATATAAAGAGTGAATATCAAAGGGGAACAGGGAGTGGACCTAAATAGGCGGGAAAAGATAAGATGCTGCTGCAGCCAACACACGAAACACAGTCTAACTGTACAAACGCACGTGTTTTCAATCATTCTGATTCGATGGAAAATGACAACACGATCGCCACTGTTCACGGTTCACTGCCATATCCTTTATTGTATCTAGCCAGAAAGTCGACGAGTGTTTCGGACCCCAACCACGAAGGTGTGAGACACCTATTTTACCTAAATTCGCTGTACATTTTCTCATCCCACGTTGCCACGTCATCTGTTGGCCTCCACATGGCTTCTTCCATTCCTTAGGAGGAACACAAAATAAGGCACGATATGGTAGACGAGTGTTCGTCGTACGCAACACGTGACCCAACCAGCGTAGTCTACTAAGATTCATAAGCTGAAAAAAGCTGTTTTCAGAAGTGGCACCCAACACCAGATTCCTAACCTCAATAGTACTCACCCGGTCACTCCATCCAATCCTAGCAATAGCACGTATACATCGATAGTCGAAAACCTCCAACCAACGAACATCGCCCACACGCAAACTCCACGTCTCGCAACCGTACAACAGAACTGAACGCACCGCAGCACAGCACACACGACCTTTCAACTTCAGTGAAATATCAGGCCGACGCCACAAGTGCTTCAATCCAGCGTAAGCTGCCCGAGCCTTGGATATACGCATATTTACCTCCACTGCCGAGCTACCATCGTTGGACACGCAGCTACCAAGGTAGGTGAAACGGTCCACAGCCGTTATTTCCTTTCCATCCAGTATCAAGTTCGGCGCTGCTGTCGTCCAGTCCTGTAACAGTAATTCGCACTTCGAAGGTGCAAAGCACATGCCAAACCAAGCAACCGATCTCGACAGTCTACCTAGTGCCCGTTGTGCATGGTCCGCAGACTCGAACAGGCACACGACGTCGTCTGCGTAATCTAGGTCGCATAACTTCCCTCCACTTCCCAGTTCGACTCCTCCATCCCGGAGACCTCCTAAAGCATCTTCCATCACCTCGTCCATGACGAAGTTGAACAAGAATGAAGAGATGGGACACCCTTGTCGAACGCCACTAGTTGTTTCGAATGAACGTGACAGTTCACCGTATACCCTAACGCGACCATAGGTATGCGACTACAATGCTCGCAACATACCCTTCCGGTGGAGAGCACTGAGTAGTGCTGGTCGATCCACGGAGTCGAAAGCACTTTTCAAGTCGAGGAAGACTACGATCGTAGGGCGGCGGTGCGTGTGGCGAGTTTCGAGTATCTGTCGAGGAGTGAATATTTGGTCGATGCAACCTCGACCTGGCCGAAATCCAGCCTGTTGTTCGCGGATATTACTCTCGCGAATCGGTGTCAAACGACGCAGCATTATCGAAGCAAACACCTTAGTAACTATCGGAATTAAACTAATCCCACGATGATTGCTGCAGTCACTCCGTGTACCCTTCTTGAAGATGGTTATAATCAGTGACTCACCCCACGATAGCGGGATACGCTCCTTATTCCAAATATCACGAAGCAAGGAGGTAAGTGATTTCATCAGCACTTCACCACCCAATTTGAAAAGAACTGGGGGAAGGTCGTCCGGACCGGAAGCTTTTCCCCTCTTCAGAAGCCGAATATTCGACCCCACTTCCACTTCCCTTGGGGGATCAAGTGACACCTCTCAAGGATTCACAGCTCCAGGCGTCGGACTAGATACGGTAGCTTATGGCCAGCTAAACTGATCCTTGAAATGCTCTGCTCAGCGGCCCAGTCTTTTCTGTTTACCATGGATGAGGTCTCCATTCTTATCGCACACGACTTCACTAACCGAAGTTCGCCGCCCACCGCCGTCGCGTATAAGCTTAAACAGTCTTTGACTGTTACCTGAAGCGGATGCCACTTCCATCTCTTCGGCTACCTTGACCAACCAGCTTTCGCGGTCATTCCTAAGGCTTATGGTCAACTGACGCTGCAACTGCCGACGCATCTTATTCATTTCCTTGCAGTTAGGCAGCTCGCGTTTTTGCTCCATTAGATTTAGCGACGCTTGAGAGATCCAGTGTTTTTGGTGAACACTAGATCTGGGACCGCAGGCGAAATTCGCTGCCAAATGCATAGCCTGATTAATTTGATCCCACTGATCGTCTACATTGCTACTGGTCGAAGTTCTTAGTCCCTCGGATAGTTTCTGTTCGTAGCTGTTGCGAACAGCCGAATCAGACAAACGTTCGACAGCCAATCGGATTTGTGGCCTGCGTCGATGGCCATTCAGCTGCAGCAAAAATCGTATTAAAACTAACGCATGGTCCGATTCGACGTACGTGGTCCATTATGATCTACAGTTCTGGACAGAACCGCGCCAACGGTAGCTAACTGCGATATGGTCAATCTGACTCAAAGTACCTGTCGAGCTAGAGCGCCACGTGGCAGTGCGACGCGAACTGTGTCGGAAATTCGTACTAGATAGGAATAAATGATTATCTGCACAGAATTGGAGAAGTCTTTCCCCGTTGTCTGTTCGCTGTGCAGGCAAGGCGCATCGCCCACCTAAACAGGACTCCGATGCACTCAGTTTTCTAACTTGTGCAATAAAGTCACCTGCTACCACTACAATGTCAGAGCGTTTGCTCTTCCGAACAAGAGTGACGAGGTGAACGTAAAACTCATCTTTCTCCATATCAGTGCTGCAGTCTGTCGGAGCGTATGCTGAGATAACAAATAAACTGCGCTTGACACTACTATCTTTTCGGACGCCGACTGATCCCTGCAGTCTCATGGCACACAGCGACTGTTGACTGGAATCCAGTCTAAAAGGGCTGCTTCAGCCTTCTCACTCAAGACTATTCCTACACCACGTTGACCCACAGCTTGAACTGCTTCGTCTCCCGAATTGTGCAGGAATTATCTTGACGAGACGTTCGGCGCAGTTAGGTGAATTACTCTACTCGAATCCTGAATTCGCGTTTCACTCACGCAACAGAAATCAATCGAAAGTGAGTCCACTGTCAGAGTCAAACACGCCTGTTGGCCAGCGTGCATTAAAGTGCGCACATTGAAGGAACCCAGATTCAGAGGCTGACGAGGATTGATAAAATGTGAGCTAACAGACTGAAAACCACCTACTACACTACTTGACAATAAACCGTTGCGAGTATCGGGCGTGTTATCAATGGAGATACTATGGGTAGGCAGAAGGGGCAAATAGATTGGGTTGGAGACAGAAGAGACAGGTTGAATAAAAGAGAGGGAACTCTGAGCAGTAGCATACTTATCACTACCAACCCCGCTCGATGCAATGGGCAGCGCGGTCCTGATTATCCTGCGCGACGACCGATGCAGTATGGAATTATTTGTAGGCGTGTAACTCGTGGGGAATAATGGACGGGTACTGCTAGGGAGTCCAGTCGCTAAGCAGAAGAACGATTAGGGTTCTCAACCAAAGCCTTTGGTTCTGACAAGAACCTGACCGCAAGGCAGCGGGGTACAGCTGAGTGGGCGCCCATCTACTTGGATCAATTAGTCTTCCACTCGTTTTTACGACTGAGCTGCTAACTCAGATCATCCCCCAACTTGGAGGACCAGGAGACTACTTTGTCAGGCCTCTACCCATTGACCTTCCAGGCATGATTGGTTCTTCGGCTTGAGATAAGCCATCCTGTATAGCTCGTTGGATCATGGAGGCACGCAAGCCGTCACACCACGTCAAGGTGTAGTCTCGTTGTGACAGACCCTTCAGTCTAAAATCTTCCGTTTTCTTTACAGTTGCAGTCATGCTTTCAGTGTCCCTTCTTCTCTTTTCCTGTTTTGTTGTGATGGGGCTGTGAGTAATAACGAAAACCAGAGCGTTTTGGTGTGTTTAGCGGTCGTAAAACTGATCTGATAAAGTATGGTCCTCAGTGATAGATGTTTATTATTACTAAAGTAACGATGCACACCGTTTTTCAGGTAGGGGTCCGCGGCCAGTAGAGGGCTGCCATGTGGGGAATTTAACTGGCGGTGGGGGGATTGAAACTCGCGAAATTCACAGCCTAATCCGCTTGACCACCGCCGGTCATCGGCAATTTTGACTTAATTTGATATGACCGGCTTGATTCCTACTACCCATGGACTTAGGGCTTCATGTTGGGGCGCGTCACGAACAAAGTCCGACATGCGTACTAGACAAAAATGACCGACTGTCTGTACAAAACTGGGGACGCCTATGCCGGTCATCGGAGCGGATGAGGCATAGCGTCCACTTAGACAGGCTTCTGATGCACTGAGGTTTCTGACTTGAGCATCGAAGTCATTAGTTAGCACTACAATGTTAGAGATTTTGCTCCTCCGACCGATACATTCTACGTTACGTATTCCCTTTAGGCAATCTCACGGTTCATTGTGAATATAGTGTTTCTTTGAGGAATACGATTCTGCTACTCATGCAGTGTCACGTATCCAACAGTTCTGTTCGTCTCCGAGGGCCGGATAGCATCAAATCAGACTTCATCGCACATGCCCAGAAATGGCCACGATGTCGAGCAGTTTACACTATTACATCAGCTAGACTTGCTGCCTCATAGGTATTAGAAGAAAAAAATCACTAGAATATTCACTAGAATATTTCTTATTGATTATAACAGACGACCAAGATGCTGTCTTTCACTTTCAACACACCTGCTAGTCCGCTGAGTTAGAATGAGATGGTCTTTTTGATTTCTTCAAGTGGGACGATCTGCGATGCCATTGGGATGCTCTTTGAGTTCGTTTCTTCAGAATACACCCGCGAAATACAGGCGACAAACCTCAGTCGGTTTTAAAACGAGCAATCCCGCGATATGGGTAGCTGTGACATATAGCCTCATCTGTTTAGCCACTTTTGTGATAATGTCCAGCCGCACAAGGACCTCATGGGTCTTGAACAGTGGGTGGTTGTGCCATTTCGTCGGACATGGATCCCGTCTTTTCTGTTAGTGAAGTGGTTAAGCATACTGAATGAACATTGCACAAAATACCTCATTTTACCAAGCGTGACATAACTTGTGATAACCTGAGTGCTTCGTATTGCGCACGAAAAATGATTAAGTGACCAGTAAATTTAATTCATTCATTCACTCCCTGATGAAAAAGTTCAGCGAGATTGGGTTTAGTCTTCAAACAAAAGTGGTTACTCTGGCAATGTTTGTTTGAACCATTCTGCATATTCCATGGTTTGATAGGAGTGCGCATTCAACAGCATTACTCCTAAGAATCTTTGTTTGATTTGCAGATGCGAAAAGCAGCGGGTGTTGTGGTGGTTGCTTGTTCGCCATATCCAATTCGTGACCCAACAAACGAAGTCTACTAGGCTTGATCCGATTTCATAAAGTATTCTCTGAACCGATACGTACTACTTGATCACGAACCTTCACGTTGCTCACATGATCACTGTATCTAGTCCTAGCGATGCTACGCAAAAATCGGAAACCCTCAAGGGACAAACAGCTTCAGAATGCAACAAAATTGAGCTTGCTGCGACAGAATACACGGAGACTTTGGGCGTCATTAATATATCAAGCCGACCCCAAATGTGTTTCAGCCCAGCGTACGTCCGTCGAGGTTATAAGACAGGTATGACTACATCTACTGTCATGCTACCAGCCTTAGGCAAGCATCTACGCAAATAACCGCAGCGGTCAACAAGAGACAATTTCTCCTCATCTGGCATCCAGTTCAGTATTAACAAAGTCCAGTTTTGTAACAACACTTTATACTTTGAACGTAGAAAGCATATGTCTAATGGAGATACAGCTCTTACTAATCTGTGCGGTGCATACTGTGCATGTTCGCTGCTTTCGACCAGGCATGCAAAAGGGCGTTGTGATGGTCTACTTACAAGTCCCGTGGTATAGTCCGGTACAGCTTCGCGCTAGCCTACCTAGACAACCGGCCAAAGGGGAACCGTGGCGACGATCGGTATGAAGTCCAAACATTTTCCGAAGGAAATCGGATAATGTATTCCACCAAACAAGATATCCTCAACTTTTTATATAAATGCTTAAGTTCTAAATAGAATTTGAGCTTGTCTCACATTTGCTGTGATCTTCTTGTTGTCTTTTTTCGCATAGCTTCGATCGGAGATAATCCAGTTCCAATTGATAATTCGTATCCGTTTATTAATGCGACTGTTCGAATTCTGTATACCGATTCCACGTTCGAATATTACAGTTGTCTATGTAATCTAGGCCATGCAGCTTTTCACCGGTTGTCAGATTGATCATTTCATCTGAAAGAACTCTCAAAGCACCTTCCATTAACTTTTCGGTTACGGCGAGGTGAGGGATCCTTGTCGAACACCANAAGTTGCTTCTAACGGACGCAGTCGGTTATCGTATGTCCTTGCAGCGCGATAGGTATACGAGTACAATGCTCACTGGAGATTCACGCACTTCTCTGGCGTAATTTTCTGGTGAAGAATACTAAATAGTCCTGCTCGGGCAATCGACTTGAAGGGGCCTTTGAAGTCGAGGAGAACTACCATTGTGCGACAACATTGTGCATATGGCGAATTCCAAGAGGGGAGGAAATTCTGGCTGAGGCAACCTCGACCTGGGCAAAGTCTAGCTTACTGTTCGCTAACGTTAATCTTTCGAACCGGCGCCAAACGGTGAGGCATTATCGAATCTGAAAGCTTGGAACTCAACGGATCTCACGATGATTACTGCTGTCATTTAGTTTTCCGTGCAAGAAGATGAATACAAATAGTGACTCACACGTTGTGATAAAATAATGTGCCCCCCTTCCCAAGTGTCACGTATGAAAGAGGTAAGTGCTTTTATCAAAGCATCTTCACACAGTTTAGAAAGAATTAGCGTGAGTTCGTGGTGACCGACTTGTTTTCACCACTTCATCAGTCCTGTTTTTGACTTTGCACCAAATTCGCACGGCTGACCATGTTTGCGGTTTGCGGTTTGCGTTAGTGGACATTAAGTTGGAACGAAAATCCCATTAAAATACTAATACATGGCGCGATTCCATATACATGGATCAGTCGAGTCTGGAGTTTTGGACAGAATCATTCTGGTTGTAACTTACGGCGAACTGACCGATTTGGCTCACAGTACCCGTCGAGTTAGGGTTCGGGTTGCCGTGCGACGCGAAACGGGTGGAAAGTTCGTAGTAGATACGAGTAACCAAGTGTCTGCAGGAAACCAGGCAGGCGTATTTCCGTTATCTGTTGTGTGAGTGCTTAAGGCGCAGCGAACACTTAAACAGGCTGACAGCCAATCAGCTGTATAATTTTCACCTACATGATCTGCAAGAACATGATTAGGAATCACTGAAAACAATTGTTCGCTCTTCAGTGACGGATTCTTAATGTTACTGTGGGAATAGTCAGAAATCTTTCAACGCACCGAGATTTCTAGCTTGCGCCCCGAAGTCATTAGCTAGCACTACAATGTTATGGACTTTGCTCCTCCGAATGAGGGTGACAAGTTCATCGTAAAACTTGTCCTTTAAGTACCAGTGCTGCCATCTGTTAGACTGCATATCGGCATGGCAAACGAGCAACACTTCCACACGCCAACTGATCCTTGAAGTCTCACGGAGCATAAATGACCATTAAGCAGCATCCAGTCTGAAAGGACCTTTTCAGCTTTGTCAGTCAAGACTATTCATGCATCACATTGACACGCAGCTCGAGCTGTTTCATCTCTTAAGGTGCACAAGAAATATATTGACGGAATATCAGACGTAACTATTTGAATTACACCACTGGATTTCTGAATTCGTATTTGCTGACACAGCAGACATCAAGCGCCACTGATTCGACTGTTGGCACCAAACACACCTGTTGCCCTGTCCGCATGAGAGTGTTGCCGTTGAAGGATCCGAGGTTGCCATGCTGACTGAGCCTGAGTGAACATGAGCTGAGACTGGAACTCATTTAGGACATTACTTGAAAACAAACTGTTGAAAGTATTTGACTTGATATCAGTGGGGATATTATGGGTAGGTAGAAAGGCAAAGGGAGATGGTTGTGGGTAGAAGATAAATGTTGAACAAAAGAAGGGATTATGAGCATTAGCATACATGTCACTTTTCACCATTTTTCGCGCGGTGGATTTGGTGATGCCGGTCGAGAGTAGAATTTCCAGTGGCTTGTCATGTGAGAAAGCAAGATCTGTATCCTTGTAACGAAATTTTGCCCGGCTTCTTAGTTCTCTTCATTTATCGCCGGTCGTGTTTGAATCTTTCAAGGTTTACCGGAAATGTCTTATTTTAACTTTTCCCGGCCTGTCATCAGTACGATTTTTATTTAGTGAATTGTGCGTGATGGACCGAATGTATTCCTCGAAATGTTTCGTTTATTGTCATTTGCTCGTGCTCACGAGGTGATTTCACACACGGAAATTCTAATTCCAGAAGGTAAACAGCCCGTACCGTTCACATTGGGCTCTTGGGCTCTCAGAGTCCGCTGAATGGTAATCAGACTTCTTCTGAAACTTTCTTTTCATGACCAAGCTGTAGTGACTGTCTGGTACAGTCATCAGGGGGGGGGGGCGAAAGGGAGTTTCCTTCAGTTTCAGTTTAGTAGGAAATTGAATAAATCTTAGACTTTCGTAACATCAAGGTCTTCGGCTTGTTTGATGCCATTGTAAGATTCCACTAGACTCATATATGGGACCCACATTTGCAAACAACGAATAGTAACCGCTAAAGACGAGCTTTTTTCCCAATCTATTTCTTACATCCATTCTATAGGATTTGCACCGAGCTTTTGCGGGATGAATTTTTGTATGTTGTCTACTGAAATTTATTGGTGATATCTAGTTAACAGCTTTAAGATGATATAATTTTCCTGCCGATGGTTTATTGTACGTTTCGATGCAATGTTCTGTATTAATTATAGAACTTGTTTTGTTGGCGCCATTATTGAGCCAATGAAACTGAATTGGTCCTTCCGGCTGTCTCGCTGGGCAGTTGCGTCAATTCTTCTGTTGACATTCAGTTATCTAACCAGCTTGGTTCATCCTCATTGGATTGCTTTGTTCGCATATCGGCCTGCAAATGTCATCGACTCCTTCAAACGTCTGACTCCGATAACATTTTGCGTGGCAACCGACGAGCATGTCACGCATTGGCTGACGGTCCTGGCTGTTCTCATTTTGGATAAATTAACTTCGGATTGTTGGAGCAAATGGGAAACTCTGTTTTTTCTCTTCGTCACTAACTTGGGTTCACTTATTTTGAGCACAGTAGATTTGAAGTTCCTCTTTTTTGAAACGGACGCCGAAATCGTTGGAAATGCCGCTTTGATTGCTGCCGTAACTGTCACTTCAACACAGCTTGACGCAGATCGTTACTTGTTGGGTTATGGAAAAGTTGGACTGAGGTCTCGTCATGGGTTTTGTTATGGTTGTTTACTTTACTTTTTTTGCTCACTTATCCGGTTGACGAGGTGGACTTCCTTCATGATGTTCATGAACGGTTTCTTCGTATCCTGGTTCTACTTGCGCTTTCTTCAGCACCACCCACAAAGGAAATTCGGAGATCATCGAGCTTCGTTTGCTTTGGCCAAGTGAGTTTCATTCCCAGTTTCAAGTGGGTGAAAACTATTGATAAAGACTATCCTGGGTGGTAACAGTAATATTGGGAAATCTTGACTGATTTTCTTCATTTCGGTAAAAGTGTCCTATTTTCGACTGGATGTACTCCGCATCGTTATTATATATATATATATATATATATATATCAGGTTAGAGAATGGTGTTCCTTCTCGTAGCTCAGGTTCAGCAGGTTGGTATTGGTTTGTTTGCTAAGCTGGGCAATTTAATTGCAAACATTTCGTCACCAGCCGAGGTGGCATGATCAATGCTATCATCCTGTCGCGAGCATCCGGTTACTATCATCCGCCTGCATGGGACCTAGTCTTTATCCGGTGTTGATTGGTTGCTCTGGGTGGAGTGCGAAGCTTCGAGAAATTCCATCGGACGCTTTGTTCTACCCTGGGCGACGATCCTCACGTTTTCGAAGTTGAAGTTGTGACCTTCCTGGTATTCGTGAGCCAAAATTAGGGAGAATGGATCGTGTCTTTTTGTTGCCAATTGGTGCTCATGGATCCGTGTCCCAGATGTCTTTCCGGGTTTTTCCCGTCTACTGCTTTTCGCAATCTTTGTAGTCGATTTAATAGACAACGTTAGATCGTTCTTGATCTGGTGGCCACAACACCAAATCACTGACGAAGTCACCTCGATAGGTGGTGAAACGTCTGCAATCAGATTGCCCAGCTCAGCGAACAAACCAATGCCGTCCTGTTGAACCTGAGCTACGAGAAAGAACATCATTCTGTAACCTGATATATATATATATATATATATATATATATATATATATATATATATATATATATATATATATATATATATATATACAATTTTTGCCCCGAAGTGCCTCAGCTTGGTGATCATGTGTGTCTTAGACTCCGATCTGGCTAATCAATCTGCACATCTCTCGAAATGCTCCCGAATGACTGCGCATCTCAAATAGCCTCTACTGAGGGTGTCCTGCATTACCTTGAAGTGAAGATGGCCCCACTAAGCTACGAGGACAAAAGTGCTCCACCCGCTTAAACGGTCTTTGGTTGTTAATATCAGTTAGCTAAACCATGATTTTAGAGCAGTCACGGGCGTCACATGAAGCATACGACTGTACGCCCACGGGCATATGTGGCGGAGGGCTGTACTAGACACCCAGGATCTCTAGCCTTTTCCGAAGGACCTATAAACTACTCAGTCTTCCGCTCCCCGTGAACTAAGTGGTCCTCAAATCGTCCTACTGTCTTGTAAGTTAGACCTTCCGGTTAAAGACTCCTATAAGTCAACGCTGTACGTCGGTGTGGGCAATCATGCAGTATCAAGCCCACTGACGAGCTGTGCTTCCCGATGGACACGATTACGTGAAGTGGAGGATGGGGGAGTAACCATGTATGGTAAATTTAACCGACATTTTCCCTTCCTCTCTTTCACCCTCTTTGAATTTCGTCCATGGTCATGGTTTCGACGGCAAACGATTTGTTTGCAGACTCGTGCAGCATGCGTATTCACTCATCCAACAGATACCCAGTCGTTAGACAGTATTGTCACGTGGTATACAACCTAGTGACATTTCTAATCCTACGATAAACCAAGTTCTCAGTAAAGTAGTTAAGGTCATCCCTCGAATGTGAAGTACTGTGTCCTCTATTCAAATGAACAAGAGAGAAAGAAGACCAGTACTGCGAGTGTTGATATTTAGTATTACTTTTTTCAACCAAAGGCTTCCACAACGAATGTTAGCACATATCCCCAAATAGTTGGTCAAATCGTTGTAACGAAACACGATACTGAATTCTAACGGTGCGGTGCTAGTACAATTGCACAACGCAGTCCATTGTGCGTTTGGCATGGAGGTGAAATCAGTCGTTTGTTGCACCGAATTTAACCTCTGTGTTCGTCCACTACAATTAATAACTGTATAGCATACAATTCTCAGATTGTTTTACGTAGGCGATTGAAAAGAATAATACGGAATGTTAGCATCCCCACCATATTGGTCTTCTTTCTCCGTTTTTCGATCTTTTGTGTAGTTTTGACACCATTCGGAAATGTGAAATAAAAAATGGCATGGACGAAGCTCGTACATCTTTTTCAGCCATTTGCATACTTTGCAGTTATTTTGTATGTTGTTCAATGATGCTAGCTTTCCTGATTAAACCACATTAGTAAGTTGCAAGATGAATGGTTGACTTGATGGCTGAAGCCTCTAGTTAAGTCGCTATCTGGTTTGGTGCGAGAAGCGATCTGAATGACAAAGTGCATCCCACTTATAAGTCAACATTTGTAAAAAATCCCCGAAATAATCTTTGGTTTATTTGACAATTTGTTTCTGTCCCAGATTCTTCCCCGGTCCATTGGAACCATGGGTTGCTTTGCCTTGTAATTTGATCTACACACTTGTTTTACAATCTCGTCTTTGTCCGGGTATCGAACGGCAAAGCGAGATTGTTTCAACTGCTTCCTTTGCAGTCAATATTCCGGGGCTTACTTCGGATACGGATCGTCATCGGTGAGTCTAATCTGTGATCATAAATCATGTTAGTTTGAAGTTTACTATTCTACTATTTTTACGACGTACAGTCTGATCAATAATTTTGAATTCATTTCAATCAAATATCAATTTTCATTGTTGATACTACTGCTAATTGTCAAATTGTCTGCGAAAGCAGTTGGTGCTAGAGGACAAATTATTAAAGTATTTTGTGATAGAGGTAAGTGTGACCGCTATCGATTACTCTCAGTTGATGGGAGGCGTTCCTGGAGTTGGCGATCAGCCGATACACGCCTTTTCCGTTCGTGATAAACCAATTTGGTGTCTTCCTGTACGCGATTTGCCATGATTGTCCGTGTTCTGAATTCATTTTTCATAAGGCTCCGCTTGATCACATCAACCCATCGGTTGACTGCGTATTTCGTAGGTGTAATCTTTGAGAGTCGAGTCAGCCAAATCGTCGGTACTTTCGCGTTACCATTCGTTATACTACTAGGTGAAGCAAAGCCCAAAGTCCTCCATAAATGTCTGCAGGACATTGGGCCCAATCTCAAATGTTCATGCACTGACGGACAGAAAGTCGTGTAATACGCAGGAAATCTATCACAACACATCCGTTACTCATCTCGAAGAAACGTAATTCTACATCGAAGACGAGGTTTTTGTCATAGCTTACGATAAACCCGAACCAACATGGATGACTACACTAGGTGGCGGATTTCTCCACGACGTAAAATGGCTGGTAATGTATGAATTATTTCGAATTTGAGGGGTTTCTAAGGCCGAGAGTCTCACTCCGATTGACTAAGTTGTCTGATGAATGTAAGTCGTGACTTCTTTGCAAAAAGTAAGCAGATCGAAATTAACGAACAGTGGAACCAAAGTGGGGTGTGCTCTCGACCTGATTCCGGGTTTTCTGTGAGACACACGAATGCGGTGTGGTGCAATTCAGGGAAATGTTTCGTCCGTTTCAGGATCATGCCGAGTTTGATTGGAAGAGCTCCGATGTATTGGTAGATGCTGTTTTATTGTTCCCCGTTGGTGTTGATTTGAGTTGAATCTCAAGTTTATTTGAATTCTTTGATACTCAGAAATTGAAGTCACACGAAAGCGTTGAACTTCTAGTTGTTGCATTCTCATCACACTTTGTCTCAAGTTCTCTTAATGCTAATCGCTGTTATATCTCAAGCTTTGTTGTTATCAGCCGTTCCATTCATCGAAATGTCATAAAGGGATATGGTTACTTAGTCCTCTAAGTCGATAATATAAAGCCGCCAAAATTCACACCATGTAAATTCAGTTCGTCTATAAAATTATTCCCCTTCTGTTACACTTGTCCTCCTTCACGCCTTTATATTACGTCAGTCGTATTGCATTGCGTATTCTCAATGAACGTTTACTAAATGCGAACAACAAACCAACAAATCAAGAAGATGCGAGCGATTGGCCCGATCTCAATGAGTCCGATGCACCGATCTTGTCTCACGATCCAAACCAGATTACGTCTGGGGAGCCCCCGATGTCTGTATTGGTAAACATATCCAAAGGGGACGAGGGTCTACCTAACACTGAACCGATCAGTCCTGACAAGCCCATAGACTCGGTAACTGTGGCATTACCCACGCGTACCGAAACGCCACATGTGGTCTGACCCGATTGAATTTCACATCCTTCTCTGTTAGTTCTTCCTCATGGACCCATCTAACGTGTCAGCATCACTCGTTTTTTCTCACTTCTAACTCAAATCGTCAACCGAAAAAACGCATTCACACAGCTGTGCGTAAACACTTGTGCTTATTTTTCGTGTTTCTTTAGTTCGCGGAGCTGTTTCAATTACTTAAACCTGTGATATCGCACAAACACGCACGCAAACTGGTACACGCACCTCCACACACCAAAACTAATCCACCCCCAGATGCACCGTTCATCGGATTTTCAGTTTGGTGATCAATTTTGCTCGTCGCGTTTTGTTGCAGTAAACCAGACGATTTCTTCGCTTTTATTTGGTTGAGCGAAAGCTCACCGATGCTGTCAGTACTCTGGTTATCACTATTGATTCGTTTAAATACCACTCACCTTATGTTGTCTGTACCGTTTCTCACCTTTTGTTCTCTTGTACATCCTTGTTCTCCATTTGTCTGTTTTCGTACATTCGACTAGGTCTCCGTTTTGAGTTTCGTCGTTTATGGTTCTTCACTGAGCATACTCACGTGTACGCGCGAATGTAAATGGTATAGTTTCCTTTTGTTCTTTTGACTATCCTAATACAGCACACACAAAGACTGATTTACGATCTGATGAGGATTCCTCGTGAATCAAGTAGCAGTCCTGCACGATTCGTCATCAGATAGATTCTGATGGTTGAACCTTTTGTCATCATCTGTTGGATGGTTCGTCACAGGTGATGGTCGATTCTCGTTAGGATGATCAAATTGCACACTTATTATTTGTTAGATGGCAGTTCGACCCCGTGAATCATCCATCGCGTGACCTTTTACTTTGAGGTTACACATCTAGCTTTTGTACAACCCAATCCACGCTGCAAGGTATCATGGTTGGCTTACTGTGCAGTTCGTTCATATCTTCTGAAACACCGTGCAGCGTAGGATGAACAAATTTTTTATCCATAGCCTTTTTTCTAGGCACTTGATTTCCTCCACCTGTTCACGATGGTCTTCGCCTGCCGAACAGCTTTTTGCGCTGTGCCTTTTTTCTAGTCAGCTTTATTCAGTTTTCTGAACAAGCAGTTTTCCGGACTATGGCCAACTTCTATCAGTTGAGTAATTGAGGGAGATTAAATGGATATCAATTACACAAAGAGATGTGGTATTCTTCAACCTGGTGGTGTTGCTCCTAACAGGATGCTTTTAATATTCCGTGCGGGATATACCAAACAAGAAAATCGGTTTGTTGATGCATAAATTTCCAGCTACACAAGATGAGCAAAATCATCCGTATCTTGAAAATTTTCAGGTTCTGTTGTTGCTAATTTCTGTATGACCGATTTGGGAAATGTGGAATTGATCCAAATATGAAAATCTTCCACATCGTTTGGGTTTAAATCGGCGGACTTGTGCTAATTTTGCTGTACCAGCCGAACTGCAGGGCCACACCCGAGGGTATTCGAATATTTCACTTCAGAACTGTTGATGGCCCGCACAAATTACGCCAGTATCCACCACGGTGAACGTTTCGCAGAGTGATTGCCATTTAAGATTCATGGACGCGATTACTCAGATTACCAATGACCCTCAAATGCAGTCCCGGCATTATCACGTAGTTCGTTTTTTAAAGCAAAAGCGACACGAATGAATGGTTTCGAATCCCACTGAAACCGAGGGATTTTCGCACTTGGATGCGTTCTACGTGGTCATTTTGATTTGGCTTTTGCCATGTCAATGGAAAAATGGTGCGTAGATTGGTGCTAATGTTTCAGTCCACCATCAGAAGTGAAGAGTGAAAACCCAATCCACAACAAATCCATCCGATCAAGTTGATGTCAGTTCAACTGGGCGAATGTTCTTCGCACTATTTTCCCCGTTTTTCTTGCGTCTGTTGTTATATCCATGGGTTTTATTTTACGTACTTTTCCGTACACAGACGTTCCATTTCAGGCAAAAAGAATAAAAAAGTTAAACAGAAAGGAAAAAAACTCATCAAGTGACTCATTTGAACAATTAAGATAGATCGGCTGAAGCACGGTCCCAGTTCGTCAGGATGCGCGCTAAATAAGAAACTGCAGAGAGAGCACAGACATTCTAAACATTTAGATGTGTCAAGATCTCAATTGATTCTGACGGAAGTCTTCAAATAAGAAAAGCTATTGGAAAAGGTTTAAATATCTTCGTTGCTAGAAACGGCTTGAGCGGGAGCAATGTTATGGGCATACTTAACCAAGTGGTAGCAGGATCTAGTTAATTAGTCTTTGATATACGTAGGGATGAGATATGGGGAAAGAGCAGCACCCTGAGCCACTCCTAAATCGTTAACCAACGATTTTGACGTCTTGTCACCCATTCGTGTTCTGTGAATCCTGTTGGTGAAGTAACCAGACTACTATGTTAACAAGCAAATATTTACAAATTGGAAATTAGGAAAGACCGCGGGACAATCGAAACCAAACGAATAGTCTAAGAAGACAACGTGCGGATTTCATCGAAGCATTAAAAGGCCTACAACTGTGAAAGTAAACCTGTTAGATTTGTAACCGAACTAAAAGGGATCTTCAAAAGGATTCATAGAACGCAGATGCTTGGGCGCACCACGCTCTGCCAGTTTAATGCTGGAGGACTTTAACACTGGGATAAAGGCGTTTGGCTAAAACAGTAGAATTATCGGACTTTGGAATGGAAAAATTGGTGACAGGTCTCCAGCAGTTAGAGATAAAGGATACGCTTAACGCCGTGTTGATTAGGGCGGTGCATGCATCACTCAGAGCTGCGGTACCGTGCTTTAAAAGAGAGGAAGATAGACTGTCAGGACATCTGCGGTAATTTTAGTGGTGTGAAGAACTCTTTTCTAGGGAGGGAATAATTAGCATATTATCCCTGCAAATATAATTGAAATATAATTAGAAGGATAGAAGAAGACGTGACCAATGTTGTCGGCATCCGCAGTAAATTTCACAGGTCTTTTACTTCCCGCACAACTGTCAAATGTATTTTCACTAGAATCTGTTCTTACCATTAAGGAGTTGGTTACTGAACATCGTTTCGATAAATTTGATTTGTCCCCTTACTAGGGTGGTGATATACATTATATGTATATATGTATATAGAAGTTGACTAGTATCTGAATAGGTGAACTAAATTTGCCCGGGAATACACGACCGGTTTCGCGGTATCGTTTGAAAGAACGAAAAGCAGACCAAGGGTATAATTTAGGTCACAGGAGAAGCAAACATCAGTCACTCGTTGAGATGGGCGCTCGTAATATCTGGGAAAACAATTCAGGACAGTTAATGATCACTGCCTAAAATGGAATTTTCTCCGACGGGAGTGATCCAAAGTTCTGCCAAGTCAAACACAGTATGTGGTGAAGTCGATGCATGATTGAAATCTACAGTAGTTTACAAGTTATTCTCAATAAATGAAGCAATAAATGGCAAAAGGAATAACAATTTGCAATGTTGTGCTATAAGCTAGAAGGGGCTATGTGCAAGTTATAATTGTACTGCTATGACGAGAAAACCTGGGATGACATTGAGTTACCAGGCTGTCAGCTCTGTTTAGGAAGCATACATAAGTGACCTGAGACTTGTCATGTCAGATTTTACTCATGTTACCACATTACATCCAGTCTTCTTTCTGGGATCTCTGTCTTGCCTGCATGATCCTACCATAGCGGATCGATTGGGTTGCCGCAACCGAGATGTTCATGCTGTCTAATGATTCAGATAGGTTCTGACATCTCATTGACTTTAGACGTTTTTCGGATCGGTGCGCCCATGCCGTCTACCGAATGTTATAACTCGAGTTTATTTTACGGCATCGGTTAAATTTGGCTTGAGGTGAAAGCCCTAGGAATTGAATGCTCATCACAACTGCTGATCAACAATGGGCCCGACCCATCATTTGTGAGAAGACATTTTCAGTGACGTGCCTTCTGACGTTTGAGGGGCTACCTGTTGAAGTGGCCGACACTGTTCATGTTTGTTTTATATCAAAGCTGTCCGTAAAGTGTTCTTCAAATCTGCGGTGCGTATTCGCGCTTCGGTAGTAAAGTGTGCTATGCGCCGCATTCGCTGTTCTGCTTCTTAGGCTTGATATGGGATGGCGGAGGCAATCCTGAGGTCAGCCTATGTTGTCTCACGTCGACATGGGCTTCTCAATCCCGTAAAGACAATCCCTAGAACACGCTGGTCAGGAATCTTTGTCGTATGCGACCCAATAATTTCGTTTTTATATTATTGGAGCTGTTTATTTCATTGCTGAACCTACTTCCTTTTTTCATTTTTTATTCGAAACTCCTCATTCTGGAACA
The DNA here is from genome assembly GCA_008360955.1 of Fasciolopsis buskii. NCBI lineage: Eukaryota > Metazoa > Platyhelminthes > Trematoda > Plagiorchiida > Fasciolidae > Fasciolopsis > Fasciolopsis buskii. The sequence goes on along the minus strand of LUCM01011142.1, from coordinate 105,530 downwards.
TTTAACTCTTCTGGCAACCATTCACAGCGGTAATTTTATTTGTTTATTGTGAATGTCATCTTTCTATCGGACAAATGAGTGTCATTTGCAACACAATTCTTCTGACGTATTGGTGTAAAATACTGAAAGTAAGCTTCGATCTATCTCACTTAATGCTAACTGGGATGCAGTCAGTTCTGTCGTGCCTTTATGTTGGTTTCTACCACGCAGCATCCTATGGTAGAGCGCCAAGTGAACAAGCGCAAGGTGGAATGATGAAAGGCGAAGGAAAGTTTGAAATCTGCATAAATGCAGACAACAGAAGAGCAGCTACATCATTGGCCATCACATAAGGCCTCATTGCATAGTGCTTTTAACTACTCTCTGAGAGGGACACGGTTCCATTAGTTTTAATCCAGGCTGCCTTAAATATTCTACTGGACTACATCCGGCAGTGGGATAGCGGTCAGCACCAGGGCATTTTAACCTGGAAATAGCGGGTTCGAAACTTACTACCACCAATCAACTTTCCCGCTTGGCGGCTCCCTGTTGGTAGCAACTCCCTTTCACGAATATGATGTACACTGTTGTTTCATTCGCAAAGGAATTAAAAAGGTAAAAGAGAAGTCCGCCTAGGTTTTCATTTTATTTCATCTTGTGGACAGGCACCTTCAATTACTACTGAGCTCCTGGACGTCAGTGAACCCAACCAATCATTCAGTTTCTGCATCGTACACACAGTCGCATGCATTATCCTGGTCTTTCCAATGCTGAGAACAGAAGTAAAATAGGAAGTCGGAATGCAGACATTAATTTAATGGTCGGAGATTTTGCTGTGAAAGGTAGTGAATCCCTCAGACTCTCCTCATTCCCGTCAGTCTGGTATAGAATCCAATGTGGGTTCCCTCTCGCAACGTGCACCCAGATTGGGCTCAACGACCAAGGTGCACTTCTAAAGTTCCGAAGGGATTTACTGCTGCTTAATGGTATGGTAACAGTAGCGATGTTTTAGGGCACGTCCCGAGGTCTACGCGTCTTGGATATTTTAATTTTTGACCAAAGGCCACTCTAGACAGCCGAACGCCGGAATCACATGACATGGTCTAGGTGCGTATGCGCAACTCACCGGTTGTACAGGTTTTCGGTTTTAGCTTGTCGTCAAACCGAAATACGTAGCTTTGCGATCACATTGTGATCGTTTATTAGGCTCAAAGACGTCCGACGGGGCCAGCAATTGTCAGTATCCATCTAACAGAAACGAGAATACTGACACTGAGGAATCACGAATAGATGCTTTTTTATGGAATAAAATACTTCAAACACAAGATTGCTACATTTCATCAGAACTCTAGTCCCACCGCAACGACATGTACGAAGCGAAAACAACGGAACTTAAAGGCGAACCGGACTCGACGCAAGGCAAATGATTCGGTCAAACTAGCCGAGCATTTGGCATCTCAAAAAGGTCAGGGTTTCGAACCTCAGGATCGCTGATCACTGTAGGTAACGATTCGCTGTCGACTCCCTCGTTACCATATCTAACCGTTTAGGACCTTACTTGGATCTAGATAAATTGAAGCGGTTTACGGGGCATGCCCATTCTGCTGCGCCCATACATCAAACATGTGATAAAGATTGCCATGAATTTGTCACAACGCTGACGAATCGTAATCGAACTTTCTAGTTTCCTCGAAAAGCAAAGCATAGAATCGTTCCGTGGATCAAGCAAAAGAAGATAAGAATTACACGCAGATGTTTTCAGCATCATAAAACTAAGTTTCGTTTATTTTAAGACGAAGTTCATATAAGGCGGGCAGCCAGTTGATAATTGACCATTTCAATAATGAAAGTGTTCAACAGTCTTAGACTTAAAATCTACTGGCTTGATTTGAGATGAAAAAAGGATGTCTTAATCACTCGGTGCTTCGTTGTGCACTATTCACAAAACGTCCATATCTTTTCATTGTGGCATGCAAGAGTCATCTAAGTCTCTGACTATTGAGAGTCCGTTGATTTGTATTGACCTTTTGTTGGATTCCTTCACCATGGGACTGTATCTGGACGTGGTGTGATTCTATGACTCAAGGAACTACACAAAGCTAGAGAGCCAACCATGCTGAGGAAGCTAATGGGTAGAGAATTGACGAAGTGGCCTCCTGGTCGACCGGGCTGGAGGTTAAGTTGAGCTGTAAACTGGGCTACCATTCACCCACACTCCTCTGTCTTGCGAATAGATCCTTGATAGAAACGAGAACTTTGGTTGAGTACCGTAATCGTCCTTTTCTTAAGGAGCTGGAATTCCAAACAGTGATAATGTACCATCTCCCATGAGTTACACGCACATTGCGCGTTCGTCGCGCAGGATAATCAGGATCGCGCAGTCCATCGCGTGGAACAGGGTGAGTAGTGACATGTATGCTGATGCTCATAATCCCTTCTTTTGTTCAACATTTATCTTCTACCCACAACCATCTCCCTTTGCCTTTCTACCTACCCATAATATCCCCACTGATATCAAGTCAAATACTTTCAACAGTTTGTTTTCAAGTAATGTCCTAAATGAGTTCCAGTCTCAGCTCATGTTCACTCAGGCTCAGTCAGCATGGCAACCTCGGATCCTTCAACGGCAACACTCTCATGCGGACAGGGCAACAGGTGTGTTTGGTGCCAACAGTCGAATCAGTGGCGCTTGATGTCTGCTATGTCAGCAAATACGAATTCAGAAATCCAGTGGTGTAATTCAAATAGTTACGTCTGATATTCCGTCAATATATTTCTTGTGCACCTTAAGAGATGAAACAGCTCGAGCTGCGTGTCAATGTGATGCATGAATAGTCTTGACTGACAAAGCTGAAAAGGTCCTTTCAGACTGGATGCTGCTTAATGGTCATTTATGCTCCGTGAGACTTCAAGGATCAGTTGGCGTGTGGAAGTGTTGCTCGTTTGCCATGCCGATATGCAGTCTAACAGATGGCAGCACTGGTACTTAAAGGACAAGTTTTACGATGAACTTGTCACCCTCATTCGGAGGAGCAAAGTCCATAACATTGTAGTGCTAGCTAATGACTTCGGGGCGCAAGCTAGAAATCTCGGTGCGTTGAAAGATTTCTGACTATTCCCACAGTAACATTAAGAATCCGTCACTGAAGAGCGAACAATTGTTTTCAGTGATTCCTAATCATGTTCTTGCAGATCATGTAGGTGAAAATTATACAGCTGATTGGCTGTCAGCCTGTTTAAGTGTTCGCTGCGCCTTAAGCACTCACACAACAGATAACGGAAATACGCCTGCCTGGTTTCCTGCAGACACTTGGTTACTCGTATCTACTACGAACTTTCCACCCGTTTCGCGTCGCACGGCAACCCGAACCCTAACTCGACGGGTACTGTGAGCCAAATCGGTCAGTTCGCCGTAAGTTACAACCAGAATGATTCTGTCCAAAACTCCAGACTCGACTGATCCATGTATATGGAATCGCGCCATGTATTAGTATTTTAATGGGATTTTCGTTCCAACTTAATGTCCACTAACGCAAACCGCAAACCGCAAACATGGTCAGCCGTGCGAATTTGGTGCAAAGTCAAAAACAGGACTGATGAAGTGGTGAAAACAAGTCGGTCACCACGAACTCACGCTAATTCTTTCTAAACTGTGTGAAGATGCTTTGATAAAAGCACTTACCTCTTTCATACGTGACACTTGGGAAGGGGGGCACATTATTTTATCACAACGTGTGAGTCACTATTTGTATTCATCTTCTTGCACGGAAAACTAAATGACAGCAGTAATCATCGTGAGATCCGTTGAGTTCCAAGCTTTCAGATTCGATAATGCCTCACCGTTTGGCGCCGGTTCGAAAGATTAACGTTAGCGAACAGTAAGCTAGACTTTGCCCAGGTCGAGGTTGCCTCAGCCAGAATTTCCTCCCCTCTTGGAATTCGCCATATGCACAATGTTGTCGCACAATGGTAGTTCTCCTCGACTTCNGGACAGGGCAACAGGTGTGTTTGGTGCCAACAGTCGAATCAGTGGCGCTTGATGTCTGCTGTGTCAGCAAATACGAATTCAGAAATCCAGTGGTGTAATTCAAATAGTTACGTCTGATATTCCGTCAATATATTTCTTGTGCACCTTAAGAGATGAAACAGCTCGAGCTGCGTGTCAATGTGATGCATGAATAGTCTTGACTGACAAAGCTGAAAAGGTCCTTTCAGACTGGATGCTGCTTAATGGTCATTTATGCTCCGTGAGACTTCAAGGATCAGTTGGCGTGTGGAAGTGTTGCTCGTTTGCCATGCCGATATGCAGTCTAACAGATGGCAGCACTGGTACTTAAAGGACAAGTTTTACGATGAACTTGTCACCCTCATTCGGAGGAGCAAAGTCCATAACATTGTAGTGCTAGCTAATGACTTCGGGGCGCAAGCTAGAAATCTCGGTGCGTTGAAAGATTTCTGACTATTCCCACAGTAACATTAAGAATCCGTCACTGAAGAGCGAACAATTGTTTTCAGTGATTCCTAATCATGTTCTTGCAGATCATGTAGGTGAAAATTATACAGCTGATTGGCTGTCAGCCTGTTTAAGTGTTCGCTGCGCCTTAAGCACTCACACAACAGATAACGGAAATACGCCTGCCTGGTTTCCTGCAGACACTTGGTTACTCGTATCTACTACGAACTTTCCACCCGTTTCGCGTCGCACGGCAACCCGAACCCTAACTCGACGGGTACTGTGAGCCAAATCGGTCAGTTCGCCGTAAGTTACAACCAGAATGATTCTGTCCAAAACTCCAGACTCGACTGATCCATGTATATGGAATCGCGCCATGTATTAGTATTTTAATGGGATTTTCGTTCCAACTTAATGTCCACTAACGCAAACCGCAAACCGCAAACATGGTCAGCCGTGCGAATTTGGTGCAAAGTCAAAAACAGGACTGATGAAGTGGTGAAAACAAGTCGGTCACCACGAACTCACGCTAATTCTTTCTAAACTGTGTGAAGATGCTTTGATAAAAGCACTTACCTCTTTCATACGTGACACTTGGGAAGGGGGGCACATTATTTTATCACAACGTGTGAGTCACTATTTGTATTCATCTTCTTGCACGGAAAACTAAATGACAGCAGTAATCATCGTGAGATCCGTTGAGTTCCAAGCTTTCAGATTCGATAATGCCTCACCGTTTGGCGCCGGTTCGAAAGATTAACGTTAGCGAACAGTAAGCTAGACTTTGCCCAGGTCGAGGTTGCCTCAGCCAGAATTTCCTCCCCTCTTGGAATTCGCCATATGCACAATGTTGTCGCACAATGGTAGTTCTCCTCGACTTCAAAGGCCCCTTCAAGTCGATTGCCCGAGCAGGACTATTTAGTATTCTTCACCAGAAAATTACGCCAGAGAAGTGCGTGAATCTCCAGTGAGCATTGTACTCGTATACCTATCGCGCTGCAAGGACATACGATAACCGACTGCGTCCGTTAGAAGCAACTT
>LUCM01011142.1:43997-78642 GCA_008360955.1 Fasciolopsis buskii | reverse complement strand
TGTTTAAAGAGGTGGGCTGGCTAGTCTAGTGTGTGGGTCGTCTGCGCTATGAGTAAACAGAATGAACCGGTATTTGGTAGGATCGTCCACACTGTGAGTAAGGAGAATGAGCCGGTATTTAATAGGACGGACAGGGAGTAACTGCTGCTGATCTAAATAATGGTCGAACTACAAAGATGGATGCACTAGGGATTGACTAAATTCCACTTGGTAATCAAGGATTATATGTCGCTCTAGGGGCCGTGCCTCTCAAAAGAAGAAACGGTCAGGAGCCAGTGGGTATGGTTGATGTAAGCGGTCAATATGGGGAGAGAAGATACCACATAGGACTCTATATTCGCGGCAATAGTTTGAAGTCTGAATTGGCCAAAATGGATAGACATCGATGAGGCATGATAAAGAGAGGATCCAAGACGTTTGCCTTATTTCGTCTGGAGGGCATCATTTGGGTTCGTCCGAAACGGTGATTTCTACAGGCCAGTCATTTGCATGAAGAGAAGAGTTAATGAAAAGTAAGGGTGCGGGTGATAGCAAATGTTTTTCTTTTTTCTTTTTTTTTAGAATACAGTTGCAGGTTATGGTTGCCACACCATGTTGGCGATGGTGTTGGGATTAGTAAGGTGAGTGGGTGGGAGAGGGCTATGGATGAGCTACCCTATACGCAGTCAGAACGATAAGGTTAATGGATAGGAAGTCAGACTATTTAGCGATAGGTACCATTTTCTAGGCAGAGAAACGGCGAGTAGCATCTGACGTGGAACTGCACGTAACAAAGTAGCATGCGCTGGTGTCGGAGCTCTGTTTAAAGTGGAAAAGACTAGGTTGATTCCTAGTGACATTAGTAGGGAGATTTACTTTCCTTTCCGCAATGAACGAAAAGGTGACATTATTGCGTTTTTCAGAAGCCCAATCCAGTTTCATATACTCGATCCTCAAGTGAGTATGGGTGGTATAGATTGATGAGATAGAGTACAGTAACTACTTTACGTACTTCGTTTTTAAATGCAATAGATAATGGTGACAGAATGCGCAGCTGATGGGGGAGTTTATTCCATAGTGACGAATATCCAACAATAAAGAAGTTGGCTCTAACGGAAGTCTTTGAGACAGGGAGATTTATAACAAGATCCGCATTTCGGAGGGAGTAAGGGAGTGGGTTTCTAACACGAGGTGCAGAGACGCATTTGTCCCCTGTGATAATATTGTTAAAGAGTACCAGGTTTACTCTTATTCGTCGGAGCCACAAAGGATCTAATTTCAGCAAATCACAGCGTTCCCTGTAGTTTAGGCTTGTAGAGTAGCCAATTAACTCCTTGGTAAATGCACGCTGGACGTTTTCAATCGCAACTCTGTCGCACTGCCTCATGTTAGAGCAGACTAGAGAGCAATACTCTAGAATAGGTCTGACATGGGTCCTAAAGAGGTGTAGTTTGCTTTCGTTCAACTTCAGAGTTCGGTGTAACAGCCCCACTCATTTATTTGCTTTCGCCACCTGTACGAGAGCATGCTCCGATAAGTTTAGGGTGCAGGAATAATTTAGGCTCGTGTCGCGAACTTGGCAGTTAACGGGGATGGTCTGGTTTCGAAACCTGAATTCTCTTGGGGGTATAAAGCATTTGCAATTTCATGATGCTGCTTTTTTCAGTGGAGAATTTCATCATCCAATCGTTTGCCCAGGAATTCAGTGACGCAAACTCTTAAAATATGTTACTTGTGGTGGATACTAAGGCTTCCGGTTGAATGTTGTGCAGAATTTATTGTCGTCTGCAAATAGAATATTTTTCGCGAGGTGATGCATGTGTTATTATTTCTTTCATTTATTTTTTCGTTTTTCCCTTTATCCGCACACCGCTACAGCCGTGCTGCCGACCCGATTTTCGCCGGCCAAATTTTTGGGTCTGACCGCATCACGCACTATTTTCTAACAGTCGTTTACGGGAAAGGTAAAATGGAAATGCAAAAGTGGTGAATGTAGCAGAAGCGAGACGTCGTTATTCCGGGACCGGATAATTCCAGGCGAGCCAAAACGAGGTCGCCAGACGATGAAGTAAATGTTTAAATCCAAGCAGAACTTAACGATCTAAAAATGAAAACAAGGAGCGACGGTCTGACGTAGCTGCCAGCTGCGGGCTAAGAATCGATCAAACATGCAAGTGGCTCAGAAAGGAAAATTACTATAAGGCCTAATGCAACCCAAAATGTGAGGTGGTGGCCGATGTTGTGAGCAATCCGGATTATTTATCGTGCATAAGTACATAGATAGGCTAGTCTACACTCATGGGTGAAGGGAAATGGACCCGTGGCTGGTCGGACGGACAATGAACAACGGATGTAGATATAAATAATGAACAAGCTAGAATAGGACAAATGTACTAGCGGCGGACTGAATTCAGAGCGGATTATATTTCACTCCAGGGTTCTATGCGCTTGAAGCGAAAGAAACGGTCGGGGCCGGCCTTTATGGTAAACGCAAATTGCGTCTGACGGAGGAAACGGAACCACGTGGGACTTCATGTAAACGGAGACAGTATTAGGTCTGAAGTGTCAAAAATGGACGGGGAGATATTGATGATGAGTGTAAGAGAGGGAGTCCAAGTTGTTGATCTGGTTTCGTCTGCAGAGAACCGTTTCGTTTCGTCAGAAACAAAAGTGATTCCAACAAACCAGAGTCATTTGCTTGGGGAAACCCGGTGACGAAAAGTAGCAAATGAATGTGGATATTCGAAGAATTTGGCCAAGGTTGGATATCAAACCGCTTTGTGGATGGTGGTGAAATTTGGTAGGGGAGTGAAAGGTGGGGAGGTTACTAATAATCTAAACTTATTTTATGTAGTTTGCCAGACCTTGCAAACACATGACACGGAATATTTGGCCTACCTGTACTTTCCCCACTGCTTTGCAGCATCACATTTCACTTTCCAGTGAGCTTCTGCAATAACTCAATATTGCTCCCACCCCCTTATCCCATTCGATTTCTATCATTTACATTTCCCGTGCATGTTTTTGTAGAAATTTGATCTTCCTTCGCGCATCCTTCTCGCAAATCGAAAAATATACAATATTATTATTAAATCAGTGTAATCGGGGAGACTTATTCGCTCAAAGAATCGCAAGCATTGCGGATCACATTATGTGGCCTCGATATCCAGATAGACTTGCAACGGGGTCGTCAGTTTACTTTAGTGAATCATGCGGTTTAACAGCAATGTCCACTTCATCGCGGCTATGGGGTAGGTCTTATTTTTCTCTCTTGGGATAGCTGGTCTGAGCCGTGGGTCAGCTTGCTTTCACGACGTATCAAGACGTGCGAGGATGAGGCCAGAAGCTGGATAGTGAACCCATGGCGAGACACGAATTCGAACGCGCACAACTGAAACGGAAAAAAGGTGAGAGATGGCAGTCTGGAGGTAATCCAGCTGAGGGTTGTATTGCGTGCGACTATAAGAACGAGGAGTGATAAAGTTATCTAGAACGAGGTAATAAATGATCCCAGACTTCGTGATTGAAATGGGCTAATTGTCAAATGCATCCAGAAAAAAGGGTTTGGGAGTAGGTGAGACTCTGATATGAATACTTATATTCATATGCCTTGCTGCGTGCGCACTAAATGAGATCAAATGTTGAGTGAAAAACTGCGCTGACGTTGTTTCATTGACAAAGTTTTCCGGCCTATACTTGCAATGATATATAATTACGAAGACTAGTGGGAATAAAAATCGCTATACCTTGTTGATTAGGTTGAAATATGACCTCTTGAGTCATAGTCAGTCAATAGCCTGGACCCGACTCACGGGCTCTTCCTATTGGAGTGTAAGTATCGCGCAAGGTTAAAACATTTTGCGCGGTTATTGTCTTCTTAATTTCATTTTGAAGGATAGCGGATGCAGAAAAAATCATTCTTATATTTTGAGGTAGTTTATTCCATAGGGAGCAATACTTGATGATGAAGTCTTAATTGCTATTCATGACATGGGAACCGACACCGAGAACTCAGCGTGTCTCAAGCCATAGGAGGAGTTGTTCCTTACTTGGGGTGCGGAGACGTATAAATATTTACTAATAATCCTATGAAAAGTCAGAGGTTAATCTGAATTGGACGCAGCCAGAATGGATCGAGGTATGGTTTTGTACAAAGTTCTATGTAGTTTAGCGATGAAGTGTAGCCCAGAAGTCGCTTTGTAAATGTTCGTTGAACGCTCTCAATCTCGAGTCTGTCACGCTGTCGTATGTAAGAACACACGATGGAACATCAGTCCAGGATAGGTCTTACATGCGTTTTATATATTAATAACTTTCCTTCCAGAGTTTTAAAAGTTCTGTGCACCAAACCAATTAGTCTCCTAGCTTTGAATGAAGGTGTGTTCGGAGAAGTTGAACGTGCCGGGGTAATGCAGACCCAGGTCTCTGACAGTGTGAGGAGAGGGAATGATTTCTTATTTAGTTTCAAAATTTTCCTGTAGGTCTGTGGCATTCACATGCGAAAATGCTCCTTTTGTGGGCCGGGAATTTCATCGATCAAGCTGTACACTACAAATCAAGCGATAGTAGATCATCTTTTACATTATTTATGATGGCATTGAGGCCACGAGGGGGAAACGTGTATACAATTTCTATTTCGTCTTCAAACATAAAAGGAGCACCACATCGAATGATCTGTCGCAAATTGAGAAATATAAATTATTATTATTATTATCATTCATGTACAGCAGAAACGGTGGTGGATCTAGAGCTCTTTCTTGAATAACCCCACCATTAATCAGACGAGGCCTGGATAGAGTTCAAGTTGCATTCACTGTCTCCATTCTGTAAGTCAAATAAGAAGAGAACAACGGCATCAGGGGAATGTTATGCTTTCGTGAAAAGCTTGCGATGAGATACTCGATCAAAAGCTTCCGTCATACCTAAGAAAATTGCACTCCCCCAAGTTTTGTCACTGGCAGCCTTCGTCGCTGTTTAAGAACCCCATCATGCGGGTAGAACATGATTTACTTTGAAGGATACCACGTTGGCTAGCGTTGATGAGGTCATGATCTGATAAGTAAGTTATTAACTTACTTTTTATAATTCTTTCCATAATACGAAAGACAACTGGGGTTTGATTGATGGATCTGTAATTAGATGGCTCCTTCTTTGTACTGCTTTGTGAATTCGGACAATGAGAGAAATTGTCCATTTTTGGGGGAAAGTGTCATGACTAAATATATTGGACCAAATCACAGGGATGTATGCACCCCCAAATTTGAAGGGGGCTGGGGGAAGGTCATCCTGTCTAACGTGGAAAGACGGTCTAATTTTTAAACGGTGAGTTAATATCACTTGGGTGGAAAGAGGACCTTGGAGGGGATGCACAGTATATTGGGGGATCGCCTGGAGTAATGGCGTTGTCGTCGGTTGTCATAGAGATCCAATAATCAATAAACACTTCTGACATCATTGGAGGGTCATTTGCACACGACTCGCTGAATACGATAGATGTGATCTGCGTACTAGGAAGGGAGTTGTCAGCTCTCAGTAGTTTTGCCAGTGCTGCAGACTTGTTGGTAGAGTGTAACGCCTGAAGTTCCTTCTTTTAAAAAGAATCGAGCAGTGTCTTAATCTCCTCAAACAGACGATTCATTTGCAATATCAGAGCAAATTCTTTTGTTCTTTTGAATCTTATTTGAATTAAGAAATACTTTTTGGAGGCGGTCCAGGGTGCCCAACCTTTTGAAGATTGTGCCACACTGGATTGGAGTGATAAGATCAAGGCACACGCTAAGAATTGCGTAAAATTGGTTGGTGGCCAGCTTTGGAACCACCGATGGAAAGAAACGGTCCCAGCTTTGGCTGCGAATTATGGAGGGAAGATTGCCCGTGAGGTTGGATGCTATGGTTTGATGGAAGCTGAGGAGATGATGGAAGACGAAACTGAGAACTTGCAAACACTCTGCGAATGATCATATCGGAGTAACTTAAAATCTATGGACGTGCGCACTTGTGTTAAGCCAGTTGTGAAGAAAATATAAAGAATACCGCAGGCCCCTGTGGTTAATGAAATATGTTGTGTCTACCTACCCAGTCGTAAACTGGAAACAACCTCAGAAAGGTATTTCGAGGAGGAGAAGGAAGACCAACAAATCCCTGAGGCGTTAAGGTTGCTCGCAACTAACTTAGAATCTGAAGGGTCGGCAGCGGCGTTAAACGTATCAGTTAGTGGTAAGAAATGTGGCTGATGCATACTGGGGGACGGTAGATGCAACTAATCGGTAGTTCCTGACGCCGGATAGCCACAGTAAGCTATACAGAATCCTTTACGCCATAGAGGTAGGGGTCGTTGTACCATGGGACTGAAAGGGTGTCTCTTATGTACCCGGGGCAGCCTCCACGCGCTTATTTATTGTCTTTCCTAAAAGTATTGTAATCATTTAAAGCAATTTATCGGTCGAAGGTCAGCCATATTTCATTGGAAAGAATGAAATCATATCTACGTGTATACCCCAACAGTAACAGTGCATGCATCTTATTTAGTATCCGGCGAGCAGGTAACAGTAACAATGAAAATGGCTCAGTAGCAACAGCACGTGAATGCAGATAACTGAAGCAAATATCACCAGAGGTGTAAGATTTTATTTGGCATAAAAAGCTATTGTGAGAAAAGCAAGGAAAAATAGATGTTTGTGGTAAGGCCTTTGGGTGACCATGTCCTGTTACGTCTGATTCATAAGCCTGGGTACTATCCAACCTGTTCATCAGTATAGGCGGTGAGCAACGCGCGTTTGTTGGGGAGTGAAGAGGCTGTGGTACGTTGGTGAAGGGTATGGTATGGCTGAAGGAAAAACCGGGTAAATTGAGGGGTATCTTAACGGAGTTTGGAACAAGACAATAGCTGGTAGGATGTTGGTCGGCCTGCCTTCTAGCTTGTTGGAAGCCTCGAGAGTTGGTCTATAAAGTTGGGACAGTGGATGTAGGCAGGTCGGCTTAAGCATTGTGTTTATAGGCTGCAGATGATCAGCTGAGAGTAACTCGGAAAAGCGTGGCCTTGTCCCGAGTTGCGTATTGTCCATAAATGCTTTTGAGGGAACAGGGGATGGGCCAGTAATAAGGAAATCAGTTCTAGTTCTGGGACGGTAACCGAGGTTGAAGTTATGATCATTAAATAACGTCGTTGGATGGGGTAGCGGGATATGGTTCTTAATGCTGCGAGGTTATTTTGTGGCGCAAAAATGAGGAGGTTGAAGTCTAACCGAGTTAGCGACACCTCTTGAAGGGGCTGGGCTGTGACCATGGTAGATCCAATGGGACAGAAATTAGCACTATGCTATTATTTATGGGCTTGGTGGGGGTCTAGGGGGGCGGAAGGGGTTTATATGAACCCCTCCTATTGAGGAGGGTCGCAACATCGTTGGTTAGAGAGAAGTCTTTTTCCTTGGTGTCAAGCGCATCACTGGTCACTTGGGGGCTTGCAGTCTGAGGGGGCATGGTGCAGTATGACCGTGAACTACAGAAACTGGCTTTGACGATCGTACTGCAGAGCGGATGCGGGGCGGAAGGGTGTTTGTGCCTAAGTGAACAATTTGACGTTGGGTTGCTGGAGCCTAGGTAGAGGCGTTTCGAAGGAGGCTGAACTGTGGGGGGCGATCTCGATATGCGTGGGTCTATGACGGTTGAGCGTGAACCCGTGGACTGCATTGGCTCTAAAAAACTTCTGTAACGCCGACGAATGGGCAAATTATTTGGTACCCTTCCATCGGCTGGTCTTTGTGGCATCGAAATGGATGCCCCGAGTCGCTGTAAACTTTCGTTCCCAAATCTGATGTGGAAGCATCTAGTTAGCAGATAATCCAAAACTCAAGGTAATACCGAGCCCTCCATTCCAGAGCACTGGACTTTCTTCACTGGCAGTCTCTGACTTTCCAAACCAAATGTCTTGCTAGAATCAAAGTGACAAATCTCCACAACTTTACCTTCATCTGGTATCGCTTTACCTTAAGCTAAAACCTCGGAAGTTGCAACGGACCTGAAATCCCCTTAGTGGAGGCATGCTGCGCTCTGGAAAAGGGAGTATTTCATCAGTAACTCACAGGCATAATCCCTCATCATGCTTTCAAAGCACTTACAAAGAATAATTCTGGAGCTCATCGGTCAGCGGTTTTATGCTGACCAACCTTTTAAGTGGCTGCTACTTTCCATTCCGGTGGTAGTCTACTCTGACCAACAGAGGCTTGGAAACGACTGCATCTATGTCTTTTTTAATAGTGGCCAACGGTCCCAAGAAAGCTTGGTGAGCCCTGTGCGGTCCTCAGCATTTGCTCACGCTTATCTCCTCAGGTATTTGCTAAGTGTGCTTAGTTGTAACTTCCAGTTGAGTTATTCCGGTCGTAGCATTTAGGCAATCAGTCACTTTTTCTGACTACAACCCTACCAGAGAAGAGTTGCAAAGTGTTTTCCGAGGACGTTGGCTTTATTTTGTCTTCATATACCTCCAGCCCATTGCTCAACACGAGCGTCCCTACACCGCTTCTAACTTCTGCTTTTGGCTACACCTACCAGTAATATCATCAGGTTACTTTCGCACCACTTTAGCAAAGGTTAACCAAAAATTTCTCCTCGCAGCTGAATGTACTTTAACTGCGTGATTTCTAAACATTGTTCACTGTGTCCAGCTGCTTTCTGTTTGCGAGAATGCGTTTCCTCCAGTATCCATGCCCAGTCATTCTTGACCGCCTTACCCCGGGGTGCACCAACCTAATTTGTTCTTCTCCCTTTGCCGTAATAGTGGGAAATCTTCGTCCCGGGGTCGATGGTAGCCCAGTCCGACAACTCTGCGCTGGCCTTTGGTTCTTACATGCCTAATTTCTCCAAATTACTGCGCACGGTTTCGAGGACGTCAGGCTGCCTTGGTTTAGGGGTGAAGGAGATCATCATATTATCACTGTTGACTAGTGATGTGCAATAATTCAAGTTCCGGACCGCCTTATCATTCTACGTTGTAACCCGGTCCAGGCGTGATGACTGCTGGCCTGGCCTAAACCTCATGTTCCCCTTCACGTTTCGATTTGGGTCCCTCCCCTCCAACCATCGCAGGGACGCATCCCCGACTCTATCGTGTGAGCGGCTTTCTTACACCATTCAATTGAGGGGAGATTAAAATTCCTGACTGTAAGCAGTGCATTGGCTTCCGTAAAAAGTTTCTGAAATGTGTGTCAATCGCCGGCGCTGCGCCTGTATAGGGCTCGGTTCTGTGTAAACATGCAATGGCTGTTCTTCTATTCGGGACATTAAAGTGAAATGTGCACATCAGCATACTTGTCGTGCCCAGGATTACTTATGATTCCACTAGTACCAGAACCTCCCGTATTACTAGGGAAGCCCGGAACTCACCATGGCACTAGCCCTATGTGCTTCTTTACAACATTGGTTTGCCACATCATGCCGTGTGTGATTCATTTCAGGGAATGACTTCTCAGGGACCCCAGTGAACATGGCACTCCTCTCCCCAGAAATAGCCAGGGATCCCATTCATTCAATCATCATGATGCATACGTCGGTGAACAAAAATGCCATATTTGTTTACTTTCCCCGGTTTGCCCGACAACCCATTCCACCGTGGACCTGGTGGACGATGTCTGAGGTATCAACTCGCATTTTGCTATATCTTCTGCAGGTGGAGATCCACGGGCTCCATGGGAGACTTCATCCCCCCTCCTCCGTTTTCTCAAGTTGCGAATTTACTCCACATGCGGAAATGTGATTTTCACTGACTGCTCGCTTTTTGAACCGATCAGTGAACCATCAGGACTGTTGACTTCTACCAACAGCTATAAGCATATGTATCTATAGTAAACTGCACCTAACTCTGCCTGAGCACCAATTTTCTGCACAGCTCTTACTATTGTCGTCGGATACCGTACAGTTGGACGTTGGTTCAGCTCTGTGCGAAAAGGTTTTCCCACCGAGATATTGTATGGGCTCTGTCTATGGTTAGTTGTAGCATTTTTGAGGCCCCTCAGGCTCGCTACCGTTCGAAGACCGTCTGGTCCGTTTGAAGCGATGCAGTAGCAGCCAGTCATGCCGTTGTGCGCAATCCTAGCTCTAGCTAGAGGCTGGTCTTTTATGGATGTATTTGAGAATTCTACCAGTGTATGACTAGATTTGGGTAGTTTCACAAAGTTTCCCTCCATTTAGAATTAATACGTTTCGCCGTCTGGCTTTTCTGGTCTAAAAGCCCTTCACAGTTCGAGCAGCTGCCTTTCCAGAACTTCAATTTACTCTTCTGGAACCCGCATTTCAGTCCCGCTCGCGACTGCACCGCTGGTAGATTTCCAGATTTTGCTCGCATCGTTGTCGGCCTTAGCTCCTCCAACCCTTCTTGTTCTTTAACTTTGGTCATACCTGCTCTTCCCCATCTTTGCCCTGTTCTGGTGTGACCTCCGGATGTTTTCTGTCATACCTTGGACGACCCCAGATGCCTTCCTGCTGCCCTGCCTCAGTTGCATTGAGGCTGTCCGTGGAGCTAGTCAACTGTTATGCCAGTCCGGCGAAGATTTCGCAACTTGTAGAGATACTTTTCTTCCATCCATGTTGTCGAAGAATAACGAAATGATCCGTTAGTTTGCCAGAGCGCCTCACACGTGCCGAACCCCGGTGTACTTCGTGGGCAATACCACTGGCCACGCTTCTCCTGCAGGTTAACGACGGATAAGTGTTCGACATTTCAGGTGATCAAATATTGCGATAAATATCGAGAGTTGACAACTAACACATTAAAGCTAAGATAAAACACCCGTAATAATCTTAACTGGTACGTGAAGTTGCTTCACAGATTAAAAGGAAAATTTACTAGAAGTTAAAATTGCCCCATCAGAAACACTTTGATTTAGGAAGCTGAGATAGCACCTCTGAATTGCTTAAAACGACTTATGGGCACTAAAATCAAAAACAACACCAAGGGAAAGCCCAATAACCGACTGGCAGTCAGAGCGGCGAAAGGCAAACCAAGCTCTATTTAAGGACTCCATTTAAGATTTTGAGTGGCTAGATAGGCATAAACTCTGGCGGTCATTTTGAGTTCGCTATCATAGGTGACACAAAGGGAAAGCCTGGTGTTGCAAAGTAGTCACTGAAAGCGAGAAGTGAATGTCCAGTTTTGCACCAGCCGGTTTGTGCCCTACTGAAGCGGGGCGCCCGGGAGTGCCTTTTGCTGCAAGTTATTTCAGTCTTTCGAAATGGCTCTTGGTTATTGGAAAATTACGGTATTTTTGGATTTTGAAACACAAGTGAAGTTGGGGCAACTCGTCTCCCTTAGGCATTAGAAATTTGAATATATTTTGTAATTATGCATATTTGTATGGGCATGATACCACCCCAGAATCTTTGCCCTTCAAAAAACAAAATCTCAAAATCCCGCGCGTTCTTAGAAGCTGAGGCAACTCGCCGAAAGCAAACTGATCTGGATGCTGGTTTGACGGTTGAGGTCATTTCTATTCTGTAAAAACCTACATAAACCGCGAAGGTGCCTGATAGCTCACTTTGGCAAGATGAAGGCTATGAAATTAAAGAATGCATACAGTTAAATGGGAAACCTCGCGGAACATAAAACAGTATAAACCAAGGTGAGGGGCCGAACATTTTCTTGCCGGCGAGCCGCGGTTCTTCGTAACTGGGACCGGGCGGTAGTCGTAGTGAAGCTGGAGAAGTTACCTCCGGTTTATTTCAGTTGGGGCTGCTCATAGTCGATCGGGTAATCGAATAGAAATTAGTACAAGCTAGTACTTCAGAGCAAAACTCTGGATAGGACGGGAGGCGTGCAAAACTTGATTGCCTCAGAGGAACGGTGGTAAAAGGGATCCAGAGTTACAAGTTTAACAAATGGGTTCATCGCGCACGCGGAGGCAATAAGACATACACTAGCCATACCGCCAATACGACAAACTAGACGGGATTTTCTAGGCTTGCTCTTGGTGCTCCGTGTTCCCCGCGTCACTAAAACCACCATAGGAGTTGGTCCTGACAGTCCGTCGTCAGCTCTCTTAGGGCATGGATAACATCATTATTCTCGTATTCTATCCTTAACTTTTGGAGCTCCGCCACTGTTATTTCTATCCTAAAGTCTACCGATTCTACTGCTTTGGCGAAGCTTTTTCGCCTCATCGTCTTAACGTGTGGTCATCAACTGACGGAGCTTGCTAAAAGTAAGGGCATGTGTTCTTCCATGTATCTTTCTAACAACCCTTTTCAGTTTACCTGTGACCCTAACAGGTTCACTGTGGACGCTGTCGCTCCCCTTATTCACCACGTATGTAAGTCTTTCAACGCATGAATGACGGCAGTCCGTTGCGCCTTTCTAGGCCATTCGTCGGCATTTGAATTAATCCCACGGATTCTTCTACTTCACAATCTGGATACATTTTGTTGTTCCAATTCTTTATTAGCATGGCTGTACGGTTACTTTACATACCGAACCCGGTGCGCAAGACTAAACGGTAAAGCCCCAAAATGGTTGGTTAATAACTCAGGGGTGCCGCATGGTGCTGTTCTATCACTGTTTCTCTTCTCCACTTCCATCAGCGACGTATCAACTAGCCCTCATGTCACCTGTTTAGGCAAGCTGATAATGTTGCCCTCTCTCAAGCCGTTTCGAACAATGATGATTTCCAAAGATTTTCAACAACCTTTCTTCCGTTTACGATTTCTCTGCACTAGTTGGTTTAAATCTTAAATCGTCTAAATGCTTCCAACGTCTAATCTCTCTCTGCCAGTATACCCATCCGAAACGTCTTCCATCAACTGAAAGCTCTACCAAGGTTGGCTTCGTGAAATATCTACCCGTTGGTATTGGCAAGATTCTAAATTGAGCTGATCGCATTTCTACTGTGTAAAGAATCTCCGCCATCTGTCATTTCAAATCGGGAAGCTTCAATACTTCAAGTTGAAATAAAGCACCATCTCTCGGTTCGTATACCAAGGTATTTTTCCAATTCTTCTTTACTTTTCTCACGCTACACATCCAGGTTTGCTTAAAAAGGACATTAAAATGTTTTGCCGGGGACCATCAATTATTAGCCTTGTGTCCTCCAAACCACTGACCGAAATGTCCTTGAGTCTATGTGATCAACACTTTTACGCATATGAGAAATTTGTGCACAAAACTATATCAGATCCCACGTATCCTCAGCACAACCATCTTCCAAAGTTTTGCCCCCATATTTCTACAAGATCTGCTTTTCGTTCCATCCCTTCGAAAAATATTATCGGTAAGAACTTCTTTATCTCAAATTTGGCAAAAATTTTGGCAAACCGTGATCGAGTTTCAGTCGAATTTTTGAGCAGACTCTCTTAATATTATTCCTGGATGAGTTCTTTTATATTTTTACTAGGCAATGATCATACTTTTATTTTATTTATTTCCACCTACATTATTTTTACTCTTAATTTTTTCGCTGAAATACGGCATTCTCGATTGTTCACAAAAGTCTATGCAATACAGGAAGAAATGGATTTGCAACTGGCAGAATAAGAACAGCCTATTGGCGTAGGCTTCGTCGACCATAAAAGGCCGGAAGTAGTGGAACCCTCGGAGATTATGCATATTGATAGTGGTAAAACGGCAGCTTTGTCTAAGAATGAAATGGGATTAAATGGCGAAAAAATTAGCCAAGAACGGTGGAAGTTGTGCAAACATGGGAACGCAACACGCGGAATATGCCACCAGATACTCAGAAATCCACGCAATGCTGCGAAATGTAGAACAACAGCAACAATAGATCAACCATACACCAAACGCTGTACAGATATCTTGATACATCACGTTGGGCGGGAATCTTGTTGTCGTTTCTGATGGTATCGCAGAGCCGCATGTGAAGGAGGGGTTGCGGAAGGGAATGGCGTTGAGGTGTCACGTAGTGAACTTGTTTCAAACGGCGGAAACACCGGAACTCGTAGCTATTGAAAGGTACTGCACATCGGGAGACGTAATGACCCCAAAGGACGAGAACCACAAGCAACATTATTTGAGTTCTCTAATCTGCGGCATATCGACACCTTCTTGCCGGCGACTGATCAAAAAGCACTCCACGGTAGAAAGATTACCGTGGAACCCGGTGAAACCGCCATTGGAAGGATCGGGTCCAAAGATAATAAGGGTGAGTCTCCAGGTTTTATTATCTCGTGGATGTAAGACCCACACTGAGAACAGTCAGGCTGGATGTTGGAGGCCGACCCAAGGCTATCCCGTGCGGTGGAGCTGCAGAAGAACGTTGTTGGCTGGTGCATGTTGGACCATTACGTATGGGACCGACAACCATGAATGCAATTCGAGAGAGGAACCGGGAAATGAATGCCGTGTATCCCAGAGTGAGGATTTTGACTGTCATAAGAAAAGGCCGATAAGAGCCTCGAGGTAAGTTCCAAGTGATTGTCAGCGCAAACAATTTTTCAAATGAAGTTCCAAGGGAATTAATGGAAAGTGGAATAGTAGCTGGTAATGCACTGAAGGATTTCAATGAGCAAAAGAGGATTTGGGAGCAAAATCATTTTCAAGATATGCACACACACACAAACGGATTAAGCAGCATGTGACTAAGCGAAAAGAGTTGCATGATAAGGACAAAATCTAAGAGATGCTAAAGAAAATTGGTGAGTGGGTGCAAAGATTGAAGGTTTTCAAAATTGGGGGTTGCAAATCAAAAAGAGTAGGAAAAGTGAGGCTGGGAGAGGAGCGGCGCCACTCGAAAAAGACGAAATCGCACCTAATAGAATACAAGTTGCATAACCACTGGAAGATCATAACTTTACGGAGCAGAGGGCATTAATTCACATCAGGCATTTTGTCAGGAAAAGGCGACTGGGCCCTACTGTAGCGAGAGACAAAGGCGACGTCTGTGAGCAGGTTTGAAGCAAAAGTGACAGTCACTCAAAGAGAAAACAAACCAAGAGATGACAAAGTTGTCGATTAGCGATAAACAGGTGGAAATTACTGGACTGGGTCTGTGTCAACGGTGTCATACATGCGCAATCATGCTGACACCGACAGACAGACATACCACTGAGGGATGACGGTTCAGTCTGAGGAAAGGCCGAGTTGATCATTAATGAGGCTAGGGAGACATACTATATCGGCTAGAGACGGACAGACTAAAATCAAGGATGAGATAAAAGTGGTGGTGTACCAAAGAAATTGTGGCGTAAATGAATAGTAAACAGCCAAGGCAACCATGAATTTGTAGACGCCTGAAAAAGAATCTAAAGCGAGACAAGTAATGCGACAAAAACTGGTTTCGGAGGCAAATTTTAAAATTGGAGTAAAGCCGCAGAGAGGCGCGTCAGAGAAGTAGGAAAACTGTGAGCTGAAGAAAGTTTGGCGTGAATGATTGTGTAAATTGGGAAGGAATGGAGTAAACAAGCCACAACCACTGGGAGTTTGTATTGAAATGCACAATCAGAAGGCTTGTCGGAGTGAGTGTGTAGACTCCATGAACGAGGTTAGGAAATTAGTAATAATGAATAGACGGTTTGATTAGGGCTGGTATAGGGATTAAGGATGGAGCCCGAATGGAAAACCGATAGAGGATGATGGAGGGTTTAATGACGCATGCATCAGGGGTTTATGTGTTAGCATAAGTGTAAAAATAAACTGGTGACACGAATTAAACGCAGCTGTGCGCATGGGGAAAGCAATAAATACTAGATGAGACTGTGCGAACAACGGAGTGTGAACGATGTTGGACACAATCCCCACTGATCAACACAATGCGAAGAGCGAGACTGTAGACGGTCGAAAATCGACTCCACCATGGTGACGGAATAATTTACCACCTTGCAAAGTTCTATCAACTGCTGCGTAGAATTTGACAGTCCAACCGTCGTCCAACACGGGGATGACAGCCTGCGATTGATCATCGCTAGCGATTCCGGCGGCTGTGCTAGTGTCATCGTTCATGTCTTCTCTGAAGTGCCGCTAGATGATTCTACACTCCAGCCTATAAATGTCTATATAATGGCGTTATTCTAGAGCTTTAATTTGTTCCAAATCACCACATTCTTCAGTCGCGGTAATGACCTGTTTTTTCCTGGCGCTGCTAAAATGATAAATTCACTCAAGAACAACCTGCACAACTTGAGTGTCGCACTCGAAAAGCGCTTTACCCAATGGTGGGAGGGCGTTTTGTTCCCTAGCGTCAGATTCGAGGTAGCCTCTTTCTAAGAAGGATATTTGTTTCGGACAAATGACGGATAATCAAGGGCACCACGTTGTGGTCAGAGACAGTTCGTACTTGACTTTGATTGCCAGCGGTGATATTGGAAAGGAACCAACCGGCCTCCTTGCTGATCTTTTCAGGAGAATTTTTATATAGCTCCTAAAAGTGGCTCAGCGCTCCACAATCCAGCACAACTTGGGTTTGTTGCTTAGAGCCAGTCAGGATACTCCACAGGGCCCGTAACGCTGCCTCTTGGACTTTTGGGATGGAGGGAGACAAAAAAGGCACCAAATATTGGGCGATCTCAGCATTGATGATCATCCCCATGTGATCACTGCCTCCTTCAGTTAAGTAGCTAATTGTCCGCGAGGATACTGCCCTCTTCCGCTCAGAAGCCAAAGTTTCGAGAGGAGAGTGACGAGCGCAACTTGCACAGATGATACAAGTGTGGGTAAATAAATGGTCGCGGCTGCAATTCGAGGCTCCGGATGTAGGATTGTTGGCATTTACTTAAACCGGCCTGCGGACGGGAGTGGGAAACGAGGAGTAAGTGACACCGGGACGCTTATTCTTTGGAACGGAGGGAGAAGATGGACTTAGAGGAGGCAGGGCAGTAGCCGAAACGTACAGTATATATGGAGGCAATAAATTGGGTACCTAAAACATAGGCTCACAGATGGCGGCTCCATGATGTCAGTTGCTGGTGTGCACTAAAGTGCGGGGTGGACGCCTGGAACTGACGCTGTTTTTTTAATGCACTTGCACGGCCCGTGGACGAACGTCTCACGTTGACGACATTAATCGCACATGCTGGGCTCAGGAGACACCACCGGTAGCCACTGATGGGCACCAAGTACTGGAGTCCTTACACGCAAGCGTGACGGTCCTATACATTACGCAGGCAACTCGGTGGAGATTCAGCCATATGTCTTCAGTTCATGGCCTGGTGATAACGAGAGTACCGACGGTCATAGGGTGCCTTGACTTGGAGGAACCAATAGGTTTGCCCACCGGGGCATGGAAAAAACGAAAAGAAACCGCTGCTTCAGCATACCCAGCTTGAAAGGTGACAGGGGGTTACAGTGGTGATCTCCACAGATGCCGCAAATGCGGGTAAAAAAGGGCCGCAGTTACAATGCACAACTCTGGATGCAGATGTGGTGATTGTCGATGAGACCTGGCGGTGGCCAGGAAAGGGTGAAAATGATCTATTGTTGCAGCATTATTCAATCTTTAGAAGGGCTAGCGCGGACGGGAGAATAAAAGACCGGACGCTGACACTAGTGGCTGAAAGGTACGATGCGCGTGAGGGCTATAAAATGCATACCCAAGACATACAGGCTCCGTAATTTAACATCGCAATTGGCGGCTGGAAGATGCCAGTTTTAAGTGTGTACCGTAGCCCATGGTCGGCGAAAGTGGGGGACAGGATACTGTTTCTCTTTCCCAGTGTATTTGCAGGGTCTGTTTGCAAACTTCTCAAACTGGGAGATTTAAACGCCCCTGAGGTTTACTGAGTTTGCGAGACAGTCCTGGAAGTCATCTTTTGACATTAGCTCTTGCACTTCATTCACGACTGTGGGATGGTTAAACACGTCACCCGAGCTACTCGATGGAGATTCCGGCAAGTATCTTCAACCCTTTACTTGATGCTAACGAGAACACAGGACGATATGAGGAGCCCTGAGTTGGAAGATCCAATAGGTAGGTGTGACCACACCGCAATCCATTTGCAGCTGAGCCTGAGCAACTGTAGACCCCCGATAAATATGGCAGAAACCTCTCAGGAATGGAGAAAAGTAGGCTGTTGGGCATAAGTCTCCAAACTCGGTGGGAATTAGAGAGAGGTAGCAACCATTTGGATCGTCAAAGGGAGGCAATTAAGAACAACCTGTTATCAATAGCTGACGTAGTTGCACCCCACCACAGAATCAGGCGAAAAGGGCTACCACCATGGTGGAGGAGTATGGTCGCGATAGCCAGAGGGCGGAAACACAGGGCTACCGAGATTACCTGGGGTACATAGCGGAAAGAGAATGTCATGCATCCATCGACAACGCCGAACTACCAGGAGAGGCTGATCGCTGAGGCCGCTGCGAGAAACTTGAAAGCCCATTACGATTGCGTGAAATCTAGGGCTTCTTTAGGAAAGGCCGTAGGTGGAGTAAAAAACCACCAGGGTATTAGATTGACCGGCAGTCAGGAGAAAGCCTACTGTCTGTTGGAATTTTTTCAGGCAGTATACAGGCGGGATCAAGGAACATAGGAACAAACACTAAACCACGTCACGCTCATGGGTGAGTTGCTTAACGGAGTGATCACGGAGGAAGAAGTGTGGAATAGCCTGAAAGAGTGGACGCGTCGAAGGCGGCAGGGCTTGATGGGGTCCACACAACGATATGAAAGCGCTGGCGGAGGTCCCGGTGATAAATCGCACCCAGATCTATAGTGCTTTGCTGGACCATGGGAGGCTTCCAGCGGAGTGGTTGACTTCGGAGGACATGAAGGCGGAGACAGAGACAGAGACAACCATGGCAGCCATAGGCTGGTGAGCTTGCCATCCTTCATGCCGAAACTCTTGAAAGCGACCTTCGCGACAGGATAGTCAGTCACCTGGAGGCAAATGAGTTAATGATGGTAGGGCAACGAGATTTCGGGCACAAGACCCGGTGAAAGTCGAGAGGTATCTATCGGGAAGAGGATTGCTATAGAGGGGGGCTCAGGGGTCTGTCTTTGGGCCACTGCTCTCTCCATGTATGTCAACGACATAACCAGTGAGTTGAAAAATCCGTGTTTCATGTTTGCTGATAACACCAGACAATTGGAGCACCAAACATTGGGGCTATCTAGAAGGTTCTGGACAAAGTCTCCCAGCGGTCGGTAAGATGGGGTCTTCCGCTGAAATTGAGATGTCAGCGGCTAGTGGAAGAAGAAGCATATTCTCCTCGCCACATGGGTCCACCTGGGCATCAGGTAGCGGTGAAACAAACGCAACAAGCAAGAGACCTCGGGCTAGTCATGAATTTGGACTTCAAACCTAGTCTGCAATGTCAGAAGGCGGTTAAGAAGGCATGGTGTGCCTTACGCCAAACTTAGAGGGCCGGGAAATCTAGGAGGCCTGACGTTCTTCCGCCCTGTCCAATGCATTCGTCAGACCACACTGTTTCCAGGCACGGAGACAGTAAAATTCTGAAACAGTTTCAGCGTGTTTTCACAGGCCAGTTTGGACGTTTGAGGCACATGGGACATGAGCAGAAGCGGAAGGCACTTGGCTTGTAATCCTTGGAAGGACATGAGGAAAGAGGTGCCTTTACGGGCCTTCAAAATCGTTAGGGGTCTGACCGGGATATGGGGTCACCGTAGAGCCCTATTCCAGATAAGGGGGAAGGATAGTCGAAGAGGGAACGGAAAACGAATTTGCGAGAACACGTAACTACCGGGTTGAGGGGCAAAGCGTTTGGCGTACAAGTGATAAGTGGCTGAAACAAGCTACCAGAGGAACAAGCTACGGTGGGGCCCATACGCCAATTTAAAGGGAGACTAGACTGTTTGGCCATCTGTGTTTAAAGGGGACAGTGTGTGAATAATAGAGCTGAGAAGCTGGCCGGGAGGAAAGCATCTCAGCAATTGTTTCCTCCTTCCGTTGAAGGGGTTGACCAGGGTTTCCGCCATCTTGTGGTCGAAGCGTAGTCTAATCCAAGGAGTTCTTGGTGCAAGAACCTGGACGATCAAGCATCTCGCCATATAGTCCTGCAATCTAACTGAAACTGGAACTGGAACTGAACTGAACGGCTGGACTGAAGGGGGTGAATTTAATTTTGGGCGGTACCGTGTTTTCCTACGATGGCATCAGTAGACATCGCTGAGAGAGCAGATGCATTCAAAGAACAAGCAAATAAGTACTTCAAGGGTACTCGAGTTGGTTGAAAATTTTACTGTTGTTCATAGACGGTGATTATGATAAAGCCATTGAAGAATATACGAAGGCTATTGAAACCAAGGAATCCGCAGTTTACTTTTCTAACCGAAGTCTGGCGTATCTTCGAACAGAATGCTTTGGATACGCGCTTGATGACGCAACACGGGCAATCGCGATTGACAGTTCCTACATAAAAGTTAGCCACTTTTTTCAAGTTTTATTATTAGGGGTACTATCGTCGCGCCACTGCTTATATGGCACTAGAAAAATTTAAGGAAGCACTGGGAGATTTGGAGACGGTACGTGGTTTCCCCGTTTGTTTTCCTTTGTCATAAATTCTTTGGCCCCTTTCATGCTTCCTAATGCTTTCAAACCCAGCTGAATCCGGGCTTGGTCACTTACGTTGACGAGCTTTCACTCATATACGGAGTCTTTCCGCTGAGTTAATAACGTAGCACCAAAATGTTCTTTTTAAAAGAATATGGGGCTTAGTTTCCGAACCTCTTTTGGATTGCAAACATGCTTGTTTGAAAAATCCTCCGTGTGGTTTTATCCATTTTTCCCCTTTGCTTGCATCCGGGATCTACTTCCTTGTGTTATTGGACAGGAACTTACGACATTGCCTCAATTACGTAATTTCAAATGAACTCATAGGCATGGATGCACGCTCCGAAGGCTAGACACTACGTGTCTTCCCGTGGTGCATCGTCTACTGGCGTTGGGCTGCCTTCTGAAATTCATTCTTTGTTGTGATGAACGAACAGTGAGGAAAGTTTTAAGTGATTTATAAACAGCCAAATGATAAACCGATGGCGACTCGCCGAATCGTGAGTGGGTTGGCGACGCGGCTCCTTTCTACGTTCTACAAAGAAGGTGAAGGCGATGCAAATCTCTATTACATGCCTAATGCGTGATTGAGGCAGAGGGGCATGTTCTAATATCGCTAGGCTCCACTACACCGACGCCGGAGAACGTGCAGCTGTTTGCCTCGAACTTGACGTGGGACTAAACAAACGTCGTCTTGCATTAAAATTACTTCGTTTCGCTGTACTGTTTGCGCCGGAGGAATGCTCCGATGACCTTCAAATCAGTATTTTTAGATTGTTGCAAAGTATGTTTGCCTTAAGTAAGACGACATAATGGTGCTGAATAATTTAAGGATAGCTGAGGTATTATAAGCGAACCTCTAGATTCATTTGTGAAGAACTTCAGGTCATTTCCTATCTTGCGCCTAAATGGCAAAAAAGTGGAATACTTCCCGTACTTATGTGAGTTTTGCGAAAAAAAAGCAAAATTTCAAACCGGAAAATTTACTTCAGCTCATTTTGCCCAAATTGAATCTGACCTCAACGGTCAAACAACCGTCCGGATCGGCTGGTTGTCAACGGTTTTCTTGGCTTCCAGCACTGCGTGGGTTGATGTTCTCAACTTCATCGAAGGCATGGATGTCATCAAAAGACATTTGCGAACCAAAACACCTCGGTTCTTTCTTCATTATGGTTTTAGATTAAATCATTAAGCTCTCGCTTTTTATAGTTTCAGGTTATCCTGGTAATCTTTGCGCACTGTATAGCAATTTTCAAGTGAGCTGAATTTTCATTTTGTCCTTGTCCCCTCAGGTTATGCGCATGGCACCGAACGACAAAAGAACACGCGCCAAGCTAGTCGAATGCCAGAAGATTTACCGGCGACGGCTCTTTGAGCAAGCTATTGCGGTCGAAGAGAAAGCTTCGGCTTTGGAGACTTTTGACCCCTCTTCAGTCACTGTCGAGCCATCGTACGACGGACCACATCTGGAAGTTGATGAATCTGGAAAATACAGTGTGACAGAATCGTTTATGCTGGCGCTGATGGAACATTATAAAGCCCAGAAGAAACTCCACCGAAAATATGCAATCATTGTGAGTCGCGGATTTGATTATTCTAGTTACAAGCTATGCTCGTATTTTGAAGTTTTGCTACGGCTTATTACAAACAAGTCTGTTTGTATTCATTAGTTAACTCCACCCAATAGAAGGGCACGAATGTCTTCGGATTGTGATAGTTGTGGTGGTATACAGAACGGCTTATCTCATCTCGAAGATTCAGTCTTGGCTTGAAAGTCAGTGAGTAGAGGCCTAAGAAAGTAGTCTTATCATCCTCCGGTTTTTGAGGGGATTTGAAGTGGTACATCAGTTGGGAAAATCCGGAAGATCGAGACATGAGGTTCCAAATAGCTACTCTTTGCTGTCCTGTAGGCAGATTCTTGGTGAGATCGTGGGTTTCGGTTGGGAGCCCTAGTTGTTCCTCCTCTTATCGACTGAACTCCGTTGTAGTGCCCATTCACAAGGTTCTAATTATTTTACAAACAAATTCTATTTCTGCATCGGTCGTCGCGCAAGATAGGCAAGACCACGCTACCTACTGTATCGAGCTGGGCGGGTTGTGATAAGTATGCTCCTGCTCAGTGTCGGCGTGCCTCCATGACCCAACAAGCTATACAGGATGGCTTATTTGGAGCCGAAGATCCAATCATGCCTGGAAGCTCAATGGGTAGAGGCCTGACGAAGTAGTCTCTTGGTCCTCCAAGTTGGGGGTTGATCTGAGTTAGCAGCTCAGTCGTAAAAACGAGTGGAAGACTAATTGATCCAAGTAGATGGGCTCTCACTCAGCTATACATACCCCACTGCCTTGCGGTGAGGTTCTTGTGAGAACCAAAGGCTTTGGTTGAGAACCCTAATCGTTCTTCTGCTTAGCGGCTGGACTCCCTAGCAGTACCCGTCCATCGACACCCATGAGTTACACGCCTACAAATAATTCCATACTGCATCGGTCGTGGCCCACGATAATCAGGACCGCGCTGCCCATTGCATCGAGCGCAAGTGGGGTGGGCAGTGATAAGTATGCTACTGCTCGGAGTTCCCTCTCTTTTATTCAACCTGTCTCTTCTGTCTCCAACCCAATCTGTTTGCCCCATCTGCCTACCCATAGTATCTCCATTGATAACATACCCGATACTCGCAACGGTTTATTGTCAAGTAGTGTCGTAGGTGGTTTTCAGTCTGTTAGCTCACATTTTACCAAGCCTCGTCAGCCTGTGAATCTCGGTTCCTTTAATGTGCGCACTTTAATGCAGGCTGGCCAACTGGCGTGTTTAGCTCTGACAGTGGACTCACCTTCGATTGATGTTTGCTGCGTGAGTGAAACACGAATTCAGGATGCGAGTAGAGTAGTTCAACTAACTGCGCCAAATGTCACGTCAAGATATTTTCTTCACACTTCAGCAGACAAAGCCGCCCAAGCTGTGGGTGAACGCGGTGTAGAAATAGTCTCAAGTGAGAAGGCTGAAGCAGCTCTTCTAGGCTGGATCCCGGTTGACAGTCGCTTGTGCGCCCTGAGACTGCAGGGATCAGTCGGCGTCCGGAAGAATAGCAGCATTAGGCGCAGTTTATTTGTTATCTCAGCATACGCTTCAACAGACTGCAGCATTGACATGGAGAAAGACGAGTTTTACGATGACCTCGTAACTCTTGTTCGGAAGAGCGAACGCTCTGACATTGTAGTGGTAGCAGGTGATTTTAATGCACAAGTTGGAAAACTGAGTACATCGGAGTCCTGTTTAGGTGGGCGATGCACATTTCCTGCTGAGCGAACAGATAACGAGGAAACACTTCTCCAATTCTGTGCGGACAATAACTTATTCCTATCTAGTACGAATTTCCGACACAGTTCGCGTCGCACTGCGACATGGCGCTCTAACTCGTACTAGACCACGAACGTCGAATCGGACCGTGCGTCGGTTTTAATAAAATTTTTACTGCAGCTCAACCGCCATCGTCGCAGGTTATAAACCCGATTGGCTGTCGGTCGTCTGTCTGATTCGTCTGTTCGCAGTAGCTATGAGCAGAAACTGTTCGAGAGACTAAGAACTCCGACGAGCAGACATGTAAACGAGCAGTGGGATTAAATCAAGCAGGCGTCGTGTGCCTGTTCGAGTCTGCGGATCATCCACAACGGGCACCAGATAGGCTGTCGAGATCGGCTTCTCGCTTTGGCATGTGCTTTGCACCTTCAAAATGCAAAGTACTGTTACAGGACTGGACGACAGCAAGGCCGAACTTGATACTGGGTGGAGAGGTGCTGACGATTGTGGACCGTTTCACCTACCTTGGTAGCTGCGTGTCTAACGATGGTAGCTCGGGATTGGAGGTAAGTATGCGTATATCCAAGGCTCGGGCAGCTTACGCTGGATTGAAGCACTTGTGGCGTCGGCCTGATATTTCACTGAAGTTGAAAGGTCTTGTGTACTGTGCCGCAGTGCATTCAGTTCTGTTGTACGGTTGCGACACGTGGAGTATGCGTGTGGGCGATGTTCGTCGGTTGGAGGCTTTCGACAATCGATGTTTACGTAGTATGCCTAGGATTGGATGGAGTGACCGGGTGAGTAATATTGAGGTTAGGAATCTGGTATTAGGTGCCACTTCTGAGAACAGCTTGTTTCAGCGTATGAAACTTAGTAGACTATGCTGGTTGGGTCACGTGTTGCGTATGACGAACACTCGTCTACCATACCGTGCTTTATTTTGTGTTCCTCCTACGGAATGGAAAAAGCCATGTGGAAGCCAACAAATGACGTGGCAACGTGGGATTAGAAAATGTACAGCGAAGTTAGGTAAAGTAGGTGTCTCACGTCTTCGTCTTCGTGGTTGGCGTCCGAAAGACTCGTGGACTTGCTGGCTGGAGACACTGAAGGATATGGCCGTGAACCGTGAACAGTGGCGATCGTGCTGTCATTTTCTATCGAATGAGAATGATCGAAAACACGTGCATTTGTACAGTTAGACTGTGTTCCATGTGTTGGCAGCATCTTATCTTTTCTCGCCTGTGTAGGTCCACTCCCTGTTCCCGTTGGATATTCACTTTTTTTATATAAACGTGTAACTCTGGGGAAAGGCAGCGGTCAGTGAGGCTTGCCTTGCTGTTTATCGCTGAACGATGATAATCATGTCCGCGATGTATATATATATATATATATATATGGTATATATATATATATATATATATATATATATGCCATACTTGCTTTAAATGGGGTATGGTGGTAATGCAATATAATCCAGATGGTACTTCGCAGACGAACAAAGGAGAAAATATAATGCAGCCACACGCCCATTGTCTTCTGTTCCCTTCGTACATAGTTTGTGATTTTTCGCTTGTTTTTCTTGTTTTTTAGTGGGGGCGAATTCTTCATATAAGCCATACATTATTCGCGCCACTGACTTCGATCCTGAAGCATATCTCAGCGTCTCCAACCAACAACATTCCTCATCTCTTGAGTTCCATGGTCTGTGAGGCTTTTGATACAAGGGCTCCGCTTAGGGTTCCCAAGGAAAAATCCCTTCTGCTGTGTAGTCAACTCTGAAGTATTGCTCGCCTAAGTACCTTCAGCATCCTTTCTGCAGGAACCGTTCTTCCGACATAGAGACCATGCAAGGTGCCAGGAAAAATTGCGACTCAATAGAATTAGTGGGAAGGAAAGAAATAGTTTGCAAACATTACTTAAGCCTAAGTGTTCACTTCACTCAGCTGCGTTCAATGTTCGCACACTTAATCAAGTAGCTCGATAAGTTTCCCTAGCTGGAACTCTTAAAGCTTTTAAAATAGATGTATGTCTCCGAAACACTTAATAGATCCTACTTTTCCCGCGCCTGCTAGTTCACTCCCTGTCCTCCTTCCATGCCCATTCTCTCTGTTGCAACCTGCAACCCGATGAAAAAAGGATCGGTCACTATGGCTTTTCTTGCTGTTTAACGCCTAATGGTGACGTCGGTCGCTTCCGTAATTACTTTGCGTTGCACAGATGCAATTCTGCATTAAGTGGTGCAGTTTCCAGGGCTCGTGATTATGCTGACGTAGGAGTCGCTCTGAACGTGGGGGCCGAGCGTGCATTCGACCGAGGCATTCTTGTTTATGTATGCGCAAAAAGTTCGTATATCGAGTGAAGTATCTTCGGGTTCACGTAATTCTCGATAAGCATTTGAATCCCGATATGTGGCACCGGCGTGACATCCGGTTATGGATCAGTGATTGAGTATACGCAGCAGCAGTAAGAGCGGTTTTGCAATACTGTCCAGCAACATGGCCCTGCGGACAAATCCGCGACGACTCTCGGTGTTTGAAAATCGTTTTCTTCCTGTTGCTGGTGGAATAAAGTGGAAGAATTTTTTCTTTAACTCTGGGGTCGAGCATAAGGATTTATTTTTTGAGAGTTGGTTGGGGCCCGAAAGACCTGTCAACTAGCTCTCTGGAAACCCAAAGGGATATGGCAGCGAACCGTTAACAATGGCTATCATGTTGTCAGTTTCTGTCAAATGAGAACGATGGATTAAGTGTGTTTATACAGTTAAGCTGTATTTTGTGTGTTGACTACTTCGGTATTTTTATCGTTTCCGGACTATGTAAGTCCACTTCCGTTTCCCTGCATACTCACTCTTATAAAATAAGGTAACCCTGGGGGAAAGGCAGCAGTCAGCGGAGCCCGTCTTGCTTTTTGACGCTGAACGATGATTAGTAGGTAAAGTGAATGTAAATAAATTAAGGTGGTTGTGACATCTCCACAGAATGGTTGCCTCGTTGTGCGCTGTTCTCAGAAGCAGGTAATGGTTTAAAAGTGAGCCGAAGTGGACAGTCGACGACACGGCAAAAAGTACGAGAATTCTAACTAGTGTACTGGTTCGATTAAGTCCAGTTAGGCTGTCGGATTGATGTCCATGAGATTCCCCCAAGCGATGGTTGGAGACAGTAGGTCTTAGGGCTGAATGCCGCAGTCAGTGACGGTGTTGCAATCGAAATCTTCCCCTTTCGTTCAACTTATTATTTAGCACTTGTTCTTTCACTATTTCTCGCTCGTCTTCCTTTCCTTGAATCAATGGCATTGTGGAGTAGCAAGCGAAGTCAGAGAGCTGGTTAATGGCTGTGAAAACTGAACTGAACTGGTGATATTCCTTTTGGTTTCTTCGCTGCTATACGGTAGCGCACATTACTTCGTGATAACGGTGGTCAGCTGTTGGGTGTTGATTTAAACGACGTGCGTGTGGTTTCGTATTTACACGACTAATCCATCGTAGCGTTACATACACATATACGTGTATACATATCTACGTGCGTAGACTCAAGTCGGTCCGTTATCAAGGGCTAAACCAAATGGTTTTAAATCTCACTTCATATCTTATCTTTCAACCTGCGTGCTCCTGCACACCGGTCCTCGGGCGTGCCTTGCATTCTCAGTGGATTCACTGGCGAATTTCTGCTGCGTCTGTGAAGCGCGAATCCAGCACTCGATCAATGTAATTTGACCGCTGCTGGTATCTCAGCATGTCACTTACTGTGCACTTCAGAAGACGAAGCAGCTCCAAGTGTGGGTCAACGTGGCGTGGGAACGAGTTTGGCTAACAAGACTAAATCTGTTAGACTAGATCGCGGCTGACAGTCGGTAACGTTGTCCTTCGAAAGGATAGTGATGGTAAGCGCAAATTTTAGTCGTTGTATGCTTCAAACGATTGTGGCACTATCATTTCTTTATTACACAAATTAATTCACAGTGTAATGGGTTAACCTCAAAATCAGATGGCATATTGTACAAAGAGATTTGGCGGAACATTCACAACAGAGCTCGTTAGTGAGATTGTAAGCGAGTAAAAAGGACATTCCACAACATGGTGCTTCTAGGTAGAAGAAGACTGAGAGACAGGTGCGACACTTTTGGATGATCAAGATGGCCAGAAATGTGAGGACGGGTGGGCGAGTGAAGGTCAGAGGTACAGGCATTGACGTAACAAGCTCCAAGCAATAAGCCGAAGTGGTATCGATAGAAAGGGAACGATGAAGCAAGCGTCCGACGGTGGGCAAATGACTGTGGACCAGATCATCCGGATGGCCTTACATTGAATCCGATCTGATGGCAAATTAGGCGAATCCCACTCCACACGTAATTGCACTATTCTTATACCTGATGGATTTGAATCTTGTGCAGCAGAAGGACTTGAGTCAGTGCCGCAGTCAAAAGCATTGTTGCACTCGTAACCTTTCTCCTTCCGTATAGTTCTCCAACTTCCTACTTTGCAGTCGATCGTTGGCTGTCCCCCGTTCTTTCTTCTGTCCGAGTTAATGGTGCTGTGAGATACCAACAGCACTTTAGTTGAAGGTTGATGGTTGTCTAGCTTTAACTGAACTGATAATCAAAACTGCTAGGCGGCGTCAGAGAATCTCCTCTCTTTTATTCAACCTGTCTCTTCTACCTCCAAACCACCCTATCTTCCCCCTCTGCCTACCCGTAGTGTCCCCACTGATCACGCCCGCTAGTCGCAACGGTTCATTGTCAAGCAGTGTAGTAAGTTGTTTTTAGTCTACTGGCCCGCATATACTCAAGCCTCGTCAACCTCTGAATCTCGCTTCCTTCAATGTGCGCACTTTGATGGAAGCCGGCCAACAACCGTGTTTAGCTCTCACTGGAATCACTTTCGATTGATGTTTGCTGCGTCAATGAAACAGGAATTCAGGATTCGAGTAATGCAATTCCACTAACGACCAAAATGTTTCGTCAACATATTTCCGGCGCGCATCACCATCATCATCGTTCAGCGTTAAACAGCAAGGCAAGCCTCACTGACCGCTGTCTTTCCCCAAAGTTACACCTTTCTATAAAAAGAGCGAATATCCAACGGGAACAGGGAGTGGACCTACACAGGCATACCTGTGGTCACGTGAGGGTATACGGTGAACTATCATGTTCGTTCGAAACGACCAGCCTACTGGCGTTCGACAAGGGTGTCCCATCTCACCATTCCTGTTCAACTTCGTCATGGACGAGGTGACGGAAGATGCTTTGGGAGTTCTCCGGGATGTAGGAATCGAATTGGGAAATGGAGGGAAGCTATGTGACCTAAATTGCGCAGACGATGTTGTGCGCCTTTTCGTGCCCTATTTTGTGTTTCTCCCAATGAATGGAAGAAGCCATGTGGATGTCAACGTGGAATGAGAATATGTACAGTGAACTTAGGTAAAGCAGGTGTCTAACGTCTTCCTGGTTGGTGTCCGAAAAACTCGTCAACTAGTTGGCTGGAAACACTAAAGGATATGGCAGTGAACCGTAAACAGTGACGATCGTGCTGTCATTTTCTATCGAATGAGAATAATTGAAAACACGTGCGTTTTAATAGTTAGATTGTGTTCCGTGTGTTGGCTGCAGCAACGTCTTATGTTTTCCTACCTATGTAGGTCCACTCCCTTGGATATTCGCTCTTTTTATAGAAATGTGTAACTCTGGGGAAAGGCAGCGGTCAGTGAGGCTTGCCTTGTTGTTTAACGCTGAGCGATATTGATGATTTATTCAATCTAGCCGTTTCACCGATTGTCGATAGTTTTAACGCCGTCGACGACTTATATTGTCTGCGGTTTTTGTCGATCTTGTCAGGGTTAGGTATGATGGCGTTCGACATGATTTTGATATTGTCTAGAGTTGTTAACTTGGATACGTGTGCTCTGCGGTCTGGTTAAATTTTCTGTGAGGCTGGTTGATAAAGCTTGAGGCGACCGCGTACCAGTATGTGGTCCGTGCTTTCGACGTTCCGTGTTAAGCTTCCACCTTATCCCGATTGTCCTCGATCGCTGATAACCAGCAAGAACGCACCAAGATATGGTCGGTCTGATGCGCTATCCTACCACCTTTCAAGTACCACGTCAGCGGATGCCTTCTTGGAAGTTGAAAACAGATATTGATGACGACCGGTCAGTTGAGATCCGCAAACGAGACCAAGCAGGTCGCCATTTCTGCATCGCTCATCGAGACCGAATCTCCCCAGTATGTGATCAGCGTACTCATCTGCTGGACCCGCGCTGCCGTTCCAGTGTCCTGCAACTAGAAGGATGTAGAAACGGTTGACTAAACTTTGAAGTTCGTTGTAGCAGGCATCTTTAGTGTTTGGCTAAGCTTGCAGAGTGGAAGCGTAGGCTTGAAAGATGATTACGTTGGGAGGAGTGCTCCTGAACGTTTCCGTTACAAGTCTTGGAGGAACTGGTTCCCAAAAGATCAAGGCGCTGTGAGTTGACTGTTTATTGCAATCGCAACACCGTGAAGTCCGAAATTATCTGTCCCATTGTGATACATTCAGCAGAAGAGCTTGAATACATCGGCTACCGGAGTTGAATAGGTGCACGTAGTGTAGGCATACAATATCGATCCCACAATCTTAGAACGTACTCATGGAGATACATTGGCTACCGGTATCCAGAAGAGTTCCTGCATTCCAACAAGCTATATGCATGCGGGACCTTGTGTTTCGCAGTTCGTTTCTGGTTCACCCCAACCACTGGGGGGAGCACAATGTGCGGCATTTGCCGGGGACACCGTAGCTTGATGAGAACAAACTAAAGACAAAATCCACGAAGATACTTGGAATAGTGTATGAAGTGGTATCTCCAGTGCCACCCAGTGCTTGTTCGAGTTAGCATTATTAGCCCGTGCACAACTATGTTAACTGCCGGGTAACAGAACTTTCAAGTGTTTTGGAGTCGATGACCGATCAAACGGTTCGTCTTCGGATGGTAGTGTACCCATCCGGGAAGCCCAACGCGGCCGAGTTGACCTTGGTGCGTGATTGTCGGTGGCTCACCAGGAGCTCACTCACCATGCAAAGATACAGACTGTCATCCAGAAGTCCTTGCAACCCCGTTGATTTGACAAATTATCTTGGCATTCGTCGGATCGAACAGATCTCATCGTCGTACTCGGGAGTGTTCATCTTTGCATGGTGTACGGCGTCCTACCACGGTTTTTAGTCTGTTTGCCCTAAATTTGGTTTAACTCGCCTCTCGTGTGGTTTGCTGGGGTTTGTACGTTGCATCTGGGGGACAAATCTTGCTTGATCTCTATGTCGGAGGAACGGGAAATAGGTTCCCTGCAAAAAGGATGCTGGAGGTATTTAGGCGAGCAATACTTCGGAGTTGTCTGCATAGCAGAAGGGGTTTTTCTTTGGGAACCCTTTGCGTAGCTTTTGTCTCAGAAGCCTCCCCGATAATGCATTTCGACGTTGGTCCTGCGCGGAAACTGAGTAGACGCATACTTATCACTACTCATCCTGCTGGAAACTGAATAGCGCGGTCTCGATTATCATGCGCGTCGACCCATG
The DNA here is from genome assembly GCA_008360955.1 of Fasciolopsis buskii. NCBI lineage: Eukaryota > Metazoa > Platyhelminthes > Trematoda > Plagiorchiida > Fasciolidae > Fasciolopsis > Fasciolopsis buskii. Next base: position 47,383 of record LUCM01011142.1, on the reverse strand, counting down.
CAATATGGAATTCACTGTTTCGGCTACCCATTGAGAATTTTCCGAGAAATACTGCTGAGGAGTTCAGCCACTAAGCAGGAGAACGACTAACGTTTTTAATCAAAGCCATCGATTCTAGCAAGAATCTACCCACACGACAGCGGGAATAGTTGAATTGAAGCCCATCTGATTAAACCAGTTATTGTTTCTTCTCGAATCCGCCAACAACCTGTGGGACCAGGAGTCAATTTCTTCAGAACTCTGCACACTGATCCTCCAGGAAGAATAATGTCAGTGAAATAAGAAACGAAACAACCTCAGGACTGAAACAAAATCACTAGGGATAAGAGGCCAGAAAGTTGCAAAGATCATTCCAGTTGGCTGAATTACAAGCGCCAAATATGTCTTTAGAAGCGTAGAGATTTGTGACAGGTAAGATTAATGGAGGATATGATAACTCAATAGTCAGATGAGCCAGGAAAGGGACAGAAAAATTTGAATAAGGAAAAGGGGGCGGAAGTGAGTACGAGATGAAAAAGCGTAGGTTTGGTCACCATATCGATTGGACATGCGTGTGGAAAGGCCATTTAGTTTATGTAAGTTGTTGATCACAGCCAATTGCTCATTTTCGCGTTCCATGACCGAGGCGCCAGAGGACTGTACTAGTCATTCCCGGTTGCGACCATTGAATTCATTAAAAAATAGTAACATAACAGCTGGGGTCTGTAACAAGCAAGTATTCGATGCCCGTAGATAGGAAATCAATAATAAAAAAGTCATCACTGCTGAGAAATGACAGACAACACAAAATGTAGCGACTAGGGCAACAGTGGCGATCGTGTTATCGTTTTCCGTCGAATCAGCATGATTGAAAAAGTGCGTTTGTGCAGTTAGACTGTTACGTGTGTTGAATACTGCAACATTCTTATCTCTTCCCGCCTGTGTGGAGCGCCTTCCTGTTTCCCCTGGATATTCACTCTTTCTATAGAAAAAAATAATCCTGGAGAAAAGGCAGCAGTCAGTGAGGGTTGCTTCACTGTTTAACGTGGAACGATGACGATGGTGATGATGATGAACGAGGAACTTGAGTCTCGGTTCAAAATAGGGCAAGAAGAGAAGTCCAAAGAAGCTGTTGAACAGAATCAGTGTTATAGTAAGGGTGGCTTCGCGGGTGCGTATAGTGTGGTGTCATGGTTTGCGTATGAGAGAAAACCGGCAACCATAATCCCGAAACTTAAAGTGGGGAACCACATAAGTCTTCAGTATATCAAGCCGGACGACGGCAGCCCCATACGCCATCTCCCTGCTAACCTGCATTTCTGATAGATGACTAGCGTCCACTGGTCCTTGAAATGCTCTCCCCAGTGCTCCAGGCGTCTGGGCTATCGAGTAGTGCAGCACCCCACATAAAACCATGGACAACGGTAGACAGTTGGTGACGTGAAGGAGTTCGCAAGAGTTGAGATGTATGGTGAATTAAATACTTTTCTTTTTTCCCGTTTCCACTTTTTATTATTTTTTCACCGAGGTTCCGATGGCACAAGATCTGTGCATATATATATATATATATATATATATATATATATAGGAGCAACAAGTAGTATCTGGATGTATTTAGTCATACGAAAGTCCAGTAAACACGATCATCAGATCAATCAGATGTATCTGTTGGTAGTGAACCTAGCGAAGATAGGTCACCAGTCTCTTTTGGAGACGGTCAGGTCCCTACAGTTTGTTAGCGTTAAAATTGCTACTCGTCTTTCTTGTAAGAGCGTTAATTTTCAGTCATTGTCGGTCTTGTTTTTATTGTTTAACTGGATTTTCGCTCCGAACGTCGCTGCTTTGGTTGGCAAAGATCGTTGCCCCCTCGTTGACTGACTATATGTACGCTTATTTTTGCCACTTGCTCTCTGCTTTGGTGGAGGTCGACTAACCCATGTTGCTTGTTACGGTGTTCTCTGCCCAGCTAATGAGAGGCTTAGCTCCGGATTTCGCGCCTTTACTTGCTGTGTTGATCAGTTTATATTCCGTATTGTGTTACGGAAGTGAGAGGCTTCTCAATTTAGCGTCAAGGCATCAAAGCATCAAGTGCATCAATTATCTTAGTTCTTAAATGCAGAAAATGATTTATAAACCTAAACGAATGAAATTAATAAAGCGCCTTATAGGTTGCATTTTCATCAAGGTCATCCAACTAACGGGACCGAGTTAAGAGACGGTGAATGGAATTGATACAATAGCCTTACTTTTCGAAGGTCGTGATGCCGCAAACCGGGTAGAAATAGAGAACCATATTCTCTTTGCCACTATTCTTTTTGTAATGCTCACATGAAGGGGAACTGTTACGTGCATTTTTTCATCCATAAGGCGTAATTGCTGCAGAAAGCGGTTGAAAATGATTTTGTTTACTTCTGCTTGGTGTCCGCATCTGCGTGTTGGAGAACTTCTTAGATGTAACTATTCAGGCGTTTTTCGTTGTCACATTCGGGGGCTGCAAAAGTATGTCGCAAATTCTGTCGACTAAATTCTCAACTTTTTTTAAAACACCGTTGTCCTTCTCAAGAATTTTCTGGCCGATGTTCATTCCTTACTATCTAGATTTTGAGAGACGTCTACCACTACATCCGGTCCTTACCAAGTTTGGTCGAAATTGATGTTCCAGACGTAAGTCTCGCCTCTGTGCAGTTAAGATGAATCATTTAGGATACCAAGTTTACGGTTTGTGGAGATGTTCACGGCCAATTCTACGATCTTATGAACATATTCGATCTCAATGGCCTACCCAGCAAAGAAAACCCATATGTGAGTCTTTCGTGTTACCAATCTCTATATTCGATTACACTAGTTGTTCAACGGCGATTTCGTCGATCGCGGTTCCTTCTCCGTTGAGTGTATTTTTACACTATTTGGATTCAAGCTACTTTATCCTGATCATTTTTACCTGTCTCGAGGTAAGGTTTGTGAATTACAGAAATGTTTCGACTTCAAAATTTACCACTTGTTTTTGTTATTATCGTTGTTCTCTTTGGGGTCAGACATCCTTTTTGCGGTCGATTTTCATTCTTTTTTACTAGATGATGTAGAAGGGTAGCAAATAAGGTAAGAAAACTGGTACAAGGCTAATGTATTTAAAAACAGTTGATTTGTCCCCTTTACAACGCTATTTAGTCAACAATAATAAATTCGTATTACGTTAGGCGCTCGTTTGATATTTTACTTTATGACCAGTGATCCCCTTTGAACAACTTCGATGTGCTGCTGATTGATTGCGTTCAGTTGACTTAGTATTCATTACTTTATGCGCATTCACATACACCGTGATTTCAAACTTAAGCTCTCCCATTGTATACATATATATATATATATATATATATATATATATATATATATATATATATATATATATA
>LUCM01011142.1:15510-40531 GCA_008360955.1 Fasciolopsis buskii | reverse complement strand
ATTTGTAGGCGTGTAACTCAAGGGAAATAATGTACGGGTACTGCTAGGGAGTCCAGCCGCTAAGCAGAAGAACGATTAGGGTTCTCAACCAAAGCCTTTGGTTCTCACAAGAACCTCACCGCAAGGCAGTGGGGTATGTATAGCTGAGTGAGAGCCCATCTACTTGGATCAATTAGTCTTCCACTCGTTTTTACGACTGAGCTGCTAACTCAGATCAACCCCCAACTTGGAGGACCAAGAGACTACTTCGTCAGGCCTCTACCCATTGAGCTTCCAGGCATGATTGGATCTTCGGCTTCAAATAAGCCATCCTGTATAGCTCGTTGGATCATGGAGGCACGCAAGCCGTCACACCACGTTAACTTGTAGTCTCGTTATGACGGTAGTTTTAATGCAGTTTCGCTGCAGCTCGAAGGTCCATATATGCAGACCACAAATTCGATTGGCCGTCGAACACCTGTGTGACTCGGCTGTTCCCAACAGCGACGGACATAAGTATGCGAAAAACTATGAACTTGGACGAGCATCAGTATAGACGAGAAGTGGGATCAAATTAAGCAGGCCATGCATTTGGCAGCAGATTTCGCCTGTGGTCCTCGATCTAGCTCTCATCAAGACACTGGATCTCGCAGTGTCAATTGACGGTAAGCCTTAGGAATGCCCGCGAAAACTGGTGGGTTAAGGTAGCCGAAGAGATGGAAGTGGCGTCCGCTTCAGCTAACAGTCAAAGACTGTTTGGGCTTATGCGCGACAGCGGTGGGCAGCGAACTTCGGTTGGTGAAGTCGTGTGTGACAGGACTGGTAAGGTCGTCCATGGTAGACAGCAAAGACTAGACCGTTGGGCAGAGTAATTCAAAGCTCAGTTCAGCTGTCCGTATACTAACGTATTTGGTCCGACGTTTGCTGCTGCGAATCTTGGGAGGTGTTAGTTGATCCCCTACACGGAAGTGGAAGTGGAGTGAAATATTCGGCTTGTGAAGAGAGGAGAGGGAATTTGGCCGGTCTTAACGATCTTCCTCCAGTTCTTTTCAAATTGGAATTAAGAACTTCGACGAGCAGCGGTGTAGACGAGCAGAGGGACCAAATTAAGTAGGTTATGCATTTGGCAGCAGATTTCACCTGCGGTCTGAGATCTACGGCTCACCAAGGATAGGGGAGGCTGAGCGTAAATGCACAAAGCCACCAGCACCCTAACTGCAAGGAAGAGAATGAGGTGCGTCGACACCTGCAGCGTCAGTTGACGATAAGCTTTAAGAATAATCACGAGAACTGGTGGGTTTAGGTAGCGAATTAGTTGGAAGTAGCCACAGCTTCGGGTAACAGTTAAGGACTGTTTAAGCTTATACGTGACGCTGGTGGGGGCGAATTTCGGTTAGTGAAGTCGTGTGCGATAGGAATGGAGAGCTCATCCATGGTAGACAGGAAAGACTGGACCGTTGGGCTGAACACTTTAAGGGCCAGTTTGCCTAGCCAGACGCAAATGTATTTAGTCCGACGTCTGTAGCTGTGAATCCTTGGGAGGTGTCACTTGATCCCCAACGGAAGTGGAAGTGCAGTCGAATATTCGGCTTCTGAAGAGGGGAAAGGAATAGTCGCCGGTCCCGACGAACTTTCCTGCAATCTTTTTTTCAAACTGGCTGGCGCTCTGATGAAATCACTTATCTCATAATATTTGGAACAGGGATAACAGGCTAGATTTCATCCAGGTCAAGGTTGCAACGATCAGTTACTAGGACCACGCAACACGTACCGCCGCTTTACGATCGTATTCTTTCTCGACTTCAAAGCCGCGTTCGACTTAGTTGGTCAGACAGCCCTGTTGACTTTTATCCACCGGAAAGATATGCTAACCAAGTTCGTAAACTTGTTTCAACCTTTGTACTTGCATACCCGTGGTCGCGTGAGGGTATACGGTGAACTTACCTCGCTGTTTAACGCTGACCGATGGTGATGATGGTGGTGGTGTTCATCGTTATACTATACGCTTGCGTGAAGCGTATCCAACATTTTACTATTTTATTTCATCACTGGCGTTTGGTCTTAGCTTCGCATTTAATAGTATTCTATTTTCATCACCGGCGACCGTCATCGAAGTACTCAGTTGGTTGTTTAATTCATTTATCATGAATCGGGATGGATGAAATGCCTGTTGTTGGTTAATTAAACAGGGAATCACGAGTCGGAGAACATGAATCGGTTATATGGCTTCGAAGGGGAAGTGAAATCAAAATATTCAATGGAAATGGTCGAAATCTTTACTGACCTATTCAATTGGCTTCCCTTGGCACACTTGATTAATGATCGTATTTTGGTAAGTGTCACTTTGTCTTGTATATACGTATATATGTATATATATATATGCATATATCCATATATATTTTAGAGGTGAGAAGGCGTACACTGAGTTATAACGTTTACTGTGACGTTTCGCTGGAAACTAGGACTGCTCGTCGTAAACAGTTTCGGTAAATTGTACAATGGTTAGCAAACGCGTATTCGTTTGAAGAAAAGTGGATGGCAGTGGCCAAGTGGATTAACAGTCAGTCACTTCTAGAATATCAGAGGTTCGAATCCCATATCTGTCGATCACTTGGGTGGCCGAAGGTAATTAATTGATCCCTGACCCATCAAAATATTGCATGATTCTGTGGCACTCCAAGCTTCACGGTCATAGTTGCCGGTCTCGGGACGTCCATTTCACTACACTCATGTGTAGTGCATGCACTAAAAAATTCTCTGGTATGCACGTCTGCATAGACAATTCGTTGAAGTAAATATGATGTGGCAGTCTTTTTAATGAAAAAGAAATAGAGTTGACCGAGTACCGAAGGCGGTTACCAGTAGGACTATTTCATATGGTTCTTCAAATCATTCGAAGCGGCTTGCTGCAAGTCGTCATATTTAGTTTTCAGCAGTTGTGAAGCGGTTACAAATAACAGCTCGCATTGTAGCTTTTAATGGTTTCTTTTGTACTAAAGCGTTTGCGCTTGATTTCGTGGTCTTCATGGTATGCATTATTTCTCATTCTTATATTTCATAATCCACTAGCGCCGGTGTATTGTAAACGTGCCTTGAGGAAGGTTATGCCGCAGTAACCGAAACTGGCGAATTGCAACATCTACAAAATGCGACGCCTTAGTAACATTGTAGCACATCCATTATGCTTACTAACTTTGGTTCTAATTTGCCAGTCAAACAAGTGTGGCTCAGTAGATTTATCTTATGGTAACTCTAATAGGATAGCGAGGAAAAATTGAATGCTATCATAGTCATCTTGTCTGTCTTCAACGATTTCACACTATACCAGATAGAACAACGAGACACACTAACCAGAAATCTTTAAGTAAATGTATGCCGCATCGCCGAAACACACGGGGCTGGATTTTTGTAGCCGCTCTTCGTAGCCCAAATGCAACCTCGGTCTCATGCTTCTTACACGCGTCAGGTGGTTCGGCTTCTAGCGCTCGTGGTCATTTCGGCGTTGGAATTACCTTAAGCACGAGAGCTGTGCATATTCCGTTATACTGGATCTCAGTCATGGTCTTTTTATGTGCATTTCGTTTTTCACGATTCTGTACTTGTGAATTTCAGCCAATAGATGCGTCGTTGGTCGTTCGTCGGACGTGTGTACGCGCTGACCGCCTGCGGCTCTCCTGAGATATATTTTAATCGTTGACGGTTTCGCCATAAAACGCTGCATTCTTCTTCACTGTCAATAGTTAACGGTGCCGCGAATCAGTTGAAGATCCTCAGTCATTTTGGTTTATCCCTATGGGCTATAGTCATGCCCTAATCCGTGTTCATTTTTATCTTTGATCTCACCAACACACAAATCACCAGCCGTATGTCGGTGGTTCTGAACGATAATCGCCAATTTGGTTTTTAGTTGGAGCTTTCCATGCTGTAATAGACAAAGTCCGATTCCGGTTGTCTGAATAAACATTGGGACCTGAGTGTATCGTCAGATACCACGCAGAGCTCCAGGTCGTGCGGACTCCACAAACAAAGATTATGTTTGATTTCTTTTGCTCCGACAGACGCTCGCCAATCCATCAGTCCTGGTACGTAATTCCGTGAGATGTCACCTGACAAGATCCGTGTTATGATCGTGACCAGCCACGGATGGGGGAATGTTAGAAGGTAGCGAGTGTCGCGACCGGCAACAATGCTGTCAACTTTTGCCGTCTAATTAGGAATACTGGTACACAGCAATTGGACGTAAATAAGATAGTCATGGATTATGGCGACTCACCTGTTGACTATCGAGAGCGTCTTCTGGTGCATCAAACAGAATTCTTCAAAGTGCAATTTGGCTATCACGGTTTTTCACTGGACCTTCCATATATGCTTGCGAGCGAAACGGTACAGTTGCATCTCAATTCTCCATCAAAAATAAAGGTTTCCCGTAGAATACGTTTTTTGCAGCCACATAGGGGGCTGCTTATCTTTTTTTCAACTATGACAGCGAAGTCTTAGCACTGGAGTTAAAAACACAAGTCGATCTGGTAAAAGGAGGGCCAATTTATATGTAGTGATTAACCTATTGATTAAAGCACACGACGATTTTTCTGTGATATAAGGTTATCGTTGCTAATATCTGGGTCGAATAAGGGAAGTTGGATGATTCTATTATTGTTTTGAAGTTTCCGGCTACCCGCAGTAAACAATTCGTCAGTGGTAATGGGCCTTAGTAGCAGTCAATCTAACGTTTAGCAACAGAGTTACCAAAGGAATAATGCTTACTTAAACGGCATTAAAGTTGAATAAAACAGCTAAAGGTTATCCCATCTCGTAATGAAGGTTAGATGGGATTATGTAATCAACGATCAAGATCCCCAGGACAAGTTTCAATGAAACGGAAAGTTTTTTGCGTGAATTGGGAGCAACTTACGTCTGTGAACTGTTCCATTCATCAGCTGCTTAACGAAGGATGGTAGCACGAAAGTGGAGGTGAGTATGTGTATATCCAATGCTCGCGTGGCATACGCTGGGGTTAAGCAGTTTTGGCGTAGACCTGATATTTCCTTGATGTTAAAAGATCGCCTGTATTGTGCCCCAGTGTGCTCAATCCTGTTGTATGGTTGCGAGATATGGAGTTTGCGCGTGGGCGATGTTCGTCCGTTGGATGTTTTCGATCACCGATGTCTACGTAGTGCCGCTGCGACTGAATGGAGTAACCGAGTGAGCAATGTGTAGGTTAGTGTTAAGTGCCAGTCCTGAGAACCTTTTATCTCGACGTATGAAACTTGACAAACTTGGTTGGTTGAGTCGCGCTCTGCTTTTGGCGAACGCCCGTTTGCCATACGGTGTCCTAGTTTGAGTTCCTCTCACGGAGTGGGAAAAGCCTTGCGGAGATCAACTGATGATGTGACAATATGGAATGAGAAAGTGTACAACGAACTTAGGTAAAGACGATGTTTCACGTTTTCGTGGTTGTGGCCTGAAAAAGCCGTCAGCTAACTGGCGGAATATCATCGTCATCATCGTTCAGCGTTAAACAGCAAGGCAAGCCTCACTGACCACTGCCGTTCCCCAGAGTTACACGTTTATATAAAAAGAGCGAATATCCAACGGGAACAGGGAGTGGACCTACATAGGCGAGAAAAGATAAGATGCTGCCAACACATGGAACACAGTCTAACTGTACAAACGCACGTGTTTTCGATCATTCTCATTCGATAGAAAATGACAGCACGATCGCCACTGTTCACGGTTCACGGCCATATCCTTCAGTGTCTCCAGCCAGCAAGTCCACGAGTCTTTCGGACCTCAAACACGAAGACGAAGATGTGAGACACCTACTTTACCTAACTTCGCTGTACATTTTCTCATCCCACGTTGCCACGTCATCTGTTGGCCTCCACGTGGCTTTTTCCATTCCTTAGGAGGAGCACAAAATAGGGCACGGTATGGTAGATGAGTGTTCGCCATACGCAACACATGACCCAACCAGCATAGTCTACTAAGTTTCATATGCTGAAACAAGCTATTTTCAGAAGTAGCACCCAATACCAGATTCCTAACCTCAATATTACTCACCCGGTCACTCCATCCAATCCTAGGCATACTACGTAAACATCGGTTGTCGAAAACCTCCAACCGACGAACATCGCCCACACGCATACTCCACGTGTCGCAACCGTACAACAGAACTGAATGCACTGCGGCACAGTACACAAGACCTTTCAACTTCAGTGAAATATCAGGCCAACGCCACAAGTGCTTCAATCCAGCGTAAGCTGCCCGAGCCTTGGATATACGCATACTTACCTCCAATCCCGAGCTACCATCGTTAGACACGCAGCTACCAAGGTAGGTGAAACGGTCCACAATCGTCAGCTCCTCTCCACCCAGTATCAAGTTCGGCGCTGCTGTCGTCCAGTCCTGTAACAGTACATTGCACTTTGAAGGTGCAAAGCACATGCCGAACCGAGCAACCGATCTCGACAGTCTATCTAGTGCCCGTTTTGCATGGTCCGCAGACTCGAACAGGCACACGACGTCGTCTGCTTAATCTAGGTCGCATAGCTTCCCTTCACTTCCAAGTTCGACTCCTACATCCCGGAGATCTCTTAAAGCATCTTCCATCACCTCGTTCATGACGAAGTTGAACAGGAATGGAGAGATGGGACACCCTCGTCGAACGCCACTAGTTGTTTCGAATGAACGTGACAGTTCACCGTATACCCTAACGCGACCATAGGTATGCAAATACAATGCTCGCAACAGGTCCACAAACTTCGTTGACATACCCTTCCGGTTGAGAGCACTGAGTAGTGCTGGTCGATCCACGGAGTCGAAAGCACCTTTCAAGTCTAGGAAGATTACGATCGTAGGGCGGTGGTGTAGGTGGCGCGTTTCGAATATCTGTCGAAGAGTGAATATTTGGTCGATGGAACCTCGACCTGGCCGAAATCGGGCCTGTTGTTCGCGGATATTATTCTCGCGAATCATGTGTCAAACAGCGCAGCATTATCGAAGCTGACACCATAGTAACTATCGGAATTAAACTAATCCCACGATGATTGCTGCAGTCACTCCGTGTACCCTTCTTGAAGATGGGTACAATCACTGACTCAACCCACGATAGCGGGATACGCTCCTCGTTCCGAATATCACGAAGCAAGGAGGTAAGTGATATCATCAGCACTTCTCCACCCAATCTGAAAAGAACTGGAGGAAGGTCGTCAAGACCGGCCAATTCTCCATTCCTCTCTTCAGAAGCCGAATATTCGACTCCACTTCCACTTCCGTTGGGTGATCAAGTGACACCTCCCAAGGATTCACAGCTCCAGACGTCGGACTAGATACGATAGCGTATGGCCAGCTAAACTGATCCTTGAAATGTTCTGTCCAACGGTCCAGTCTTTCCTGTGTACCGCGAATGTGCTCTTCATTTTTATCGCACACGACTTCACTAACCGAAGTTCGCCGCCCACCGCTGTCGCGTATAAGCTTAAATAGTCTTTGACTGTTAACTGAAGCGGACGCCACTTCCATCTCTTCGGCTACCTTAACCCACCAGTTTTCGCAGTCATTCTTAAGGCTTATGGTCAGCTGACGCTGCAACTGCCGACGCATCTTATTCATTTCCTTGCAGTTAGGCAGCTCGCGTTTTTGCTCCATTAGAATTAGCGACGCTTGAGAGATCCAGTGTTTTTGATGAACACTAGATCTGGGACCACAGGCGAAATTCGCTCCAAAATGCATCGCCTGCTTAATTTGATCCCACTGATCGTCTACATTGCCACTAGTCGCAGTTCTTAGTCCCTCGGACAGTTTCTGTTCGTAGCTGTTGCGAACAGCCGAATCAGACACGTTCGACAGCCAACCGGGGTTGTGGCCTGCGTCGATGACCATTCAGCTGCAGCAAAAATCGCACTAAAATTAACGCATGATCCGATCCGAAGCTGGCTAGAGACACTGAAGGACGTGACGGTAAACCATGAAGAATGGCGACTATGCTATCATTTTTCTTCGAACCAGACTGGTTGAAAAAGGTATTTCAAAGCAGTTAGACTGTATTCTTTGTGTTTTCCACCACGGCATTTTCCCTCCGTGATCTGTAGGTCAACTCTCTGCCGCCTCGGTTCTTCCTTCTTTCTGAGCTAGCGTGAAACTGTGGAGATGGAGTAGCGGCCAGTGGGCCTTTCCTGGTTGTTTAACGCTGAATGCTGAACGATGACGATGATGATGATGGTGGTGGTAATAATAATGCGTCGTCTGATATGGAATAAGGAGATTGACGTCCGCGCACGGCAAGCCGGATTTTTTCCAGCTCAGGGTTAGAGCGACCATATTTTCGCTGTTCACGAATTACTTGAAACGCTCCGGGGATATCTTTCTACTTCAGTCTTGGTTTTCTCGATCTGAAAGACGTCTTCAACTCAATGGACCGAACGCACTATTCGGTGGTCTTCACTTCCTGCGTGAAATATATTTGAGAGTATACAGTGAGCTGTCATGAACTATCATTTGTTCTTGACGTCGAAGGTGTTCCATTTCGCCATTTTTTTCTGACTTCATCGTGGACGTGTCAAAGGAAAGACGTCGACCTGGAAAATGGTTAGATTCTGCGTGACCGAGGTTATGCGGACGATCTTATTTGCTTGTTCGAATTTGTGGGACATGTACACAAAGTAGACTGGCAAGAGTTGTTGCTCGATTCGGGATTTCCTTTGCACCTTCAAAGTGTAAACTTCTGTTACAGGATTGGAAGTCGGTGTTTCACAGTTTGATACTCAACCATTGTCGATTGTTTCATTTGCCTCGGCAGCCGCTTGATTGAAGATGATAGCGTGGTATTGGAGATAATCAGACTTACATCTGAGGATGGAGCGACGTACGTTGGATTAAAACTTTTGCGAAGCTGATCTGACATTTCCATGAAAGTTCGAAGATTTTTGTGTACTGTGTTGCAATGTGCTCAGTTATGTCGTATGGTTGGGAGTCGTGGAGTTTGCGTGCCGAACATGTTCGTCATTTGGACTTTTTTGATCATCGGATTGTCTTAATCGCTGCGACACTTTCTGCCAAGTTGGTGGTAACGGAAACATGCATGTAAATAGTTAACCTTGGGTTACTACCATATTGTGTTACTTTGCCACCCATATTGGACCACTGCCTCTTCTATGATTGTATATTCATTCTTTCTCCCCTCACCTTGTTTATATATTTTATGCAATTTCGGATCAGTTTAGTTCTGTTTTCAAATTTTTTCGGATAATTTAGTCAAATTCATTACGGTTTCGTTGCATCTACACCTTGTTGAGTAATCATCGTCGTCCAGCGTTAAACAGCAAGGCAAGCCTCACTGACCACTGCCGTTCCCCAGAGTTACACGTTTATATAAAAAGAGCGAATATCCAACGGGAACAGGGAGTGGACCTACATAGGCGAGAAAAGATAAGATGCTGCCAACACATGGAACACAGTCTAACTGTACAAACGCACGTGTTTTCGATCATTCTCATTCGATAGAAAATGACAGCACGATCGCCACTGTTCACGGTTCACGGCCATATCCTTCAGTGTCTCCAGCCAGCAAGTCCACGAGTCTTTCGGACCTCAAACACGAAGACGAAGATGTGAGACACCTACTTTACCTAACTTCGCTGTACATTTTCTCATCCCACGTTGCCACGTCATCTGTTGGCCTCCACGTGGCTTTTTCCATTCCTTAGGAGGAGCACAAAATAGGGCACGGTATGGTAGATGAGTGTTCGCCATACGCAACACATGACCCAACCAGCATAGTCTACTAAGTTTCATATGCTGAAACAAGCTATTTTCAGAAGTAGCACCCAATACCAGATTCCTAACCTCAATATTACTCACCCGGTCACTCCATCCAATCCTAGGCATACTACGTAAACATCGGTTGTCGAAAACCTCCAACCGACGAACATCGCCCACACGCATACTCCACGTGTCGCAACCGTACAACAGAACTGAATGCACTGCGGCACAGTACACAAGACCTTTCAACTTCAGTGAAATATCAGGCCAACGCCACAAGTGCTTCAATCCAGCGTAAGCTGCCCGAGCCTTGGATATACGCATACTTACCTCCAATCCCGAGCTACCATCGTTAGACACGCAGCTACCAAGGTAGGTGAAACGGTCCACAATCGTCAGCTCCTCTCCACCCAGTATCAAGTTCGGCCTTGCTGTCGTCCAGTCCTGTGACAGAACTTTGCACTTTGAAGGTGCAAAGCACATGCCGAACCGAGCAACCGATCTCGACAGTCTATCTAGTGCCCGTTTTGCATGGTCCGCAGACTCGAACAGGCACACGACGTCGTCTGCTTAATCTAGGTCGCATAGCTTCCCTTCACTTCCAAGTTCGACTCCTACATCCCGGAGATCTCTTAAAGCATCTTCCATCACCTCGTTCATGACGAAGTTGAACAAGAATGGAGAGATGGGACACCCTTGTCGAACGCCAGTAGGCTAGTCGTTTCGAATGAACGTGACTGTTCACCTTGTTAAGTAGATGTTCAGGTGATCGGTATGCGTTCGCTAGCACTTTGCAGAAAGTGTACGTCAGTCTTTCGAATACATATTTTTCATGAGAAGAATGCTGTGCAATGACCAACATTTAAAACTGCTATGTCGACTGCTAGGCCATTCGATAAACTAAAGTTCACCTTTTAGAACCAGGTTGATAAAGATGCTTAGCGATAAAATTATCTGTAGTTCTTGTAGTATCTTTAGCATCATGTAGAGCTGTCTGATACCGTGTATTGTGCTTACCGTTGACCAAATACCGTCTCTTATCGTCAGATACCGTGACTTCAGTACAACTGATGTTTGTTGCCATTCGCATCGTTGTTTCACATACGTTAAACACTTATTGCAGGTCATGCACGGCGGTCTGTTCAGCGATGACAGTGTCACTCTGAATGACATCAAAAAGATCTCTCGAGATCGACAGCCGGTGGAGGGTAGTCCCATGTGTGAGTTACTCTGGTCTGACCCAATGGAATCGAATGGCCGAACTACTTCCAAACGGGGTATTGGTTGTCAATTCGGACCTGATGTCACGGAACGGTTTTGCAAGGCAAATGGTCTTGATTATATCATTCGAAGTCATGAGGTAAAAATTTTCACAGTTTGCTGTCTTGCATTGGGTCACTGATTTCTCGGCTAATAATTTACTTTTCAGTTGAAATGTACTACCTGGATAAGTATGACCGCAGTCCGACTGACATGCATACCCAGCCTTTTACAGTTCTTGCATGAACGGGACGTAGCAGTTCTTGATGTGTTCCGAAACTTCTTAAGCCCGAATTTTCAAAGTAAATTTTCCATTTTATTCCAAAATTTATATACCAACACATTCAAAACCAATGGAGGTCTCTGTGGCAAAGCATTTTAGGGTTTCGAGTAAGTCCATGTCAATTATGGCCGCAAGCAACATCCTATTGTGAAATCATCTTTGTTCAGGCGGCAGTGTATACCTCTTATTCGAAAATGAAAGAAAAAATTCCTCGTATGTCTCTTATAAGTGCGAGAATCAAGGCTAGATTTCTACTGTGAATAGTATGATCACTAGGACGGCCATGGTTTTTGCCATCACATCAAGTAGATCTGAATTCGAGGCTTAGCACATTTTGCCTGACGGCTGAATGGAGAAATGCGGACTGGGGTTGACTTTGATGTTATTCCTATGACTCTATTCTAATCATTCGAATGATTTCAACAAAAATCTTTCCTGGATTGGTTAGAAGTGTTCGTGCGGATAACTGGTTGTTTTCATCCTTATGTGATGAAGCGGTCACTTTGATTTTCGAAATTGGACGACGTTTGAACAGCTAGGTTTTTGGTCGAGAGATCCGGCCAGATTGGTTTCGGGATAAAACAGAGAAGCCGAAGAATGCTACAGGGGCGTTTGTAGCCCATAAAAAGACATTTGATAGGTTCTATATCAAAGAAAATCGTCTCCGTGTATGGGAATTTACTGCTGATATCTCAGTTCGATTCTCTTGATTCTCTCGATATCAGGTAAAACTAAGGCTGAAAATAATTAGCATTAGGAGTCCGGAACATAAACTGACAGTTAGCAGTTTACCTGAAGAGGTTACTCACTTGATGCTAAAATTTTATGAAGAAAGCAAAGATAATGGTTGTTGTCCCACAATTATTGTTTGTAGTTTATTATACAGGCATCTCGCCTTGGCGGAAATTCGTATGCGATAGTTCAGTTCATGTTTTCAGCAGTGGGGCATTGGCGTGCAGTTCAGTAGAATTTCTATCATAGCGAATGGAGCTTAGTGGACTTCCTTGGTTTGGCCGTGTTTTGCGTATGCTGGTGGACACCCGTATAGGATGCAAATGAAACTATGACGTCCCCTTCTGGATCCATACAGCCATCTTTCCCTCTGTGTGCGCGCGTGTGTGAATTAACATGTCATGTTTTTTTGCTGTGTAATTATTCATCATCATCATCATCATCATCATCATCATCCATATCACCATGATATCATATATCATCATCATCACTCGTTCAGCGTTTAAAACGCAGCAGCCTCACTACCACTGCCAGTTCTCACAAGAGTACCACGTTTATATAAACAAACGAAATATCCAACGGAACAGGGATTGGACCACATTAGGCGAGAAAAGATAAGATGCTGCAACACATGAACACAGTCTAACATGTACAAACGCACGTGTTTTTGCGGAGATCATCTCTCATTCGATAGAAAAGACAGCACGAATCGCACTGTTCACGGTTAACGCCATATCCTTCAGTGTCTCCAGCCAGCCAAGTCCACGATTCTTTCGGACTCAAAAGAAGAGCGAAGATGGTGGAGACCCTACTGTTAACCTAACTTGCTGTATCATTCAGCTTGCATCCACTTGCCACTCATCTTGTTCGCATCCACCGTGGCATTTTCCATTCCTAGGAGGAGCATCAAAATAGGGCACGTAGGGAGATATGTTCGCCATACGCAACACAGACCACCAGCATAGTCTACTAATTGCATATGCTGAAAGCTATTTCAGAAGTAGCACCCAATACAGATTCCTTAACTTCATATACTCACCGGTCCACTCATCCAAATCTAGGCATACTACGTAAACATCGGTGTCCGAAACCTCGCAACCTACGAACATCGCCCCACACGTATACTCCACGTGACGGCAACGTACAAATCAGAACTGAATTGCACTGCGCCAAGTACACGAACCTTTCAATTCAGTTCGAAATATCGGCCGACGCTGATGAAGCAACAAATCCAGCTAAGCTGCCCGACCTTGGATATACGCATAGTTACCTCCAATCCCGTTTTCATGCCCTTCGGTTGGAGGAGCACTGCATAATGTTGTCGATCCACGGATCGAGAAACACCTTTCAATCCAAGAAGACTAGGACTGTTATGGCGCATTGCTTTGGCGCCGTTTCAATTGTCTGTACGAAGACTGGAACATCTGGTCGATGCAACCTCGACTGGCCGAAATCCGGGCCTTGTTCGCGGATATTATTCTCGCGAAATTCTGGTGTCAAACGGCGCAACATTATCGATACTAAACATCATCGTCATCATCAAGAATTAATACGCTATCCCCACGATGATTGCTTACAGTCACTCCGTGCCCTTCTTGGCGATGGGTATAATCAGTGACTCACCCTACGGTAACGGAATACGCTCATTATAACAAATATGATGAAGTAAGAAGGTCCAGCCTTTGTTGTCCACCATGAATGAGCTCTCCATTCCTTTAATCACGATCTTCAATAAAATAGATTTCTCCGCCACCGCGTGCGTATAGCTTAAATAAGTCCTTTGACTGTATAACTGAAAGCGGACGGCCACTTCCACTCTTCGCATTACCTAACACCATTTTCGCGAAGGCATTCCTAAAGCTTTACCTCAATTGACGCTGTTGAATCCAGTGTCTGTGATACAAAGCTAGATCAGACCACAAGAACGATAAACCTGCTCCAAATGCTAGGCACTGCTTAGTTTGATCACTTGCCTCTCTGCGTGTGCTCGCAAAGTTTTAGTTCCTGAGATATTTCGCTCATACTTTGCAACAACCATTCCACACAGCTGTCGCAGCCAATCGGGTTTGATGCCCGTGTCGTGGCACTCTGAGCTGCCAGCAAAAATCTCAGGTAAAACTACACGCATGTGTCGATTCGACCGATATTCGTACTGTATTATCATCACATTGCTAGACAGAACTCCGCCAACGGTAGGCTTTACTTGATAAGCAATGTTATTCAAATATACCTGTCGAGGTTAAGCGTCATTCCAGTGCACGCGATACTGTGTCGTAATTCGTACTAGATAGGAAATAAATGATTTATCCTGCACAAATTGGAAAGTCTATCCCCGTTGTCTGTGTCGCTGTGCAGCAAGGGCATCGCCCCCTAAACAGACTTCGTTACTCAGTTTTTCAATCTTGTGCATTAAAATCACTGCTACCCTACAATGCAGAGCGTTTGCTCTTCCGAACAAGAGTACGAGGTCATCGTAAAACTCGTCTTTCTCAATATCAGTGCGCAGTCTGTTGGAGCGTATGGCGAGATAACAAATACAACTATCTTAACACTGCATCCTTTCGTGCGCCGACTATCCCTTGAAGTCTCAATTGCACATAGAGTGGATTGTCTGGTATCAATCTAAAGCTGCTTCAGCCTTCTCACTCAAACTATTCTTACACACGTTGACCCACAGGTGAGCTGCTTCGTCTCCTAAGGCGACTGAAAAATATCTGACGAGACGTGGGACATTAGCTGAAATACTCTCTCGCATCTTGAATTCGGTTTCACTCACCAGCTAACACAATCGAGGTAGTCCACCCCCCCCCCCCCCCCCCCCCCCCCCCCCCCCCCCCCCCCCCCCCTGCAGAGCTAAACACCCTGTGGCTATCCGCTATAAAGTGCGCACATTAAGGAACCGGATCACAGCTGACGAGGCTTGGTTAAAATGTGAGCATACAGACTGAAAACCATCTACTACACTACTTGACAATAAACCGTTAGGAGTATCAAGCGTGTTATCAGTGGGGACACTATGGGTAGGCAGAAGGGGCGAACAGATTGGGTTGGAGACAGAGGAGACAAGTTGAATGAAAAAGAGGGAACTCTGAGCAGTAGCATACTTATCACTGCCCACCCCACTTGCACTCGATGCAATGGGCAGCGCGGTCCTGATTATCGTGGGCCACGACCGATGCAGTATGGAATTATTTGTAGGCGTGTAACTCATGGGTGTCGATGGACGGGTACTGCTAGGGAGTCCAGCCGCTAAGCAGAAGAACGATTAGGGTTCTCAACCAAAGCCTTAGGTTCTCACAAGAACCTCACTGCAAGGCAGCGGGGAATATCTGAATTGGAGCCCATCCACTTGGACCTATTGTTCTATTCATTCCTTCGACTGGGCTGCTTACGCAGCTTAACCCTTGACTGGATGGAGCAGGAGGACTACTTCATTAAGCCTTAATCCGTTGACCTTCCATGCATGATTGGATCTTCGGCTTGAATCGAGCCATCCTGTTTAGCTTGTTGGGTCATAATGGCGCGGAAGCCGTCACACCACGTCACTATTATTCCCATCGCAAAATCTATTAGTTTTTTTTCTTTGGAAAAGCGTTTTCACCCCATCGGCCTAACGTTTCCTGGTCATAATTTGGCGGTGTTTGCTATACTTGAGCGCTCACATTCTCCCGTGTATCTTCCCTACGACCCATTTCAGTTTGCCTATAGATCTAACAGGTCCACTTTGGCCCCTGTCGCTTTCCTCATTCACCACATTTGTATGTCCCCGAGCGCGTCAGTGAAGGCCGTCCGTTGCGCCTTGCTACTGTTCGTCGGCATTTGTTTCTGTCTCGCGATCTCTTCTGCTTCACACAATCGGAACACTTGTTTATCACGCCCTCATTGGCCTGGCTGTCTGATTAATTTACTTTACTAATTGAACCAAGTGTTGATGAATGAACGGTAAAAATTCAAAACCGTTGATTTTCAA
Organism: Fasciolopsis buskii; assembly: GCA_008360955.1. Lineage (NCBI taxonomy): Eukaryota > Metazoa > Platyhelminthes > Trematoda > Plagiorchiida > Fasciolidae > Fasciolopsis > Fasciolopsis buskii. Next base: position 24,548 of record LUCM01011142.1, on the reverse strand, counting down.
CTCAAGAGTGCTTCAGGTTGCTGTTCTCCCACCATACCTCTTCTTGACGTTCATCATCATCCCCATCAACTGTTTGGGTATGCTTATTATGTTGCCCTCTCAAGCCGTTTCGGAAAACGATGATTTCCAGTTTTTCGAACTTATCTTCCATTTACGGTTTCTCTGCACGGGCTGGTTATAATCCTAACACATCTGAACTTTTAAATATCTGTTCTCCCTCTCTCTGTCTGATTCAGTCAACCCATCTGAACCCTTATTCACCAACACAGAAACTCTTACCAGGGTTGATTCTGTGAATACCTAGGAGTTACTATTGGTAAAAATCACATTTCCACCTGTGTAAAGAATCTCCGACGGTTGTCATTTCAAATCAGGAAGCTTCGACACTACAAAGTCAGCCGAACCACTATCTCCAGATTTGTATACCAATGTATTTTCCCAATCTTTCTTTACTGTTCTCCTGTTATTTTTCCAGGTTTATATAGAAAAGACTTTAAAATCCTTCGCAGGAGACTATCAATTATTGGCCATGTGTCATTTATATCACTAAGCGAATTGTGCCTAAATCTATGTGATCAGCAATTATCAGCATGCGAGAAATTTGCTCACAACATTCTTTCAAATCCCACGCATTCTCTGCACAACGATCTTTCAAGGTGTCGCTCACATATTTCTGTGCCATTCTCATATTTCAACGATCCGATTTTCTTTCCATACCATCCAGAATCAATATCTATAGTATCTCTGCTGTCCCATACTTAGCTCGAATTTTGGCAAACCGTGACGGTGTTTCAGCCGAATTTCTGAGCAACCTGTCATAATGTGCTATGATTATTCCTCGATGAGTTTTATTTTTTCTCTACCAGGTGGTGAGTTTAGTTTTTTCCTGTTTTATTTTCACCCGCGCATTTTTGACTGAAATGGGATATTACTTTTTGTACGTAAAAGTCTATACAATACAATACAGTCACGTCAATGTGCGGTCTTTCTATGACAGTGGAGCTGTCTGCCATTCCGTTGTTTGATTATCTTGTTTTGCTGAACGGTTGCTAATGAGAATAAACACAAGCATCCGTCATTCTATGTTGTATGATTTCACGCTTTTTTATGGCATTTGCTGAACACAAGTGCCCCATATTTCTGGGGGTTTTTATTAACAAAGAGAGACTAACAGAATGATTCAAGACATCAGAAAGTCCTATGTATGAAGAAGCTGGACACTGGCAAATTACAATTTGTTGAGGTAACCTGCAAATGCAGTCTCTTGTAATAGCATTGAATTAGTCTACGTAAAAGTAGTGATTCATTATTCCACTCTATGCTTACTTTGGTCGCTTCTCCGTTTGTTTCGGAGTGTGTCGAAAACATGTTGCATCTTGTAAAATGTCATGCATGTTCACTAGTACAGTGATTTTGGTAAGTTGGCCGTTAATAGACGTTTCTGTAACTCCGGAAAACATTTCTTAAAACGCTTCCAGAACGTGGCAACCGCTAAGTAGCCCGACTGCTACCTTTCCCGACAGTGTTGTTACTGAAATTTCGATTTCTCTATACGAGTCTGTTTAAACGTGTACGATGTTTTTACTTTTTGAAGAGCGGATTTATAGCGGATTTATCATTCTGCATTTCAGGTCAAAGATAACGGCTATGAACTAGCTCACAATGATCGTTGCGTGACGGTGTTCTCTGCACCAAACTACTGCGATACTATGCACAATCGTGGTGCTTTCATCACTCTGATCGGCAAGCATAAACCGGAACCAATGAAACCGTCGTTCACTGTGTTCAGCGAAGTCCCACATCCGGATGTGCGCCCTATGGCTTATGCGAGCCCTTTCCTCTCACTTTTTATGTGATCAACCAATCAAGTGGCGCCATGTGCTTGCTGTCCACGTTTACCATGTATGAGTATGCGTACATATATAGATGTGTGTATGTATATAAATATATATGTGTGTATGCGTGGTGGATGAGTGAATGAGCAAGTGGGTTAGCTGGTATGTGACTATGGATGTAACAACAGCCCACTTGCGTTTGTGCCTTCCTAACTTTCTCGTGGTCCGAAATTAAACACACTTGTCAACTGTTCCGGTGAAAGCTATACTCGCCTGTGTGTTTGTTGGATCCGAACTACCACCGATGTTTACCCTCACCTGGTATCTCTGGTACCGCCAGTTTGTACACATGTACTTTTTTTTCTCGGATTTTGCCACAGAACTGTGACCATGGGGATGTTCGTTTCAGCCGTATTCCCCTTAGGCACCGACACTACTATCCGCACCTTCATTAAATGTCCCGTGGACTTTTTCCAAGTCCCCGTGAAAGTGAAGAAAAGCGTTCCGCAGTCCCCATCGATCGTCCCACACAGCTTCAGTAGGTATTGAGTTAAGCATGTCTGTATCTTACAGTCGTTTTGCCAGCGTTTTAAGGTTTGTTCGACACACCAACCTTCCAAACATAGATTTTCTATCGATCAACATTCTCTGAGTTTTTCTTTTTGCACTTACGGTATCAAATCAAACGGGACCATGAGGTGGCCATTTTAAATATATAAATCGATGTAATTTCACAACGGTCGCATTGCTTGATGACACAGGCCGTATTATCAAATCATCAAAATCCACCGGATTCCATCTCGCATTGCATATTAAGGGATCAGGCGACCTCGTTCTAGCGGTAGTTACTAAATTATCCTACCTTTCCTACTCTGTTTCATAACCAGTCAATAATGAGAATCCATTTTGTTGGGTGCGAGTTTGGTTCTCTCCTAAAAACAACCATCGGTAGTATTTTATATTTTCTCCAGTTACTGAAACTGAAAAGAACTTTGTCAGTTGTTCTCGGTTGCTGTCCTTGCCAAAGTGAGATCTAATTGCATGACACAGGCCATGTCATCGTTTGATTTACTCCGGTTAGATGTTCACCGAAGGAGTTCTTCCGCTTTCCTTTCTCTAGCTGTCCGATTTCCAAATTGCGCATGAATCGTGCTCAGTCGGTGTTGTTTGTCTGTTTTCCTGATTTTGAACGGTGGTTCGCACAGTGTTTCAAAACCGATATGAAAAGGATCAATTGTTTGTTTGCTCCTTTTCCTTTTGATTTTCTTTCATAAGGGTAGTTAGCTAGTACAGGATCAATGCTGTTGGTCTGTAAATCTGATTTTTATGCTTTGTTTGTTTGGAAAAGACACTAAGAGAGCTCCTAAGCATTTACGAATTAACGCATACGTTGAGACCTAGCATGTGCTTCTGGAAGGCGAGTCGCGTTTTTGAACCTTTGGACGGAGTAGCCGCAAGATTAAACGAGAAGAAAGTGATGGAAGTGTGTTGCATGGATTTCAGGAAGGTCTTCGATGCAGTAAGCCGTCGTCCGCTGATGTATAAATTGGAAACATTTGATATACGTTGGCAATGACACCAGTAGATGTAGGTTTTGATTTACCACAGGATATTCAGCGCTATGATAGAATACAAGAATTCTGCGCAACAGTGACCAGTAGGCTCCCACCGGGGTCATTCCTTTGCCGTTATTCCTTCTCTCTGGCGGAAGTGTTATCATTGCTGTGCTTCGGTTCCTACAGACGATTTGAAGATGGAAAGAGATGTTGATCGAACAACTTTGGCACGGGACTTGGGAAATTTAGCCGCGAGGGCTATTGAATTGGACACTGTTAGTGTTACCTGCTCATCAGAGCCGACAATCTCTGGGGAATGAAGCCCAAATACAGTAATCTTTAGGTTATGCTGGGTGCGGACTAACTATGGACTGGGCCGTATTAGGTTACCCATAACCCCAGGCTAGATTGTAAGGTGGATTCTGCCTTTACTTGCGGGGAACCGGTTGTGGCTGATTTTGGGAGGACATACATCCTTAGAATTTGTAGATGGCCTGGCCTAGTTGGATGCTGACAAGAGACTTTTGCTTTCTGTGAAACAAGACAATGCGCACAACTGGGAACGGCGGTGCTCAGTGTAAGCGTGGTAGCTTCTAAAGCAGGGTGTTTATCGAATGCGGCATTGATTGAGAATTCAGCGACCTGGAAATGCTCTGCTGAAATACCTGAATAAATGACCACAACGTAGCGTTAAGTCGTTTACAGTTCGATATCTCGGGGTTGCGAGTGTTGTTTATTCGCCTGCTATAATAACAGCTTGGTTCCGCTTGCGGATGGCTGAATCCCCTGCTCTCCTAGCATGTCTTGGTGTCCTTACCGCTCTGTGCTTAGCACGCAACGTCCAAAGCAAATGTTTGGCTGAATGTTGTTTTTTGAAGTTCTCAATAACGATGGACTCCCTTGCTTGTTACCTGTTCTTTTAGTTCGCAGGCGGGGTTAATTGGAATCTGTCGCGATAGTTGCTGAAAGGAACTGATCAGATTACATGCAGCAAATCCTTTCAAATTCATGGTGGGTATGAAATGCCACCAGGTGTTTCCTCAAACTGTGGATCCCGATTGGCAGCCGACGGCGTAGAGATGGTGAATGGGAGAGTTGGCATGCTTGGCGAACCCTGCATAATGTTTCTCCTGTCCTTTTTCATAGGAGGTTTCGAAGACGATCCATACTCGGATGCAAATGAAATTTGCAGCTTGGCTGCATAAAACGTCTTATCGGCAACCTCGCAAAATCTGCGGTGAATGACGTTTGGTTGAATGTTCTCTCCCTATACTGCTATTTTAAAGGTCGTATTCACGGGTCTCCTTATAATTAATTGGGCTCCACGGAATATTTTGATTCCGCCACACTAAAGCCTCGGATATACAAAGGAAATGGTTGATAAACTATGTTCATGTTTATTTGTTACGCTGATTTTTTGTAAAACGTTCGTTTCAGTGAAGTTCAGTGCAAATAGTCCATGGTTCCAGGAGCAAAAATCTAACTGTAGTTGCTATTCGAAGCCTCGCACCGGGTTTCCGTCCAATCTCTGGTCGTGTATGTGATCGAATTTTCGCTGTGTTAATCTATTTGGAAATCAGGTCAACCGACCCCCCTCTGGACTAATCGATTATTTTGTGCCTCCGGAAATCGAACCTAATTTGCAGTATCCACCGGGGTCAGTGCTCCTCCGAGCGGAGTTACAAGAGAAATTCCATCAGCTTGATTATTTCCTATACACCATATCACATTCATGACCAGAATAGTGTTGTTCAAAAGATAAGAGATCATAATCAAACTGACGCGATTTCACTTCGTATATACTGCACGCAGTAGTGCAACGAAAATACGTACCAGTACGGTGATGGCTGTGACTGCATCTTCCATTTAGATGTTGGTGTTGTTCGTGCACATTTGTGCCGTCTTTTCACCTGGTAATTCGGACCCCTCGGTAGATCACAATCTACTGATCAGTTCGAACGTGTTTTCCTGGATTATTTCGTGCCTTTGAGCAAATTTCGGTTGTGAAACCTAAGTTCACCTATCCAGCTCGACAATAAATGTGCACCTGTTGGTGAGAATCAAATTCGAAATGAATCATTGATAGGCCGCTGCCTTCATGGATGTGAATTCACATTTCTCGTGCTAGGGTTGATTCTGGATCGAGGAAAAGAATCGCTGCTAAAATAGTCCACCGTCTCTGAAATAGTACAGAAAAAGGCGTAATTGGGCGTGCTTTGTTTGAGTCCGAAGAGAAGCGGAGTCATATCCGGTTTACGATGAACTATTCTGGTTTCTAATACAGTAAAATAACTGGGAAGCCTCTAGTTGCTTGATCGGATCCGAAAGAACTTTAACAGGATATTTTTGGTAGATTTTGTGTCTGATGTAAGTCGGTCAAGGCGGACTAAAAGGATGGTTAGTAAGCTGGCCTGGAGGAAAAGATGGTTTTCCCATATTGAACCAAATTAGCTTCGTTCGTATCAGGACCAAATGGCGTAAGGAGTGTATCGAAAAATCGATGCGCTATGTATTGGTTTTTATTGTGAATGATATATTGTTAATAACAGCGTCGTTTTTAGATGCAATGCGCCAACGTTTCAGCTGCCGAGAGTAGTCTTTCTCAAGGCAAGTTTTATAATCAAGTAAGAAATTGTATGGTGATTTTGTTGCATCTACGAAGTCGGTGTTGAGCGGCACCTCGACTGTCTCTCTTGATTCTTCTTTCTCTTTGCTATTTGATCGATTGAATATTTATCCGTTGAGAAATTCGCGCTCATGTTTGCTTTTTGTCAGGTTCTTGTCTCTTGAGCCTATACTATTGAAGTTTGTTATCTGTACGTTCTACTGGTCTCAATAATTTTGCGATTTTTCCTGGCATTTACTTCGAGCTTCCGAAGAATTTTGTACCTTGGGAAACTAAAGAATTTGGTCATTCATACTGGGCATGTTAATCGAAGCGTGCACACAAGGTTCCGATGCAACCACTCGATTGTTCGTCGGTGAGAAAACGAAAACTATCTGTGAAATTCCATTTGTACTTGAGTTGTCAGCCATCTTAAAGTGCGATTCCAGTCATCGTTAAGAAAACCTATTCTCCCAAGTTCTTTCTTAAAAGTCTCTTGCAAAGGCATCTTGTGGTGACTACAGTCGCTCCGGGATAACTCTTGTTTAATTGCATGTTTCGCACACGCAGTAACCGGAAGCGCAACTTCTGAAACTTCCTCGGCGTACTCCAGTTTGGTCTCCGTTCATTATCCAGTTCCAAAAGCGCGGGGTTGGCACTCCGTCAGCCTCATTCTTGTCCTTGCGTCCAATGAACGCTGGCTACCCAAGCAGAGGTATCCGTCTTAAATTCTTTAAACACGGTGGCAAGGTGTTACCCTCGGGGTTACCAAAACTGTTAGAGTCAGTCTGCTCAAAAAAGCAGACTTTTTACCTTCCATGTCTTTTTTCTTTTGTTCATGAATCCAGGATGCACTTCATTTTCAGAAACAGGATGCGGCCAACTGAGGGCTGCCAAGTAAAGAATTTGACCGACGGTGAGTGGATTCCTACTCGCGGCCTTCATGTTGCGACGCTGTGAAGGTGACGGTTTGACCACCTTCTGTCTAAGTGCTGTTGTAAATCGGTGATTGTACCGTGTAACAATAGATGTAATAGCATTGCCTCCAAACTGCTTGCGGGCATCATCCTCTGCCAACTATCTAGTCCATGTGAAAGGTGTATGTGTAGGAATCAAGCTGGTTTTCGTCCCGGTCGGAGTTATGTTAACCAGGTTCCCACTTTGTGGCAAATCTTTGAACTTGGGCTCGTTTCACAGACCAAAGGTTTGTGTCTTCAGTCAATCGTGAAATGCCATGGCGCAGTCCCTCATTGAAGTGTGTGTCAGAGAGGTTCATTTCACTTATGTGATATCTGTATGCGAACCGCCGAAGCCGAGTTCGTGCTTCCGTTTCATCCGGGTTCACCAAGAGAAGTGGTGTCCTTTAGGGTCGCCCCCTTCACTTTTCTTTTCGATTTTGTCATTGAGATGGTTATGGAAATAGCCTTATCCTCGTATTCGCTCAGGCACCAAATGTCTGACTCAGTATAAGCGGACATCTCCGTTTGTGTTCCTGATGGAGGACCCAAGTAAGTAGTAGGTTTTTCTGATTTGTCTGATTGATAGTTTAGCCACATTTGGGATGCTTCCTGCACCTTTGAAATGTGAAATGCTTTTTCAGGACTGGATTGGCCAGAAGCCGAATGTCGGAAGAGAATAGTCGGATCAGGTGATCAGATTTAGTCACTTGATTAGTTGTATCTTACCAGGCGGTCGAATAGTAAACTTCCACGAATTTGGGAAATCTGTGGCGGGGGCCTAATATCCGTTTGCCTATCAAAGGTCGATCATACGCAGAAGCCGTCAAGTTGGTATTGATCTATGGCTCACAAACATGGCCGTTGAGAGCCGAACATATGCAAAGGCTCTCGGCATTCATACACTGTTATCATCGTAGTATCAGTAGGATGTGGTGAGAAAATTCTATGAACAACTCAGCAGTTAGGTTCAATATACCGAATCCCTAGGGTTCAGGCTTTAGAACAGGCACTGAATCACAGCTTAAGGTGCTTGGGAAACGGTTTGTACATGCTCACCGAACGCCTGCCTGCCTCGTTGTACGTCGGTTCTTCGAAGCATGTTATCCTTGAAAGGTGGTCCGCGGTTGCCAGTCGACGATATGGAAAAAGGTATGAAAAATTCAACTAGTGGACTGGCCGGTGTAGGCGAACTTAGATCACTGGGTTCGGGCCCAAGAGGTCTCGCCAAATGACAAATGGAGATAGTGGATGATAGGAGTTAGTGACATCCTTGACTCCTAAGTGTTTTTTGTATAGTGATTCGATTTGTTGTTATTTTAATCGATCTTTCACTACTCGTTCTTTTTCTCGGTTGACCAGAAGGTGTTGTGAGGTGACTGCCCAAACCGGAGCACGCTGGCTCCAGGTTAATGATTGTAAAAACTGAACTAAACTCAACTTCTTGCTTGCTGAGGCGTTTTTCTCCTAACGCTCCTGTTTATCTGTTTTGATCTTTGATTTTCCATACTTAATTCGTCAGTCGTTGCCTGCGATGAAGTATATGTATGCGTTGGAGACGTTAATACTTTTCTAGATGAGTCTTTTAAATCTTGTGCGTTTCCATTCGCAAATGGTAAGAGTGGCCGTTTTGCATCATTAGCGAAAGCAAGTTTGAAGCAAAGGCGAGCCGGTAAGGACTGCAATTTGTACCGCGAAAATTGAAATTTGGAAGTATGTTCTCCCTCTCTTATTCAACCTGTCTCTTCTGTCTCTAATCCAATCTCTTTGCTCCCTCTGCCTACTCATAGTGTCCCCACTGATAACACCCGATACTCACAACGATTCGTTGTCAGGTACTGTAGTAGGTGGTTTTCAGTCTGTTAGCTCACATTTTACCAAGCCTCGTCAGCCTGTGAATCTCGGTTCCTTTAATGTGCGCACTTTAATGAAGGCTAGCCAACAGGCGTGTTTAGCTCTGACAGTGGACTCACCTTCGATTGATGTTTGCTGCGTGAGTAAAACACGAATTCAGGATGCGAGTAGAGTTATTCAGCTAACTGTGCCCAAACGTCTCGTCAAGATATTTTCTTCGCACTTCAGGAGA
>LUCM01011141.1:137917-154579 GCA_008360955.1 Fasciolopsis buskii | reverse complement strand
GTTTCGCCGCTGGTTGACTCGATTTGATGCTCTCTGTCGTTCACGTGTTATTTGTCAGAAAGCTGAGTAACCGAGCTCGAAAGGATCACTGTTAAGGCTTCTTTTTTGTACCTAATTAATTTGTTCCAAATAGTACTGTAGTGGTTTCGATCCGCCTTTGTTTTGATTTCGTTCATTTGGTCGCTACGCGCCGCTCAAAGTCCCATCTTTGGGGCTTACATAAATCAAAACGCTTGGCAACTGATCGACGGTGAAAATATGCAATTAAACGGCCAACTTAGTTGAGCCTGTGGAAAGAACGCACAGGTGAATCAAGCCATTTTGCCCGTAGATGTTGGCTGTATCTCTTCTCCTGGTTCAGTTTTGTCAGGCCATTCCAGAAATCGTTCGTTTTTCTATGAATCTATGAGCCTATTGTTGTCATCTCTTTTAAAAGACAGGCAGCTGAAAGAAAGACTCGAATTGGATACACAGCGAGAACACCTCGAGGCGAAGAGCGAAACTGAAATAGCGGAAATGAAGCCAGTACTTGCAGAGCAGGAAGAAAATGCTCCGGTTTTGGATGCTTGCAAAAATGAGACGGTTGCCGTATACGAACTGAACCGAAAATTGAGGCTGCAGTTTATTCGACCACAGAAGGTTCAGTCAACTACCGAGTGGACCTAACCGAGGTGGACCTAGAATTTTTCACTGGTAATACGTTTCCTTATTGGAGATTCGGTAAGCGGTTTTGATGTTAAATATAGATTAGGGTCAAAGGCGGCGGGCAAAGACCCCTCCATTTATTACACTATCGCAAGGGGCAAGCCACGAATGCCATAGAGAAGTGCACTTTGCTGCCTTTAGAAATAGCTTATAGAAAGGCCAGAGACGTCCTGAAGGATCAGTGCAGACAAGAACACATCGTCGATGGACGGTTTATCGAAGGAACTGAAGACTCTGACGGGTTGACGAAGCTGTCGTTAATAATGCTCAACTGCAAAGTTGCTCTGGCACAAATGAATTGCCCACGAAATTTGAATTCATTGCAAACAACGAAACAGGTCGTCAGAGCGTTATCCAACCGGATCCAGGAGTTGTGGGCTAGGTCGATCGATGATATGCTGAGGTGCGGAAAAGACCGTCAGTTTGGTGACCTGCAGGCACTGGTGTCTCGTGTAGCGCGGATCTCCTAAAGTAGGTTTGGTAGGCTGGTGTCGGATAGCCGGCCTCCTCGGGGCATGCGAACATTCAATTGGAAACAGAACTCACTGAATAATCACTGAGATATCTTACTCTGCAATACAGCAAAAGGGTTTGTTCTACGGACCTCTGCAGAAAGATGCCCGGTCTGCAATGGATTTCACATGCTGAATAAATGTCTTCGTATCCTGTTCACTGATATACGCGGGATATGGGAGTTACTTAAGGAAGTGCAAGCGTGCTTTTCGTGTTTCAATTGCGGACATTTTTCGGCCCGGTGCCCCGTGTCCCAGCCATGTTCTATCCCTGGTTGTCGAAGTAGGCATCTTCCATTACTGCATGGAATGAGTAAACATTTTACTTGCCGGAATATTCCCGACAGGGATAGAGAGATACGGCATGACAATCACATCCGTCGCAAAGCCAGTCCACCAGTCACCCGACCATTCTGCTGCAATCCTAAGATCCCAATGTCGCTTAAGTCTGGGGATTCTACCAGTAAAAATTGACGGACCAAATGGTTGTGTGGAAACCTATGCCTTACTGGATACAGGTTCAGATGGGACGGTAGTTCAGAGGGACCTCCTGGAGTTAGTAGGTCTCATGGCCTCCTCTGCTTCGCTTTCAATTTCTAACATCAACGGTACGGCAACGTGGGATTCCGTGAGCACAGATTCGACGCTTACTTTGTTATCAGGGAAGGAGTGTGTGTATGTCGAAATGGCGTTCTGCAATCGCGAGATGGTGTCCGGATGCTGACTTCCGTTTGTAGCCTCATTAATAATGCGTTCTGAGGCATCAACTACCGGAGGTGAGGGTGAAAATCCTTGTAGGCGCGGACGTCCGTGAAGCACACTGGGTCTTAGAGCAAAGTTTCGGGGGAAAAAAGCAGCCGTATGCCATTGGGACGCTATGAGGCTGGGTTGTACTTGGATCAGTGTACCAAGGTGCGTATGGGGCCGGGAATATAAATCACAGAGTCCGAGATAGACCCACTGACTGGCTTGCCGAGCAATTTTGCTAAATTTGTTTCCCTAGCTTTACCCAGTTCACCTAATTACCGCTTGGTAGAAAACCATGGGTTTTTTCAGAAAAAATTCACGAATGTTTCTGCAAATTGCTTATTCTTCACTTTCGTCTCTTTTACACACTCCCTGTTTCCTCACTCAAATTAGTTTTTAACACCATGCCACAGGCAAACCGCGTAAAACTACTACCAAGAGAACAGGCGGGCCACGATCGCAACTAGAAAACTGCTCGCTGAATCTAGCTGATGTATTTTATGAAATAAATAATACATTCAATGACTTGCAGAAACGGCTAATCAGCGTTGTTACCCAGCTGACTTCAGCTGAGGCGGCGATCACCAAGTTGGCTCCATTCTGCTATCTCATTGAACCATCGTCAAATCCCTTTTTACAAGACCTTGCTGGGGCTAGCCGATTCATTGATTCAGTATCACTTCACTTAGGCGTATCGGAAGTACCAAAAATGCCACAATATTTAACGTCCCAGACCGCCAACCACTAGAGATGGTCAAACGAACTATACTGAATGCGTGTAACATGGCTCATTACCCTAGTCATTTTGTGAGATTACGAAAAAATCTTCAACAGAAATCCTGGCAGACCCCAATACAAGCGCAGGATGGAAAAGTTGCCCATGAGTTTATCCGCAAGAACGATGCCATTGCTGGTAATACACTGTACAAAACTCCAGCCAGAGGTACTTGGTCTCCAAAAAAGAGCATCTTTCCCACCTTTTGCAGCAGAGTCCATTAGGTCTCCCTGTCCAACCCCTCCGAAACCACAAAACCTAGATTTGGGATCTCCAAGCCTCAAACTTTCCATGAATTATGAGGTAGATCTAGACAAGTCACAACGCACCTCCTTTTCAACCACCACGCAAAAAATTGCACCCTGAACCATCCACGTCAGAATGCAAATCACCACCGCAGCCCTCCAAAATCCCTTCTTCCTGACCCCGGCAGAACTCTGTGAACGATGCTGCCGGTATGGTAAGGACATTTAACCTGCCTACGCTGGCCACAAACCCTAAAACTGGTCACAGTACCCCTTTCAATCCTAGCGCTCAACACACCCAGCATACCGCAGTTACCGTCAAAATGAATGCCACTGACGCAAACGGCTACCAAGAAGCCTCAATGGGCATCACTCAATAAACAACTAATTGGAGCTGGCCCAGTGACTGGAAATTCAATAATAAATAAGCCGACCCACTTTAAAACACTTGAGATCTCAAGATGTGGAAGGCTGACCCATACCTCCAGGATGACCCGGTATTACCTCCCACACCCTGCAACAGCTGCCCAGTTTCCTGTAACTGGACAGCCATTTGGCCAGACTCTTGCCAACCCGCCACCTTGCATGGATATCATCAGGCACCACCCCGTCCCGCTACATCTAGCCCAACCACCACCTCCATCGGTACCAGCCAACGTGCAATTGAATGAAAGTTACTTCCAACCTGGCAGCTTTGTGTGCTATAGACAGGATCCACTGGCATCCCCCGCCTACCGGCATCTTCCGTACTCCCAACCGACCACCTTGTCTCATCAATATCCCATTTACGTCAACCACTTTTTTCTCCCCGACCCACCCCCTGCCCTACCTCCCTTGCATACGTCCCACTTTAGCCCCCTCCAAATGAAATCTTACGCCCATGATGATATTTGTTCCAACCATCCACATTCATATTCTAATACTACGGAGCCAATTTCATTGTTACTGTTAAACGCTCGCTCGATACTATATAAGGTGCACGTGCTGCGCCTTTTGGTGTATACACGTAGATATGATTTGATCCTTATCACTGAGACATGGCTGACCGACAGTACCCCTGAGAGAGACATAGCCTTAGTTGGTTAACTTGGTTTTAGGAGAGGATAAGCGTGGAGGAGGCTGTCTCATATACATAAGAGACACCTTTTCAGCCTCAAGGCATAATCACCCTACCTTTAATAAACTGAAAGATTCTATCTGGCTAAATGTAGCTATCGGGCATCAGGACTTNGAGCAACCGATCTCGACAATCTATCTAGTGCGCATTTTGTATGGTCCGTAGACTCGGACAGACACACGACGTCGTCTGCGTAATCTAGGTCGCATAGCTTTTCTCCATTTTCCAGTTCCACTCCTACATCCCGGAGACCTCCTAAAGCATCTTCCATCACCTCGTTCATGACGAAGTTGAACAGGAACGGAGAGATGGGACACCCTTGTCGAACGTCACTAGTCGTTTCGAATGAACGTGACAGTTCACCGTATACCCTAAGTCAACCATAGGTATGCGAGTGTAGTTCTGGCAACAGGTTCACGAACTTGGTTGGCATACCCTTCCGGTGGAGAACACTGAAAAGTGCTGGTCGATCCACGGAGTCGAACTCGCCTTTCAAGTCGAGAAAGACTAAGATCGTAGGGCGCCGGTGCATGTGGCGCGTTTCGTGTATCTGTCGGACAGTGAGTACCTGGTCGATGCAACCTTGACCTGGCCGAAATCCGGCCTCCGTGTTTTAGCTGGCATCACTCACGTACCACCGTTTATCATAGTGCCGCTAACAGTAGGGCACAGCTTTTTCTTTGGCAGCTGAGAGCTTCATCCGCTGCTTTCAACATTTCTAACTAGATGCACGTTCTCGCGACTGTTTTTTTCCGACTGGAGTCAACTTTGAAACTCGACATCGTAGCATCAACTGCCGAATTCGTAAACGGTAGAATTTTACGCTATGGGTGGAGTGGACAATGATGTTGGCGTCCCGTGCACTCAGCAGCTACCCGCACGTATACGCCGTCAGCAGATGCAATGCCGATTACCTTAGGTACCTGGGGAGCTGACAACGTGATTACGCTTTTGTACGTGTGGGTAGTGTTAGAACGTCCCAGGGTGATAGGGACGCGATAGCTTTCATTACTGAACAAAATGGCAAGCACGAGACTGCATCCATTGCTCGTGTCAAGGTCGCTTACTTAGATAAAGAGATAGCGGACTCAGCAAGCACCAACGATATCCCAGCGGCATCGCTACTTGACACCGCCTCCACCACACCCCTTATTTGCCGGCGATCCCAACTGAAGCGGCAGCAGCACCGCGTAGGACGCGATTGGGTCGGCATGTTTATTGGTATAACCGACTGATTGGAAAGGTTCACGTTTATGCCAATGAACATTTTGATTACAGTGTAAAAGAAGTAAAAAACGACTTAACGAAAATAAATAAACCACTTCGGTATGTTTCTCTGGCGTATTCGGTGAGTCTCCCAAGCTCCAATTTAACCCGAGAGACACTTATCCACGTACAGTTTTCTTCTCTTACGTGTTGTACGCAACTCGTGGCCGAACTTGGAGAGCAAAACCAGATACGTCATCGGACTTCACGTTTATTTATCAGTTACCTTTGGCCATACTTCACGGAGGTCTGTTTAGGATACCATTGGACCCCAATAAGGTCGAACGGTCACTCCGTTAGTCCCGTTTAAGGGGGAGCGGCGCAGCAACCTGGAGATGGTCGCGCTTAATTCCATAAAATGCTCTACAAAAATACTTGATCAACTCATCAATGATGTAAACTTAGCGTTAGGGAAGTCCGTTTGCCATGTGGGATACCTAGTTCCCTTAGCACTACCTAGAGCTCGCGTCACTCTAGGTTTGGCATATAAACGTGCAAAATTTTAAATAAACGTCGTTTACGTGGAAACCGCTTCCTGGATTTCGGGGAAACGTTGCAAAGTCTCCGTTATTGTATTATCTGTATATAAAGTGTCGCGGAGACTAACTGATCCATTTTTTGCGGAATAACAGGACGAACGGCATCAGACTGAGACTTCTTCGGAGCCTAAGGCGACTCGCTGATCTTGAGCAGGACGACGTGGACAGCGTCCGGGAAAAACACGCTACCCGCGGTACTGGCAACTGTCTCTGGCAAAAGGCAGGGAAATAGTGAAGAGCAGACATCTCGATCTTTTCAGCATGGTTCCGTCGACCTTCCCTTGAACTTGAGCGCAGGGGTCTGGTCTAGCAGCCGTCCGACAGCAAAAAAACCGTTGCCGCTTGATCACTAATCGGCTAGGCCAGGTACGACCGTAAAACATGAAAAGGTTGCAGGAATGCTTGAGAAACTAAAAAAGGAGAAAAGCGAACGTGAAATGAAATCCAGCAATTGAGTCACAACACAAAGTCAAACCAATAAAGGGATCGATAGATTACGCGACATATATGTCGCACACTGGGAGACCGTTCCTAGAAGGTAGTTTTTCGCCGATTTCAGAAGCACGTCAGCTGTGGACGTACCAAAATTTAAACATGCAAACCAGCGCGGCGGCCTACTGGATGCACACCACATACAAACTGCCCCCAAGTTCTGAGGTCATTTGCCTTTAGTGAATTTTAAGTCTTAAAGTTTTGATACGATACATGGATGCAAAGCAAGGCATGTAAATCCAGAATCTTGTCTCTTTGTCAGTTATTCCATTGGATCTCTGTGAATCGGTTGACACTGGCTGGGGTATCGACCAGCGCGTTAAGCTATTGCAGTGCCAAGAGAGCGAGAATTAAGTGCTTCAGCTATGGCAGTGGTTTTTGTAGATGAGGTGATAGGATAAACCATTGAAGGAAATGCGCGTTGATGCGGGGCACTCACACGCCCATCTAGAACAAAAGTGCACCATCAAAGAGAGAGCTGTGCAAGCCAGTCGCACGACAGCGACTGCTTTGAGGTCTGCAACTCATAGCGTAACTTGCAGCAAGGGCAGGATTTACCTTCAAGGCATTCATTGTAGCCATGTTGCAGAATACTTCAGTCAAAAAAATGAATGCCAGAAAGGATGAGCCGCAGTCCCAGAGTGTGGCGGGCTACTAGCAAATTCAGCATCATCCTCGGGCGCCTGATTTTCCTTCAAAGTCACCGAACTGTTTGTTACTGGAGTTCAATGGATCCCTACCGTATTGTTATTTACTTTATTCAGTCGGACTAACAAGTAGAAAATCCAGTTCATGGAGAAAAACGCATATTACCTGTCCGCATAAATATTGCCAAAGTGTGATTAGATGAACTACAGGATGAAGTCTGCTATACAGGCTTTTGATAGATTACTTTGGTCTTAGGAATGTAGTCTCAGCCTTGTTTATTGAAGTCGATGGCTCTGTATGGCCGCACTACAAGTAAGTGAATTTGAAGGCTGCTCAGTCGCGCAGAGCCCCCAGGGCAGTTAAGCAACCTGGATATCTTCTTGCTATTTGCGGGATAGTGATGTTAGCCGGCATAGTCAAACTTTCCGCCCGGTGATGCGCAAAATAAATCTTGCGCTGCACTTTAAGGAAATAACAATGGCCGGTGGCGTCAGAAAATTGAAGATGGCATTCTTTTCCGGCACGATAAAAGCCACCAAATTGATGTTCCATCGCAGGCTAACCGGGAACCAAGAGTCACAGGCGAAAGGATATAAATTGCATCTGAGGTCATCATCTCGCGGTGTAATCCAAGACAGAGCACTAAGCCAATCACTATCTCCTTTGTACGTCATTGATGCACTTACGTTTATTAGAAGAGGTGTTCCTTTGATATCGACGGGAGTCGCCAAAATGCATACACCTGCAGTGAGTTCCGAAAGCAAATCTGAACCGACCGGCCACCTTCTACTTTTCTTTGTTTGTTTACCGTCCACTCATTACTAGCCGCCTTCTGTGGGACAAAGCTCGCCTTTGTTTTATTGCATCAGTTTGACTGTAGCGTTGACAACTTGGACCCGTAATGGTCACGAGCGTGGTTTCGCCGCTGGTTGACTCGATTTGATGCTCTCTGTCGTTCACGTGTTATTTGTCAGAAAGCTGAGTAACCGAGCTCGAAAGGATCACTGTTAAGGCTTCTTTTTTGTACCTAATTAATTTGTTCCAAATAGTACTGTAGTGGTTTCGATCCGCCTTTGTTTTGATTTCGTTCATTTGGTCGCTACGCGTCGCTCAAACGTCTTGTTTTGGCGCCTACAATGCCTTTCGACCCGAGGCTGTCGGTTCTACCACCAGTTAAAACCCCAGGACCCATTGTTTTTCAACCGTTGGGCCACCGAATATATGATATAGTTCTCAGTGGATAAAAGGTGTTCCACTTGTNATACACGTAGATATGATTTGATCCTTATCACTGAGACATGGCTGACCGACAGTACCCCTGAGAGAGACATAGCCTTAGTTGGTTAACTTGGTTTTAGGAGAGGATAAGCGTGGAGGAGGCTGTC
This sequence comes from Fasciolopsis buskii, assembly GCA_008360955.1. Classification (NCBI taxonomy): domain Eukaryota; kingdom Metazoa; phylum Platyhelminthes; class Trematoda; order Plagiorchiida; family Fasciolidae; genus Fasciolopsis; species Fasciolopsis buskii. The sequence continues at coordinate 146,148 of LUCM01011141.1, read as the reverse complement.
TCATATACATAAGAGACACCTTTTCAGCCTCAAGGCATAATCACCCTACCTTTAATAAACTGAAAGATTCTATCTGGCTAAATGTAGCTATCGGGCATCAGGACTTACTGATTAGTTGCGTTTATCTCCCCTCTAGTATGCATCGGTCTCAATTCTTACCCCTAATTGATGCGCTCAACGCGACCGCCGACCTTTCCGGTCCTAAGCTAGTAGCGGGCGACTTCAACACCCCAGGGATTTGTCGGTCTTCACTCTCTTCCCAAAATACCTTTCTGAGTTTGTTTCCAGTGTACGACTGGGTGGGTGCACACAGCATGTTCCATTACCAACAAGGGCCGACAGCATTCTGGATCTTATCTTTACAACTGGTCTAACAGGTGCGCACATCCATAGGCAACAAATTACTCGCATGTGATCATTGCCAGATTGTTCGCGATTTCTCAGTTTCCACGTCCGTTATATCATCCATAGCTTCCACTAAACTATACCATAGAGCCCATGGAGCCATCTTCCCTCTTTAGTTCGCAGCCGAAATTGGGGCCGTTTCTTTTTATTGATGGATCCTGAACTGGCCACAAACGAATTTTACGCAACTCTAAGTGTGTGCCTTGATCTAATCACTCCAAACCAGCTATGGCACAGTCCCCAAAATGTTGAGCACCATGGACCGCCTCAAAAATAATGTCCCTTAATCCAATCAAGATTCAAAAGAACTAAAGATTTTGCTCTAATGTTGCCAATGAACCGTCTGTCTAAGGAGGTTAAGACGCTTCTCAATTTTCTTCAAAAGAAGAGGGAACTACAAGCGTTACAATCTAACAACGAGGCTGCAGCACTGGCTAAACTACTGAGAAGTAACAACTCCTTATCCAGTACGCACATCAAGTCTGTCATTTTCAGGGGAACGTGCGCAAATGACCGTCTGCTGATATCAGAGGTGTTCAGTGATCATTTCGCCGCCTCTATGACAACCGACGACAACACCATTATACCGGGCTTAGTCCCCTTGCTTAGTCCCCTCTGCATCCCCTCCAATAGTCTCTTTTCATCCAAGTGATATTATAGCACTGCTATCATAAATGAAACAGTCTTTTCACGAAGGACCGACCGACCTTCCCCCACCCCTCTTCAAGTTCGGGGGTGCAGACCTCCCTATTCTTTTATCCAATCTATTTAATCTTTCCTTAAATTTTGGCGCTTTCCCCCCAGCAATGGAAACCCTATGTCATTGTCTGAACTCACAAAAATGGTTCAAAGCGGGACCCATCTAATTACAGACCCATTAATCATACCCCAGTTGTTTCTCGTATTATGGAAAGAACAATGAAAGTGAGTTACCAAATTACTTACAAGATCATGATTAATCAATGCCGGTCAACATGGTTTCCTTTGAAGTAAATCCTGTTCTACGTGCACGAATGATTTCTTAAACATAGTAACGAACGCTGTGAACGAAGAAAAGTCGGTGATTGTGAATTTCTTAAGTATGACGAAGGCTTATGATTGCGAACCCCATCGTGAGCTTCTGATGAAAGTCAAAAGCTATGGTATAAAAACCCCCTTCTGGCTTGGTTCTCCTATTTGGCCTCTAGAATGCAAGTAGTGAATGTAAATGGAACCCTGTCCAAGCCTCGTTCGATTACTAGTGGGGTTATTCAGGGAAACGTGCTAGGTCCACTACTGTTTCCGTTGTAAATAAAGGACATTATTTGCATAATTATGCATGGTAATTCTTTTCTGTTTGCAGACGATTTAAAAGTTGTGTACACGTTTCCCCCTAGTCACCTCCAACACCATCACAGATAATGCAAGAAGTGATCTACTATCACCTGATTCATGGCGCACAGCTTGGTCGATTACGTTTTCGGCCCACAAAAGCAGCATACTCGCATACAAATGCCACATTCCTGCAGGAATCTTTGAAATTAACAAAGAAGTCATCTTTTCTCCTCACACTTCAGAGACCTGGGTTTGCATTACTCCACACATTCAGCTTCTCAGAATACACCCTAATACAATTTGCAAAATCTAGAAGACTACGTGGGTTGGTGCACAGAACTATTAGAAACCAGGAAAGCAACCTGTTTATATATAAAATGTAAGTAGGGCCTATCCTGGACTACTGTTCCATCGTGTGTTCCGACATCCGGCAGAGTGACAGACTCGAGATTGACAATGTTGAACGAACATTCACAAAACGACTGTTGGGCTACTCGTCCTCGTCAAAGTACATGGAACGTCGCATAAAACTACACCTTGATCCCTTGAGGCTGCGTCGAGTTCACATCAGCCTATCCTTCTTTCACAGGATTATTGGTAAGAATGTATGCATCTCGGCATCCCAAGTAAGAACTAACTTTTCCTATGGCTTGCGGCGAACTGAGTTCTTGGTGTCAGTTCCCATGTCGAGGATAGCACTGAGGAATAAACTTCTATTTTATCAAATATTTCTCCCTACTGAATAAGCTACTTCAACATATATTACTGGTTTCTTCTGCCTCCGTTACCTTTAAAAACGAAATTAGGAAGACAAAAACCGTACAAAATTTATTAAACTTGCGCGACCCTTACACTCCAATAGAAAAAGCTTATGAGTCGGGCCTAGGGTACTGAGTAATACAACGCTCGAGAGCTTATCTCAACCCACTCAACAAGGTCTAGCCAATTTTTAGTTTTGGGCTTAGCAGTAGTTTCCATAAGTACAAATCACTGTAGGTATAGGCAGAAAAACTCCGTCAATGGAACAATTCAGCGTAGTTTCTTACCTAACTTCTATATTGTTCAGCTCGTATGTAGCACGGCATACAAAAAGGCATTTACTCATATCACATTCTCATTTGCTCCCAAACAAATACCTGCACAAACTCTTTCTTCTGCATGCATTTAACAATTAGACCATTCCAAGCGCGAGGTTCGGCATCAAACAATGTCTCATTCAACATGACATTCATCACTTATCGTTCTTATTTTTGCACGAACCATAATCCTCAGCTGGAATATATCCAGACCGCCATCCCTCCCCCTTTTTCCTTTTCAGTTGCGCCCATTTGAACTCGTGTCTTCCCGAAGGTCTACAATCCAGTCCCTGGCCACATCCTCGCACGTTTTAACACACAGCAAGCTGACCCAAAGCTCAGATCAACCATCCCAGGATGGACAAATTCGAACTGCTCCACGGCTGCGATGACGTGGACATTGCTTCTAATTCGCATAATTCACCAACGTAACCTGATGATCCTGTTGCACGTATGCCAAGAAATCGAAACCATATAATTCTATCCACAATGCTTGCGATTCTCTGAACGCACAAGTCTTCTAAATTACACAGATATACTGCTGGGGCTGCCCGCCCATGACTAACATGCCCATCAAGTTGTCACCCAAATAGGACGAAGGCATCCACACCTAGATCCCTGTTTCAGATGCTGCTACCATCGTCTATCGCGAATATCCCAAAATTTTGCCTCGGCAATCGCGGCTATTAGTATATCAGTAATTGCTATCAGCTAAACCCTCAAACGCAAACAAAGGAGCGAAGAAACCTCTTTTTGTTTCACTGTGGCCCACCAGCGTCAGATATATTATTCAAAGCATACCATATAAATCCCCACTTTCTGCCGATGGCATTTCCGTTCTTCCTGTCTTCGAACAATGGTTAACCGAAATTCTTCACCAGTGTTCTTCGTCCCTCGGCATTTTCAAAAGGCTTTTAACTATTTTCTTGGCTCCGGAATCCATAGTAAAATGACCAACGGTCTTTTTCATTTGCGTTTTAATACAGGGCATCTATCAGTCATCAGTACACTTCCCGCCAGTTGTTTCGATCCGTTTAGACAATTTTTACCTTGCATTCATGGGCTCTAGAGACTTGCTTCATGGCAGTCTGACATTCATGTCCACTTTATTGACCCGTTAAATCCGAATACTGCGGACATACCGCGATGCCCGCTGCCATCTTTTAATTGAACTCTGCGGCTTGGATAAGCATCACTGTGCAAATAAACACCGTGTTTCTCTTAGTATGCCGGATATGCCATTTCTCCTCCTTTCGTACCAAAATGTTTATTTACATGTTCGATGGGACTCGCAATACCCCTGTAAAATTTACTCATGCAACCAAGCATGTCTCTCGAAGTATTCGAGGAATACAGTAATATACAATAATGAGTTTAAGCACTATACTTGCTTATGGAGCGCTCCCTTAATCGAAGACTAGTTGACCATAAAAACCGCCACAGAAAGAATAGCGTTGAAAGACGGTCAATACGAGATTGGCTTACCCTGTCGAGATGCCTCAATCGGACTGTTGGATAATCGCGTGACCGCAAAGGAACGACTGAATGGTTTTTAAAAAAATGATCCTTGCAAAAACAGAATTTCTGTCAGATATTCGATTCTAATAAGGGTATCTTATTAAGGATCACGAGAGATAGTCCCTAATGAAAAACTAAGTAATGACTACGAGCCAAGGTGGTGCCTACCACATCACGCCGTCATGAACCCTAAAAGACCAACCAAGTTACGTGTCGTTTTCGACCGTGCCGCAAGGTTTTAGGGGCACTCTGTGAATGATTACTTGCTGCAAGGACCGGACACGACAACATCCTGGTAGGGGTGCTTCTCTGATTCCGAAAGGATCCCATTTCACTGGCGGCTGAAATCTAAGAAATGTTTATGCAATTGCGAGTCCCGGTGCAAAACAAAGGAGCCTTGAGGTTCCTGCGGTGGCAGGACGATCAGTTGGATGGCAACCTGGCTGAATATTAAGTGACTTTGCATCCGTTTGGCGCGACCTCATCTCCATTTTGTACGAAATTTGCTCTACTCTGGACAGCAATTCATTGAGGACATTAGCACGAAGAATACGTCACCGGAGCGGAACGGAATACCTTTTACGTTGACGACTGCCTTGTGTCTCTGCCATCCGTTCATGCCGCTAAAGTGTTTGCCGCTCAAAGCAGCACCGTGCTAGCAAATGCAGGTTTCAAATTGCGTAAGTGAGTATGCAGTCATAATGAAGTGCTTGAAGTTGTCCCAAAGTCTAAGCTGGCTCGATGTACTTTAGAAATCGACATTTAAAAATCAGTACCAGAAGGAACCTTGGGTTTACAATGGGACGCCACTCCAGTCCACCTTCAATACCCAGGTAGGACCACGTACGCGTTGGGGGGTTGTTGTCAATGGTCTCGTCCACATCCAAACTACTGGGGTTCGTTTCGTCATTCATTCTGCTTGGCAAAATGATGTTGCAGCAGTTATGTCGCGAGCGGCCTGATTGGGACCAGCCAACAGGAGCGTCACAACAAAAGGTTGGGACGAATGGCTGCAAAGCTTGAGAACACTCGGGACCTCGATACGTTCGTAACTTCGGCATCACGGACACAGGAACTGAACTTCGTGTATTCCGTGATGCGTCCGGGGCAGGTTATGGAGAGTTCGCTTATACTAGAGTCACATCTAATGAGTCTCTTCCATAAATTAAACCGCTCTTCTCCAAATCGAGAGTGGTACCTCTGAAGATGGTAACCATCCCTCGACTGGAGTTGGCCGCGGCAAGGATGGCAGTAAGAATTTACCACACACGTGCCGAAGAGGCGCGAAATATGTCCTACAAGACGTATTTCTGGACCGACTCCCGTATTGTCCTGTACTACATCCGCAACAAAAGAATGAGATTCAGCACCTACGTAGCAAATCGGGTAGCAGAACTTCACAAATGGTCCAAGCCTTGTCAGCGGTGCCAGGTAGTCGGAAGTGAACCGTGCGACTTGGTGTAAAGAGCTATCACTTCACACGAAGATTTCGAAAATTGTTTCAGTGGGCCAAGTTTCTTAACCACGGATGAGGCAAACTGGTCAACGCTGCCGGAAATATAGCCGCCACCAAACATCAAAATTGAAGAGGATGCCGGAAAAATTTGCATGAAGTTAGAGGGTAACCCAGTGGAATCGTTTCTCGCCAGATACTCGGATTGGTTTCAAGTGCTGAGGTCCGCAGCCTGGCTTCTCCGTTTCAAAATGTATCTTCAGACTAGGACAGGTAAATGCCTAGGTTAGGCGCTAACCTTGGGACCCGTGAAGTTAACCGACATATCAACAGCTGAAGGAAGCATCATTCGCGTGGTACACAGGCAGGTTTACGAGAAGGAGTCGAACACACTCACAAAACACAATAAACAAGGTGTTAGTGGCTATTCTATACCACTAACATTAGCCAATCCTAACCCTTTGCTAATTAACGAGTTCATTTGCGTTGGTGGTCGACTGAACTACTCCAGCCAATGTGAAGGTATCAAGCATCCCGTTATCACTCCCGGATCTTGCGCTATCACGAGCACATTAATCCGGCGTTACCATATCCTAGAAGGACATTTAAGATCTCAAGAGTTGACAACAATCCGCGGATTTTGGATAACATACGGAGTAGCCGCAGTCCAGCGCGTGATTTGAAACTGCTATTGAGGTTCATGTCGAGAAGAGGAATACCATCCTAAATCGTCAGTAATGACGAGGCGAACTTCGTCGGAGCCCAACGCGAACTGAAGAGCCTAATCGAGCACTGGTCTTCCAGTAGGATATCCGATAGGCTAATGCAGAATGGTGTGCAGTGGAACTTCACCCCCCTCACTCCAGCCACCGAGGAGGAATATGGGCGATCATGGTGCGTTCGGTATGACCTATACTATTTTCAACCGACGAAGTGCCGGTTAACTTTCTCGTGGAATGTGAAAGGATAGTACCTGTCACCTCTGACTGTCATGATTTGCTGGCACCCACTCCCAACGGTTTATTCATCATGAGAGACATTTGTCGGGAAATCCCGGCCACTGCATTACGAGAAAGACGGGTTAGCCAACGGAGACAAACTAACTATCTAGCATCCGTGTTTTGGAAGCGGTGGACCACGGAGTATCTTTAACCTTTACAGAAAAGACAAAATGGATAAATCCAAAACGTAGCTTCAAATCAGGCGATGTTGTGCTACTTGTCTCAGGAATTTTGCCGCGAAGTAGATGGCCGATCGGAGTCATCGAAAACATGGAGCAATTAGACGTCGGCCTAATGAGAACGGCGACCGTACGCGCCGTTGAAGGGTTGCGCAAAAAGACGTGAAAAAGCTTCGTCTCCTAGAAAGGGCCCAGGATACTTCCGTATTTAGTTCAACAGTCGACACCCCTAAAGTGGGAGGCAGGCTTACGGGTCCGCCGAACGGAGAGGGACCACTGAGAGATGAGCCATGCGACACAAATATATTGTTCAGTAATCCTACCAACGTATATAATGTCGTTGCGCTTTCCTGAGGTCAAGGTTCTGGTGGGACCAAGTTAGCGAATAACAGGGTTCCAAAAACCTTCTTACGCCTGAGTCTTGAAAGATCGAGTTCGTGGATATGAATAGGGTTTGGAACGTTAAACAGTCCCCGGAAGTTGTTTTGTGGACGGCCTGGGTGGAGGATAGGATAGATCTAATGCTATTGGTGTGGGGTTACTGTTTGGGGGCGGTGAGGTGTTCGATCGAAGAAGGTAGTAAAGTGTAGGGGAACATAAAACTCGGTTTGCTGTCAACCGTACCTTCGTCGTGTTTTGCGTCACCACCAGCTTAATCTTCCAAAAGATGTAGGGAGTGTATTCTCCGAACTGAGGGCTGATATAAAGCTGTCGTCTAGGTCTTGTGACACTTGCGTAAAAGAATACCACGTTTACTGTTCTTGATAATGAGCATAGCACATAAGTTTCCAATTTAACGACTGTACATTGTTCCATAACCTTGGGTTTGATAAAATGTCTGTTTAGCACTTCTTAAAGCGTCTGAGAATGCATTCAGTTATTGTCCTCGTCTCATTCGTTCTCAAGATGACGAGAATTAAGGAATAACATTTCGGAATTGGTCTGTCGTGTCTTGAAATGATTCGGTTTACTCGGGTTTGACTTGGGGCTTTATGCAGCGACAGACAATTTCCTGGCTTTCGCAACCTACTAGTAGCTTTATCCGAAAATCTAAAGCCGTGGGAGTATTCTGGGCCAAAATCACGACCCTCAATACCAAGAAGAATGGAATGACTTTAAACTTTCAAACCACCTTATTGATAAGGTGCACTTGTTACAAGTGGAACACCTTTTATCCACTGAGACACTATATCAATTCGTGGCCCAACGGCATCGCAAAACATATGTCCTGGGTTTTAACTGGGTGGATAGAACCGCGACACGCCTCGTGGCTGATCGAAGAAAT
>LUCM01011141.1:77594-136725 GCA_008360955.1 Fasciolopsis buskii | reverse complement strand
ATATCACGATCCGTGGTAGCTGTGAGATGCCGGATTCTACCTGATGTATATTATCTTATCTGTGGACACCGTCTAAGTTTGCTCCATAGTTTTTACTTACTCTGACATTATGAGGCATCCAGGTTTCAAAACAGGTATTGCAAGAAGTTTTTTCAACTCTGACCAAAGTCCCGAAGGTCTCTTTTACTCTTCCCCGCTTGCTCTCCATGATTCTTTCCCACTTTCTTACTCAAATCTTCTCTGCTGTATGCCTCGAGAACAGACAGGCCACTTTCTTAAAAAATCTGCTCATATCACAAAGAACTCATTCACATCAGAAGGCTTCAACAAGAATTCGTCAAAGAAATATGTGCTACGACTTTAAAAATGGCCGACTCATACATACAGGTTCGTGCTCCACGGTATAACCCGCCATCCGCCGTGTGTGCTTATCTCCACATTGAGTTTCTGTAGTCCGCAAAAAGCGGAAACCGCAGTGACTGCGAAATGTTTATGTTGGCATCTCAGAACACGGAAAAACAGACCACCCCCAAACATTTGCGAAGAATGTATCACGAGTAAGATTAAGGTCAGGAAGAGGAACTATGGAAAGTACACATCGGTTCACCCAGTCCCCTGGTAAGAAGGAAAGAATTTGCCGGGATCAGTTTGAACCCAGAATTAAGGCCTTGCAGGTACGGTCAGCCTTTAGAATTGAGCATGCTATCAGCTCAGACCTAACCCTGCGTAAGGTGAAAACTCTAACTGTACATCACCGGTAGATGCGCAATTATTTGCGCTGTGAGGCAGTTCATGTAAAGGCACTGGTTATCGGCTCGTAATAACCTCTTCCCGGATCATAGATCAACACAGCTTAGTCGGCTTTGCTTTGGCTATGCCAATCGATAAGCGTCACATGAGAAAGTCGGTAATTGCAGAGGGACCACATTTGCAGGCAGAATAATCAGTTACTGAGTTTCTCATAGAAGACCAATACCAGATATTTTGCTTTTGAGTAATGAACAAAATCTTGTCTGATGGACGCAGTCTTTTTCATTGAAGCTGGTTTTAACAGGAGACAGAAGGCGCAAAATTTGTTGGTTGATGATGTGTTGCCGCACTACAGCAGACGTTCCATTAAGTTTTCCGTGTTGCGAAATAGTTCACATTTGATTCACCACGCACCCATCTAGATTTCAACCTGCCGCTGCCCTCCTAATCCATAACTAGCGCCTATGCTGGCGTTTAGTGAAACTGCCCCCTTTCTTTCCTGCTTATGGTTATGGAAACCAGTGAGTGTCACTAGTTTCCATCTTGTTAAAGCACAGAATGACGATCTTCGCATTCTCGTGCTTCCGCCTTCCTTCAACGTTATGAGATTCCGCGGCAGCTGCTGTCCTAACACTTCAGATGCTCTGCTGTCGGCTACTATTCCAACTAAATAATGGATCTTTTGGTAATGCAACGCAGCAGAATCCGTGCTAGCTCGTGTCTGCCGCTCCGCCATAGTAGGTAGAGTCAGCCCCAAACCGAACTAATTCCACAAGCTCGACAACACGTGGCTTTTATTCAATAGCGCATGCGCTGGCCAATGTATTGCTCCAACGCGGAGAATTCGAATGTTGTTTGCGAAGTAAGTTAATGATACGTAACGCGCAGCCTAAATCTGACTGAACTATGCAAGATAAACACCGTAATCACCTGGAAAGTCAGAAGCATATTTTCCGGCACCAAATATCCCCATTCTTTTATCCATTCCAAGATGCCTTTCTGGAATTTTAAAAATGTTAACACTCCCCACGCCCTTTTTACTGTCCACCGTCTTCGTGTCCCTGGCGAATTATTCAGCTTTTCATTTGCTCACCGTAACATCAGCCGGAATCATTTACAGGCTGCATCTATCTCTCGCCTCCTAGCTTTATTCCGGGACCATTAATAATCACGGTTCCTGCTGATTAGCCGGCGGGATGTACTGGTGCAACGTAGCTGTGGCTTTCAACATTCCCCACTTTGATCAGTACCTCACCCAATCAATTTTTCAATATGAGACAAGTATGGTTGTCAAGCATCATGCCATTCAATGCATGGACGAATGACACTCTGTTGAGGATGGTTTTGGATACGCGTAAAATGTTAAAAAGCCTGGTTGCTGCTACCACCGGGGAAGGTGTACAATTAATTTACTTTTTAACTCATACTGCCACAAGCAAACCAAACCCCAAAGTCACATTTGCAAAATGATGAAAACATGTCCGGTTTACCTAAGAGCGGTTTCTCTTCCTAACAAACAGGACCTCTTAGCCGTTGCACATCGCACTCCAGATTGCCACGCGAGATATGGATGTCATCGGCATTCATGCGGTTTACATAATTTTACCAGAAAGAAAACTTCAAAATTCTTTAGCCCTTGAACGTTCTGGCATAGTTTAGACCGTTTCTATTCACCTGCTACGCAACTGTCACACAAGTCCTTTATTTTCATCGGATACGGATCCTTCATTCTTAATTAACCTTTCTGGTCATTGCAAAACCCCTTTAAATTTCAAGGATTTCAGTCCTGTCTCAGCATTTGCCACCGTGTTCAGCTGAGACTCTGTCCATTTCTGCCTGGGTAATTTTCGTCTTCGATCAGTTTTACATGTTGTCATATCGACCCTGTGATACACACTGCAGTTACGGATTATGTAAGCGTCGGTCCTGCACGGGTTGCTTATATATCTTTCGTCCATGGTAAACGTTGGAGGTGACCGGAGGAAAGTTACAAAGACAGTTAAGGACAAACGTTCCTCTTCTGAGTTGAAGGTTATGTGATGAAGAGATATCTCAAGCGACTATCCTAAACAACGTCCTGTTCGCAAGATGAACCCTATTCTGTCTTATGTAAGATTGAAGGATTATCTGGGCAGCTCTTAAGAGGAAACCAAACTTTCGGCTTGCTTACCGATCACTAACCTCACACGGAATTACTAGTTAAGAATCTCCATGCAACCAGAGTACATTTTGGGCGGTTGCATTTCCTCGTGATAGCTTGCCGTCGGTTTTAGATGGCGACAGAAAATTCACCAAACCGCCCTGTTGTTTGGATTTTTGGGCGCCGCTGACACCTATTACCAACAGCCGGTTCACCAACAGCAGTGTCATTTTGGTCCTTTCCACATCAAGCAGGTAAGAGGAAGGGAGACGATGTGTGCGCATGACCAAACATATGAAGGCAAAAGAGATTCACGACTAAGTTACATCTTTGTTGCCCACAGATTCATTCTTGAAAGTACTAATATGATTTTTACCAGGGACGGTCAAACAAGTTATTTCCACTGGCAACGCAGGCAACTTCTGGGATGCAAGAGCTGGGATTTGCTTTTGCTTAAGGTTATCGCGGGATATCAGTCCGGAATGTTGGTGTGAACAAAAGGAAGTAACTAGGTTGCACACTTTGCTGAAGCCAAGAGAATTATTGACGCTCGGAAGCAAGCATCTGGGCTATGACCACGAGGAGACGTCCGTAGCTTCGTGAAATTAAGATAATTTGGTTAATTAGACCTTCCTAATCCTTCTATTCAACCTTTTGGAAGCTAGCAATTTTCAGCGGGTCCGTTTTGTAAACGACTGTAGACCCAGTAGATGTAAGCACGTTGTGGAAGAGGTGAAGGTGGTTAAGAGCAAATAATTTTGGGCTGCAGGGAGGTTGTCTGTTGGCGGGAATTCGTTCATAAGCCTTCGGTTGTTGTGCCTTGTTACAAGCCTGCATTAACTGAGTTGGATTGGTCTTGGGTACACGTTTCAGCGGCATGCGGATGCAACGTTCGCATAAATTGTACTTGTCAGATTTTGCGCATTCCCATTCTTGTAACTCCCGGTAGGTCTGAAACATTCAGCATCTTATTTTATTTAGTTATTCGGTGGATTTAAGCTCACATGCACCTCAGGTACGCTAGTAATTTACTACGACGGAAAGCAAAAGTCCTGGTTCGGGTAAAGTCGAGCAGCCATTCACAGTTGAATTTGTCCAATGAAAAACTTCACGCGTTCTGAATATCCCCATAAGGCTCCGAAGCAACGTAACGTAAGAGTTCATGGAAAGCCTCAAACAGAAAATGGCCATTCTTTAAGCTCCATAGTTTGCAACTATGTTCCCAACAACCAAATTTTGATGGTGATCCTCAAAAATCATCTATTAAAATGTAGTTAAAAATGGGACGTTAATATTCATGAACAGAACGGCCCATCGAAAGGAAAGCAAATATGAGAGCTTCCTTAGGTTTGGTCGGCCCGGTAAACACATTCCTGAAGGTGCCAACCAAAAATATGTGTAAATTGTCTAAACCTCTACGGTCGCCCGGCGTGAGAAATGAGTCGAAAATGGACCACAGCAAAACAAACCGTCCTAGGCCGTGGGAGCCCGTACATACACCCAGCGTCTGCAGATCAATCCCAGCCAAAATGCACTAGAATAAAAACAAAAATAATCCACCTACCAGCAGAGAAGCTTTTCTATTGATAATTACAGTGTCTGCGCTAAACCGTTCCTCTTTGTAAGTTGTCGTTGCCGTTTCCTTTTTGTCAACTCGGGTGTTGTTCTGGGACTTTTTGCACAGTAAAAGCTTATTTCCCAGTTCGAAAATACGGCCAGATATTTCTGGATGTCGAGATTTTACATGATTTGTTAATGACCTTTTTCAGTATTTTGTCCACGCTCAACTTGTCATGCTTTCACCTCTTAACAAGATTTGATGTCACAGTTGCTAAATTATGTATCACAAACTATATCGGTCTACCTAGTTGTTTGTGAGGGAAAGTCTGCCTACTGAGCTATCTACTTTTCTGTCCACTAGTTTTTACATACTTTGACACCACTGTTCTATCCAACTGGAAGTCACCAACAATTCGTAGCGCTTCTTGGCACTTACCGAATTTACAACCTCTACTTATGCCTTCTCCAGAAAAGCTTAAGTGACATGAGTGCCATAACGCTGTACCCAGAATGGCCGCACAAATCCCGATTCCCACTAACCCTTCCTCTGTCCCACTTATGGGCCTAGCTGATGCGTCTGGTATCATGGCTCCAGGCCTCTCAAAAAAAGTAGGATATTAGGAAAATAAATTTTAATGGATTGAAGATTCATCGTTGTATCCATTAGCTATTCTTATTGATGCGCTCAATAGCTGTACCGCCTGCAATGTCGATGCGACTGAGCGTTTTCGAATTCGCAACCAAAGAAACACATAAACGCAATATAAATTCCTAGAAACCTGTTGTGTTCAGTGTGCCTGACCACCTGCCATTGATATTCTTCCAGGTTACCACACTCAAATCATGTAGCATGACCCACCACCTTTGCATCTATTCTAGGCTTCAGAAAAATCCCCCCAAACAATTGCTCAATTCTGTTCAGGATTGGCGATGAACCAAGAGGTATCTTAGCAACAAGAAGACAATCGCCGACTACAGGCCGTATGAAAGTATTAAATCTCTTCTGATAAAACTTTTTGCAGCGGGTTATACTGCGCTCACAATTAATTTTCACAACGTCCCAAGTCTATCACATTTTGGTTGCCTTGGACGTCACCCTTCAAATTAGTAAGCTCTCAGTACCGGTATGGCCCAGAGCTAAATGTCGCTGCATCAAATAACATAAGCTCTCCCTGCAGGTGACCACCCCATCACAAACCTCCGACAATCCCTTCCCCGACGGCTGCTAAACAGTTCTCTAAATCCAAGCCTATGAACAGTTCTTACAAATGAACTCTTCCATACTTATGTGGCTCAACATTCTGTCCAACCCTTTCAACATATATAACCGTTACTATTTCATTTGAGAACAAACCCACTAGTAGTATTGCCACCCTTCTTCATTTTTACTCACTGCAAATCCTATAAACCCTAAGCCTTATCGACTTTGCCGGCAGCCAACACCGACAAAATTGGGTGAAATTCACTCCCCTTTGCTTGACCAAACACCCTGCAGAAGTGCTCATCTGCAGGCTAGCAAACGCTAGCCATATAGATGGTGTAACAAAGTCAGTAATCTTCGTTCCACTGGAGCCTGGACAAGTCAACAGTTCCAGCAGCCTGGCATATGGCTCATCCCAAACACACCTTCGATCAGGGCCCATCCTTCCTTGAAAGAGCAGAGCGAGATTCAGCTTAAAGCAATCGGAACCCACAGGGCATTTCAGTCACCTGTACAATTAGCCACGGTACATCGCAAATCGACACTCATCTGGCAAGTCAACCCGCAAATACACACTGACTAAATGGCACCCTCAGCACATGGAATTCGAGAGGGCCTTCTCGGCCTAATATCGGCCAAAATGGCGGATCCACAAACAAGGCTGCCATACAACCACCCATTGTACTCACTACCAAGTGGTTGCCTGGTGCGTCTGTGTCTCCGGCTCCCCGCGGAGCCGGTACCAACTTCGCTCAACATGTACAGCCTGATACAATTCCCTCAGCTCCATCCGCCCAATAATCCACCTGATTAAGACGCACTCTCGCCGTACCCACGCCCTTCTTCTACTGGGGTGCACCCATGCCTTGAACTCAATAAACTTTATCCAAGTAATTTTCGGGACTTAGATCGGACACCCCCCACGGTAATCGGCAAACTCTTACGGGCGGCAGTCCTTCCTTTGACCCTGCGTGCTGAAGGGTGGACTCAGCACGCGATCACGCTCGTAAAGCTTCAAAATATATTGAATCCATCTTTTATGCGTACCGTCCTTAATGTTAAGGACTCGGCGCTAAAACCCTTCCCCGATGGTGTCGATGAGATGGTCACGTTTAGCTTTCTTTTTCATGGCACACTGTCTCCACCAATACTTACCAAACATATCGTCCCCTTCCTACATGTCCACTCCATGGGACAGAATTCCTGAAGCCCTGGGAATATTTGACAGATTCTGCTTTTTGCTACCTGACTTGCGAAATGCGGCAGACGACATTAAAGCCAAGCTTTTTTCAGATTCTCCTTCAATCACCCTGAGCATACAACATAAATCCGAAGAACTTAGTAACCGTTCTCACCTCCAGTTTTAAAGTTTGACAACCCATAAAATCTCTAATAAGACTGTAGAATTTTGTCTTTATAGCAAGCCAATGGCTTGCAACACGAACTACCTAATGCGTCCGACGCAAGGGTTGAAGCAAAATTGGCAGCACTCCGATCGCCCAACCCAGTTCACTTTTTCTACATTTTCACAGCACTTTCTTGGTTCAATCATTTGGCCATCCCAAATTTCACCGCCTTCAAATGCTTGTAGATAGACACCCTTGTAGACATAGCGGAAGCAATTGCTACTTTTCTTCTACTCTCAATACAGACCAATTGGTGAACTTCAAAAGCCATCCTGTGCTGACCTCGAATGGGCTGTCTTCCATTTCAATCAACGTTGCTAGAATCATGGCGGTGATGAAGCGTGCCAAGCTATCCTATAGGGAAATGGTGGTATCCCACCTGTCCCATTTCGCAGTGCAGACTCAGACCATCCTTTGATTCTTTTGAATCGGTTTCCGCTCTCTTAATCATAAATTTACTTAACAGCAAAATGGAAGACCTCAATTATTGTCCCAGTTCACAAAAGAGTTTTGTATGACCGTGGCAACCATGTATCTTTTTACCACGGTCAATTTCTATCCGGTATCATGGACAACGTTGTTAGGAAACATTCGGTAAATTTCATGACCGTAGGACTTAGGAAGTGCATCGAAAAATGGATGCGCCAGTCTGTGTGAACATCCGTTGGCATGCGAATTTTCCGTCAGTTATCTGTCTGTAAAATTTGTCTCCAGAAAGACCACCCACGCTAGTAGAAACGTCAGCAAATTACATCTGCCAACAGCGCTGTGTTATTACCGCTTGATCACTCACAATAAAAACAACTGGCAGACCTTCTAACGTTCCACGTTTTTGTCATCCGTTCTCAATGCGGCTTCTTAAGAAGCCGGTCCTCCCTCACTTGCTACTTTGAGTTCTTGAACCTAGTTATCCAGACCATTGATATTCCCCCCGTCGGGGCTCAAAATCATTTTAGGTATGGCAGAAGCGTCCGACTGTTTTTTCCACTCACGGATTCTGGAAAACTTTATGACTCATGGACTAATATCTACACTCATGTCATTGTTATCATCTTAAATTTCTAATCGATTTCAGGTGGTCAGTATTAACTGTTGATTGTCCCATACTTGCACCATTAATCATGGGGTTAGTCAGGGGAGGTTACTTGCCCCATTTATCATCCTGCTGTACGGTAAGGATATCTTTAAGATCATTCTGCTTGGCACACCATTCCTGTTTGCTGATGGCATTGAGACAGTTTGTAATGCTGAAACTGCGACATTTAACCTCAACATTGCCTTCGTGAATGAAGACCAAAAGTCCCTTGATAACTAGAATGCCAGTCGGCCTATGATGTTCTTGGTCAATATATACTCCAATAGCATAAATGCCATGTTTCTTCGAGGCTCCCCCTCCATGAATGGCCTAACCTTTTCTGCAACACATGGTTAAGCATTTAAGGCCACGATCCTCCGGTTCTTTCAACTTCTGTGGGCCGGCCCACCACTAAACCTCTGCCACGATCATAAAGGCACTCCACCCTCTTGATTGTCGGCTGATCACCTGCAAATCCTACGCTGGGTGCCACCTTGAATATTGTTCAGTTATCGTTACCTATATGCATGCCCTTCCTCTGACCTAAGCTACACGTCAAGATGCGAGCCCTTGGTGTTCAGTTACTGTGGTTCCGTCATGTTGAAATCAATCTCGCCTTCCTCTTCGGTCATTGCTGTACTAATGCTCATTTTGCTGCAAACGTCACATATGCCTTTGGATTCCCGTGGCAGATATCACTTGTTGAGAATCCCCCTGGCTCGGATATCTATCAAGGCAATGTTTCACATTTGCTTACCCAAGATTGTCCAGCTTTCTTGGCGAATTAACACTAACACCTTCGCTGACTTTCCCTTTTTAGTGCTGTAGTGGATGCGCCCTCATTACTACTGGCAAAAAACCAACCGTTGTGTCACTCATTTTGTGGTCCCACAAAACAGTCAGCATACCATGAGTTGGACCAGCGCTCTTTCATCTCATTCTCCAATTCTAAGCAGTTTCAGCCGACATGCTTCATCTCTTATATGCCCATCGATCCTTTTTATTTTCTCCATAATGCTTTGCAATTCGTGCTGGATAACAACACCCTACAAGTAGCATTAAGAACATACGTGATAAAGCATTTCCAGTTATAAACTTATGCGCAATGGAGGCGCTGTATGGCCGGATCGGGCTGCTTCCCTCTTACACATGAATCCTCACGGTTACTGACACTAGCGGCTAAACCCTTGTGCATTATCACTACAGTTTACCTAAAATCCGAATCAAGTATCATCAATACAGATTACCCTATGCTCATTTCATCTCTTTCTCAGATTCTCAGGGGTAAGCTTCATGCACAGCCAATCAAACTCAAAATCGGTCACAAATGCCTAAGTGCGGGTCACCCAGTTACTTATGTTGACCAACGCACAGTTCATAAGAGCGTGCGTTTGAGTCCGCCATGGTCTTTTAAGACTTAACCTGGCGCCTTCCCCTAGGATTGACTCGGCATGATGAAACATGGATCCGGTATCAGTAAATCCAATAAGATAATGACACCGGGTATTAATTCCGAGATTGCGGTCTCATGAAGGTTAACCTTCCTTTCCATTTATTTCTCTCCTACAGTCCCTCATCAGTACCACCGCTGTTCTTTGGGAATGTGCAATTTTCTTGTTCCAAGTGATCAAAACAGTTTAACATTAAGCGAATGAGAAATAATGTATATTTGTCGACTTTTGTGGGTCATGCTCAGGGCAAGATGGATATTGTGCAAGGACGGCACAGTAGAAACACAGGAAACAAATCCAGGCATGAAATGACGCTTCCAGTATCAGAACGTGTAATGTAACAGGCTGAACACGAGTTTTGGGGTTTTGACTTAAAGCTGGATGATCGTTCGCCAAGAATTTCAGAATCTTATTATCAGTCATGCACTGCGAGTCATTCTGTTTGAATGCATGGAATCCTCGCATCGCAGACACAAACTTTGGTTGGAAGGAGATTGCTGTCTTCGCCACATGGCCGGGTCCCGCGATAATCCGGATGGTCATGAGGTTAAGGCAAAACTCAATATGAATGTGACAATGGGAAGGAGATGAGCCAAAACCAGGTCAGACTTAGTATGGGGTGGATGGGTGAGTGGCAATAAATGATATTAAAATGATAATATTATGCTGAAGACGAGGCAATGGGAACAATTAACTGTTTACGGGATCAAATTATATGAAGATTTGTGGACGGACATACGATGGAACTCAGGAATGTCGAAGGCATTGCTAATATGCACCAGGAAGAGCAGGGAACCCCGAAAGCTTTTTCTGTTACATTGCTGGTTACTAACCTAGGTTTACATATGGAGCCATCCGATTGAATCAGCCGGTTTCTATATGGCGGTCTTCATGGAAACCACGATGAGATAAGATCACCAGTGCTGTAGGATTTGATGTTATTTAGCAGCCTAAAGTGTAACATTGTCGAAACCGCCGCGTCTAAAATAGCCGATATAGCTAACCTTCTCGTGTTCATGACCTCAATGATGATGTTCATACAACGATTCACGCAAGAAGCGCAGGTTTTCTTTTGAGGAAAGCTTTGCAGTCCAGTATTAAGCAGATCGTCTTACAGAAGATAGGCCGTAGGACTGCTCGTAGTTGACAGTTCTGTGACGGTAGGGAATATAGCGGTGTGATTGATTGTGCGGTAATTGGCAGGGTCAAAGCGTGTGCCTCTTTTGTGAACGGGAATAATCACCGTGATTTCCAGCTGTGAGTGTAAGGTGCAGGCTTGAATAGACAAACTGATGATGTTTGCCAGTGCAATTGAAACATCGGTCTCACCAAGAGGGAAGGCAGCGGAAGTTGGTGAGGCAGGTTCAGAATGTTAGCTAATTTTGGTTTTTACAAGCAGCTGGACTACTTCCTTCGGGGAAAATTTGATTGCTGAGTATGGCTCCGCAGTCATGCAAGATCGTCATGTGGCAGCAGCATTGATTTCATCTACCAAAACATATGCAAAGAAATCGCCGACTGGCTCTCCAGCCTCTTTTGGGTTGTTCATATAAATGTCTTCGTGAATGACATATGAGGCCTGAGTGGCCGAGAACCTGAGGGGGTCATTCTGCGTTTAAGCAATTTTTCGATAGCTGCCATTAGGGCGGTGAACCTAGAGCTGGCAGCTTGCGCATTTTGTTTATTTGGTTCAATATCATCTCTGGAGTTCCATTTAGAGGATTCATCTGCAGAATCAAGAAATAATCTTCAGTCGTGGGTAAGTCCCACTGGAGTTTGTCAAGCTTACATCTCAGTCGGTCACAATAATTTCTTATGTAAAGCATTCTTCGGTTTGGGATTAAGCAGTGACATCAATACACCGGTGCAGGTTGGAATATATTTTGGCAGCGGCCGCCTCCACTTTTCGTGTTATAAAAAATAAGTTTAAATTAGAGTTACGAACTAAAATAGGTAAGTGAACCCAGTCAGTTCTTAAGTTTGGTGTCCAGTAGCTATTCTGCAGGGGCAATGTAAGTTAGCAGCCAACAGGCGGACGATCACTTCCAAGTAAATTAATCCCAGTGGACGTTTGTCCTGTCGTAACTATCAAGTCAGGAACGCTGCGGTTCCTTGTTGGGTCAGTTATTCGGTGGATCTCCCTCCCTTGGCGAATAATTTCAGTTAAAGTGAGCGAGTATATTGAAACGAAACTGCAAACCAGCATATGCTGGTGCAGTAAATTCTCAAGTGGTCATCTTGGGGACCCGTAGGCCGAAACACCGTTCACCGATTACGTTATCATCCCAAAATTATTTTTGCAAGGATCAGGGGGGCGGTAGGTGCATGTAGCCAGAAGGACTTCGTTTCCCATCTCATCTCTGACCGAAATAGCAATATTAGTGTTGTTTATTAGAAAACTGTGACACAAGGCAAATGGCGCTGATTCTTAGATGTGAAATGGCAGCCACGCTTGCGCCGTTTTGCTAGCTTTCATGAGGGATTTATGGTCGGGAATGGTTATGGCGTTGTACGGGGTGTATTTATTAAACCTTGTTTCAGTAACTGGTATGGGATCGAAAGTTGACGGTTTTACGAAAATAAATATATTCAATTTTCCCTTGGTTGGGGAATACACTCAATAAAAGCAGCGAAACTTGTCGACGAAGCCCTTGCCAATGACGGATGTCACGGCAAGTGAAGCTTCATTTCCCGTTGATTGAGAATCCTGAAGAGAAATGTCATTTTCGCTTTCAATCATTTTTAAGTTTTTCTATATCTCATGTATGACCTCCCTTATTTGGGAAGGTGTTGCATCGTTTGAGCGAGGCAGCTTCGGCCCAAGGCGATTATCAGCACATCGTTAAACAATGAACCGCGGCGGACAGTGAATCATCCGTCAGGCAAGTTAGGGAGGACATCTTGTGTTCGGTTAACTTGTGGATCCAAGTAATGTTGTACGGCATCGTTACGTTCGGTCTCATACATTGGTTGTCGCCACAGACAAGAAGAACCATGGAGATTGGGCCACTGGACAAGCTACCGTCGGCGGGGTTGGTGGATGTAGAAAGTATGGCGGACAATTATGCCATGCTCTTCACCCTATGCCGAGTTAAGTTGGGAGAGCTGGAAGTGGGGCAGGATGGTATTGTGTAGCGATTAAAAAGAGGCTGATAGTAGCGGCAAAGAGTTGTTGAGTGGCAGACTTTCTTAGATATAAGGAAGATATCGGTGGGTTTGGCGTATTGCTTATAAGAAAATCAGGTTCGGAGTAAATTTCATTCCACCCAATGCTGGGTGGCACCGACTGATATTGGTAGGATTAGATCTGGCGGGGCGGGATGCTGCCTGACGGTATCCATGAGAGGTGGTGAATTGTTAGGAGCCAAGCCAAATGGTTGCCATTGTGGAGGAAATAGAACAGCCGCTGGATTGTGTGAGGTGTGGCAACCAAGTAACCGAGCTATCGGTTATGCCTTCGATATCTTGATATATCTGGGGTTCTCTTTTTGGTTAGTTTATTCAATTAATTTGCACCAAACAATGAGCCAGCTTTTACTAAATGTCTATTGATGGGTTCGCATTGTGGCCTATTAGACTTGGTTGTCATCTATGGCAACCCTTTCGACGTCAGCTTTCTGCAGATCCAGTTGGGTTGGGATCCGGGAGTGAGAGGAGTAAAAAGACGAGTAATAGATTTAACGGACAGTGTGGCTAGGCTGAATACCCTAACCATTCACCTGAAGAGTATAACCGTGGTTTACAAGGAGGAGCTTCTGATGGCTACCGAGTAGATTTTATCCCAACTTCAATGGCACCAAGTGAAACCTTGTGTGCGGTGGTTAAGGAGGGGATGAGGAGAGTTATCTGTTTAAGTCTATGCCACGTTTCGGGGAAGATTTTGGAGTTAATAAACCTGAATAAGGTTTTGGTGACTTGAGAGGAAGATGAGAAGACCTAATTACCTCCAAACCGAGGAACAAGGCGCTTCTTTTTGTAGGCTAAACACCTCCTTCTGGGGCGGCGTTTTATCCGCCACGTCTCAAACAATTTGTGCAGGGTTTTAATGATAATGATATCCTGCTTATTGATGAACTCACGGGAAACCGTTTTGTTCTGGAATTGAAATAATAACAGGCAGGACACCTTCTAAGTCCTTTTTTAGTCTCACAATTTGCAAAGTGATGGTGCACGTTGCACGCACCGTTAGGTTTTGTTTACTCTTCCACAGAGGTTGGTAATCTGGAATGTTCGAGGTTACGGCATCCCTGAGATTATAGACAAGCCTAAGTGATTCAGATGACGCTGAACCGTTGAATCAATCGGCCGGGTAAGTTTGTGCAAGGAGGTATTTGACGATGACTCGATAAGTTTGGAGAGTGAAGCCAAATTGGTGGTGACTTTCAGCACTGATGTCAGCTGGTTAATATCTCTGGTGATTCATTTCTCAAAGACTTTGAATCTTTTAATTTATTCATCAAATACACCAACTAGCACATGAACCGTCTGTCTTTCTGATATAGAGTTTACAAGTCTAGCGTTTGGCATCTTATTGAAATACCTCAAATAACTTGCCGGATCCTGCCCGGATTCGGGTGCAATCCGGTGTTAATCCGAATAAAACCCGTAAAACTCCGGTGAATTCCAGAGACTCCGGCCACTGCACAGAATAAGTCCGGAAACGCCACCAATAATGGCTCGGCACCGGGAGGGCTAAAAATTTGCAGTAGAAATATGACATGTTATTCATCCTGAATTTTTACAGTCCACCATATGTAACATATCGCAATACTTAGCGTCACTCAGTTCCTGGGCAAACGACTGGATGATGAATTTGTACGCGGAAAAAGGCAGCACCATGGGGCACAAATGCGTTACATCCTCGAAAGAACTCGAGCTTGGAAGCCAAATCTTTGCCGTTAACCGTCAATTCCGCGACTGGGGCCTGAATTGTTCCAGCACCTTAAACTTCTCGAAGCAGGATCTCGCACAAGTTGCAAAAGCAAAAAAAATAGTGTGGCTGTTACACCGAACTGTGAATTTGAAAGAAAGCAAACTTAATCTTTTGTGACCCACGTCAGACCCATTCTGGAGTATTGCTGTCTAGTCTTTTCTAACATGAAACATTGCGCCGGAGTACCAGTTGAAAACGTCCAGCGTGCATTTGCCAAGCATTTGGTTGACTTCTCCATATGCCTTGAAAAAATGGAACGGCGAGTCGCTGAAACAAGGTCCCTTGAGGCTCCGACACATAAGAGCAAAACTGGAACTCTAACAATATTATTAAAGGGGACAGCTTTGTCTCTGCGGTTCGTGTTAGGAACACACCCCCAGACCCCTCTCGAAATGCGGACTCCAGTATTACTCTCTCATTTCCAAAGATATCCGGTACAGTCAACGTGTTTATTGTTAGATATTCGTCATTATGGAACAAACTCCCTCAAAATTTGTGCATGTTGTCACCATTACGTATTGCATTTAAAAGCCAAGTACGTAGAGTATTTACTGTACCCTTTCTCAATAATCTGTATCACCCATACTCACTTGAGGATCGAGTGTATGAAACTGCATTGGGATTCTAAAAAATGCATCCATGTCACCATTTCGTTCAATGCGGAAAAGAAAGTAACTTTCGGATTGCAACACATGTTCTAGCAACTTCCTTTTCTCAGCCATTCGTAAATTTAATCGGTTCTGAATAAGCAGCTCGCAGCTAGGCCAGACCGCCGCCCGTTTTCTTCTCTCCCTTCCAGGCCGTACAGGGCTGTTTGAATGAAAACCTTCATCTCATTATCTGGCTACCGCGATTTGGCCTCTCCTGGGATTATCCGCTTCTGGAAAAATGATATCTGGCTTCTCCTAACTACACCGTATTGAAATTCTTTTCTCCAACTCTCGAGTACATTGACGTTACCACAATAGTGCGGGCGCGGTCGTATCCATCTCTTTGGTCGGCGCACATCGGGCGGACAGCTCGGATGCGGCAGTTTGCGTGTACTGCTATGTTGACGGGTTACACCTCCCGCGTTCACCCTCAAACGATGTTTTTCAGATTGGCTGGCCAGCACTCTGTCAGCCTTACCCACTAGCAGTGTTGTGGTAAATAGAGATAGCTCATACGTTCACGTGCACCATTTTGTACCGACTTTCTCTTGCTTCTTTCCAAAGTTCTTTTGCCGAAACCGCATCCGATGTGAACTGACGTTCAAAATTCATCTCCACATTCGAAAATAGCTAAGGACCGTCATTTCTCATGAACTTTTATTCCGCTCTGCGACATTTGGCAAAAGACCGGTGCTTCCGGCAACTCTTCTCCAAGCGAGTCCACCAAAATTGCCTGATTTGACTCCGGTTCCATTTCTTCCCTTTTCAAACTCTCCTCCATCATTGGACCTAGCTGAGATTCAAGAAATAAAAATTGCCCAAAACAAACCTTATGGATTAGTCATGCGATTACAAAGCTTCTATCCCGTCTCAGCAGCTGTCGTCCTTGCCCAGTGGACTATGCTTCAAAATTTTTCGCGTTTCATACTGCTAGTGTCTGCTCGGTATATTGCTCACCAGACTATGCATTCCGCGAGAAACTGACTCTAGATTCCCTTTTCCCGATTTATTGCGTTTTTTGTCACGCGGTATTCGGTCCACGAACTCCAGTTTGCATTTATTCCCGGAATTCTGAAAACTTACCACCTTAAGAAGCTTTCAGATGTGTGCACGTGGTGGCCTACAAGATGTGCCATAATGACAGCGAGCGATACGGACAAGAAGTCCATATTGGACTAAAACACCTCTCATAGAATTTCGCCGCTATTTATGCTCTTACCGAACGCATGACCCAAGGTACATATTATTAGCTGTTGTATAGGCCCTCCAAAGTTTGCACGTGAGCGGTTACATCATTTTAATTATTTTTTCCTGCTTTATAAACATCGTCGCACGCCATAATCATGCACACTGCATGTTCTTGGCACTGTCCAAGAAATCAAATACTATTATTATTCACCATTTTTTGTTTCCTTTTCGCCCTTTTCCTAATTAAATTATATGCCCACCGATTGTGCACTGCTTGGTTTCTAATTTGCAATTACCATTAAATCCTTTGGTATGCCGGCCCCCGGCGGTTTCTCATCGATAAATAGGCATGAACAACGATGGCAAGTAGGGCCCAAAGGATAAAAATGCTGCAATCGGATGCCTTGAAACCGCAAGCGCAGACCAAAGTCCATTGAAAAATTGGAAAATGCTTACGAAAAACAGTAATGTTATAAATAAATTTTAAAAGTTACATTACATACTATTTTATTCACAGGCACAATATTGTAACTTTCATCCCAGTCTGCGATGAAATAGTGAAAGGAAATGACGGGTTCCGTTTCGAGGGTATTTAAAACGATATGATCTGTGTAAGACAAGGTAATTCATTGACCGTGGGCTTTGTTTACTTGGCTCACCTTTTATCCTGCGCCCGTATTAGAGCTCACAAGCCTTGGGGAATCAGCGTTCCATAGCCCGCTTCATGTTCATCAGTGATTCGTTTCGGAAGGCTGGTAGATACCATACTGCATCATTTTGGTGGGTATTATCGTGCATAAATTAGCTTTACTTATTAACAATGATGCAATTCTGTGATTAAAAATGGATATTTGTCCGGGTGTACCCATCGGGGACATCCGTTGTTGGACAGTCATGCTCTTTTCGCTTCAGAGGCAGCGTCTCGGGGCATTAACGTATACCCTAACCATAATGGTTACTCTTGCATCATAACCGTTCACGTTATTCGGGTCGTTTTCTATGGACACTAGCTCTAGTTTGGTGTCCCAGCGCTGGTCGGTGTTGCGTCGTCGGGATTCTAGAAAGTCGAATCTCATGCCCGAGAACAAGACAGTGATTCATACGTGGTTGACAGAAGACAGTATGTGTTCGAAGTAATCTGCTAGCTTAAAGATTTCATGTGAAACGACACCTTTTATTTCCATATGAACAAATGTACCATTCCCCAACGTAACTGATGGACATGCGACTTGCGTTTCGGGCGACGTTCTCCGGCCACTGCAGTTGTTCGGCAGGCGGGAACTTGGAGCTGGCTAAGCGGAAACGCAGTGGCCTTTCAAATGGACTTCATAAATAGATCAGCAGAATTAACTGAACACCGGGTACACTGCAGATGGCGGACAACAATCACCGAACCACTGTACATTATTGCAGATGAACATCTGCCATACCTTCCCTCCTGGTCGGTGCTTCTGGCAACTTCAGTCTTGGGACTGAACCTATCGGGAAACCGATGTCGAAGGGACGGTACTGCTGGTTAACTTCTGCTCTAGAGACGGTGATAAACCTTCTGGACGCGATTTCGTTCCATGAGACAACTAAGGAAATTCTTCTGAACCAATGAAATCCGATGCTCCCGAGGGTGAAGCGTGGAGTAAATGCTTTACTCCGGATACTCCGAATACTGTGTTTCCAAGGTGGGGCCTGCCCTTATAATGCACGGTACTCAAATGCCTCTTCCTTAACCAACATGGATCCACTTATATATATATTTCAGACTTAGTGTAACAAATTACAAAAGTGCTCTGTAATATAGATGATGTTGTGAATGTGTAAATCAGGTTAGAAACAAAAAGTACAGTACTCCGCAGATCGCCTATTTCTACGGTCGCTTTTTGTAAACCTTACAACTCCGCCATATTGAATTCAAATTATTTGAAATTTTTTCAGCGCCACAGTGCGGCTATTCAGCAATCGATGATGTACAATAAAATCACAAAATCCATTTCCAAGGCGTTGGTGTCAGTAAAAGCCTAAAATGTTCAACAGTAAACCTGGTGGCAAACGGTCTTTGGCGCATTATGCAAAGCATCGAACATAGCTCAACATTCAACGACTCAGTGTGGCGAACAAAGATCAGACAATTTTTGTGTCTTAGGAGATCCAACGTTGGTGAAATAAAGGGGATTTGATCAGTAGAATATCCACAAGAGCAAAGTTCCAAAAATGCACAGCAAGTTAATCACCCTGCGGTTCCCAGAAAGACAATGTAAATTTAACAAATATAGACACGCTTTTATGTAAGAAGCTGCTGTCGGAATCCCACCCGACAGAAAGCGTGGGCACTCTGCCACTTGGGACTCCTCGAAAGGTAGACATTTATTTATTTTATCGTGTAATCCTAGTCAACTTAGCTTCAAATAACCCTACAGTGGAAAACAATAAAGGGCTGACGTTATAAAGTAACAAATGTTTAGCCAGTGGATAATCCAACAAACTTTGTAAAACTTGCGAAGCAAACTGGTTACATTCAGTAGCATTTCAAGCACTTGCATCGTAATGCTGAGGCACACCAGTGAATCTGACTTCTTTCTAAGGGAGTCCATCCGAGATACTTCCTGCGTACTCTTAGCTCGGAGCGAAGACGGGAAACCTAAACTGGCCACAGAAATTCTCGCTAGTTTTACCTTGTCAGACAGAGTATACTGGCAATCACTACAGGCTAATAATGGCAGATGGTGTTGAAATGTGATTTTAAGTGAATGATCAGCAACAGCCCATAAGCAATGCTGGCGTATCACCACCCTAAATCCAGAATAGATAACTCGAAATCAGAAAGACGTAGAAAAACACCGTGCTTCCATCCGATCTTATATTAACTAATAAAAAAGCCAAAACAGGGAAACATGAATCCTTCTGCTGGTATGGCGCACTCTTCAGGTCTCTACGGTATATGCCCGGTGGTCGTAAAGCCACCATCGGGTGCTGTTGCCCAAAGTGTATGTAGTTCGTTTCAGACCACAGCGAAACGGGGAAAGACACTAAGAAACTGTAAGGCACCGCCAGTGGTCATTTACAAAGGTGAGCAACGACCACTGCCCGAGAGCCGTCGACCCATGAGCTTAACGTGCGTACGGTGCAAGTGTTCGTGGAAGCTGATCGGGAAGTGTTTGCGCAGGCAATTGACGAAGCAGGGTCTATTGCAAAAGGCCTGTCACAGTACCTTGAAAAGCGGGCCGTGCCTCTCAAGTCTGCTCAATTACATGGAGGTGGCGGCTGCCCAGCTGAACAAGCAGCAGGTGGCTAAAATGTGATACGTCAATTTAGGAAAGATTTCTGGCTCTATAGACCGCCGATTGTTTGCCTAAACTTGATTTGTTTGGTACGTCTGCAGAATTGCACCGATGAATAAAGAACCTCCTAACAGCATGTGGTTTATTGCTCGAGCAAGCAGAACCATATGCAAATAAGCATAATTGGCTCTGCTATTTCTTCTATACATAAATGAGATGGTAGCATTCAAAACAATTCGGTGATATATCATAGCTCATGATGTGAATATAGCAGGTGATTTTTGTAGAACAAATTTGGCGGGGAATTTGCATAAGGTAATTGACTGCGCTACCAACTGAGGTATGCCATTGAACTGGAGTAAGCGTCGCCTGGTCACCCGGGTCTCGGACGGACTGGCAGTCACAAAGCACCATGGACGAGCTACGTTCATTTCGGCTAAGGCTACTAGAGACCTCGGGGTGAAGATGGCTGCGGGATGTAAGTGGCCGAAAATCTATCAGGGAACATCAAACAAGGCTCGTGAAGTAATCTTTAGGCTGACGCTCGCTAGGCTGTATAGAAAGCCGGTGTTTAGTCCTCTGCTTAAACAGCATTGCGGCCTCGCTCGGCGCATGGTGTGCACGTCTGGTCCCCTTTACATAGAAGGCGACTTTTTCAGAGCAGGTTTACCGGCTAGCAAATTAACGCCAGATGAGCAAATTTTGGAAGAGATGACAAATGGGATCGAAAGTTGAGCCTATTCACATGGGGAAAGCAGGGATAGTTGAGATATAGTTTAACTATTTCAGATATTAAAAGGACCGGTGGGTGTGGACAAAGGGGATATATTTTTGCGAAGTGCGGAAATAAGACCTAGGAGCAAAGGAATCACGCTGTAGAAGGAGCGATGTAGGCTGGAAGTACTGGCTAACTATCTCATTGACAAGATGGTTAGCAAATGGAACAGTTTGAACTAAAAGTTGGTCGTAGCGCAGTCAATAAGTCCTTTCAGGACCCGTTTAAATGCGCAGCGAGGAGTGGAACTCCTTGAGGTATTGAATTGGGGCCTCGTGAATTAGAATATTCGTTGCATGTATGTGTCTGCTATAAGGAATGCGATTGTCCTCACTTTGCTTATCACGGTACCCCCATGCAGCAGCCTCCACTTGCTGTGCGAGTGAGGTGAGTGCTTCTTTGCTTTTACCTTCGACGTTGACCAGGATGCTGTGACGAGTATATGAAGATGAAGAGATGACTTCCACTTTGTATATACCTTTGGAAGCATTCTGGACGCTTGTTTGGCCCTCCGGTTTACTTTGTCCTAAACTAATTAAACCGTTAACTACCCATCTCTCCCTTTTCCTAGTCCCCTAGAACCACCCTTGAATGACACCATTGTGCGATTTCCTGAGGCATCCGATATATAATCCACAATGTCTCGTAGGTCTTAGCTGAACCCATCCCTGTATCTCGAAACAGACGGTGGATATGGTGCAGACTTCCACTTCCCGCCTCCAGTTGTCTGGGGAAGTTGGGATCGTCCCAAATTTTGGAGTGAGGCAGCCGTTGCATTCTTTTTCAAGCAAGGTGAAGATTACCCCTCCGGCTATGAACAAATCAGTCTCACCATCTGCCAATCAAGGATTTTGAATGCATTATGAAAACTCATTGCTCCAACAATCGTAATCAAGCCATATATTCGACCACTCTAAACATGGTTTCGTGCAGGATAAGCCATGCATCTCTAATATGCCCGTCGTATTGGGCTGTCTGAGGATGGCGTAGAACGATTGCCGTATCTATGCTCACTTTATCGACTTCGAGAAGGCCTTCGACAGTTCCCCCATTTTCCTATTCTCCATAAGGCACAAACACTACTATATTTTGTCCCATGCTGGATATTCTACATAGCTTCCTAGCCGGCTGAATTTTTACGATGAAGGCAAGGAGTGCCTCCTTAAAATCAGCATTAGGCACTACAGGAGTGCTGTCAGCCTCGGTGCTTCTTTTTGGCTCAAAACAAAGACTCCTCAAGCCCTCCCCGTCGGAATCGCCATTTGTGCGGAAGCTCCCATCCAGAGCTTCTGCTGTGAGCCGTCGACAATACAGAGCTATGGTCTGAGAGTTGGGGAGCTCTCGACAGCAACCACAAATGCAGCAGCATAAATCTAGGCAAGGCAGATCAGTACGTGTTCTCCGCTAATGCAGGTGCCATCCTAGCAAGAGTTGACTGTTACGATATACTCGATTTCCTGATGGAGAGTAACATTTTTCTCTCCACCACTTCAAGCCTGCTAAAGTGGATTTTGTGCTCTAAACATGATCTGCAGATCTTGGGCTCCCATATCAGTTGTAAAGTTCCCGCCGACCTACGGAACCCTTATTCCGCCCGTTCTAGAATGCGAAAGCCAGATAGTGCACTCCGGCCTCGTTAGGGATTGTGAAGCTCCAGAACCAGTCCGAGCGGCTCACACCGAAATTGTCTGGGAGCCTACTCATCCGATTTACCCCTCCCGTTTTTTAAATCGCAAACTTTGTGCCCTATACTTGAGATTCTTCGGGGGTGACCTCTTTCTGATGTATCATCTCTTCGTATCAGGCCAAACAGAGAAGCATTTAGACCTCTGCCGCACCATGTTACCAAGAGAGGACTCCCGAGACAGTTTCAAACCTAGGCCCCGGACATTTCTTAGAGCCGGTTTCTTTATCCACAGGGCGGCATTCAAGTGGGATGCGCTTCCCAAAGTAGACATTACATCAGTTAGAAAATCCGTTTTTCGGAAACAATTGGACACCTATCTGGGATGAATGGAAAAAGGCCCTGCTGAACATAGACCAAACCATCACATAACAATTGTGTTACCCCTGCTATTAAGAGAAAGTTTCCTACCTAGTTTTTTCATTGGCAGAAATGGGACCCGGCCAATCTCAAGGCTTAAATTTCCCCCTTTTCCAGCTTTTGTCGTTTCACCTCAGTGCTCTTCTATCCGTATTCAAAGAAAAGCTCACATACCCAGCACACAAGAGCTCACCAGCCTCGAGCTTGCGTAATACTTCATAACTTCAATCCTGAACTGATCCTCACTCGACTGTGCTGTACCAGCCGTGGTCGCTGGGCTACGTGGTTTATTTTATAGCTTTTATCCTAAATAAGATTTGGAATTTATCCATGTGCAAATAACCCAGAATAATGACTGTTTAGTACCCAAGCCCCGGAGCCATAAGACTGCAATGTAATGCGTGCAACGGGTGGTTTCACCCAGTCGGTTCTGACTTAAACCAAGAAAAATATGAACCTCTGGTATCGTGCACTTCAGAAATTGTGAAACTCATCTGTGCATCACTTTCGACCGGTACATCGATCCACCGCTAGCAGCGCAAAATGTTTTCCGATGTTTGCTCGAAAGCAAAGTCACAGTTCCCATGTGCCTGGAGCGCTACTTCGTACGTGAAACAGTAACAACAGCGATGACATATTTAAGTAGGCCTAAAACCAGGACATGCCTGAGTTCTTTCTACAAAACAAGGACAGTAAGAACAATGCTCGTCAGTACAGACGGGAATACTACAACGCCAATTCCACCGGTTTATCGTTGGAGACTCTGCGACTACGCTACCGCCGCCAGGGTGGTGCCTCGTGACTACGAACGTTCCCGAAGAGACTGCCAGCTTACCTAAAGAGGTCGAATCATGACTTGTCATCTGCAAGATATTCTGAAAAACTTATCCTACTTTGGCAAGAAGACGGTTATCGGCTCTATTCGTGTAAAGTCAACTTTTCGTCTGTGCAGCATTCTTGAATCGTGACCACTCCAATATCTGAGGATAGTGCTGGAATTAGTATTCAAGCTCAAAACATAACAATTCAGTCGTATATATTGAATGGTCAACCTGCCCGGCATCTTTGGTACCTATCGCTGGAGGGTAGGACACAGCTAAACATGGGCTTCACAGAAATTCGAGGCCTCAGAAGAAAAACGAAAACAACGTTTTCTTGCAAGAGTTTGGGTGGTGGTAATAAGGTCCTGGATGAGCTTGATACCTGTCGTGTCTCTTGGGGGCCGCCTCCAGATAGCCTGCCAGGAAAGGTGGGAGGGTGGGCACCATTCAACATTTTATTGCCTAATTCCCGTGGTACTACAGAAAAAACAGATGAATTGGAAGCCATTGCGACGGAAAGCCGGTCAACATTGTTTTATCAGAGAGGTAGATTTCCCAAGACGTTTGGGATTCTGAAGTACATTTATTTGGGTACTCATTATTTTGAGCAGACCGCTAGCAGCCGAGGCGGGGGGACGAGTGGCGCTGTGTTCTAGATAGGGTTCTTGCGTAACTACTGGACGCACATACTGGTGACAACGGCTTCGGCGACAAGTTACGGGAGAAGGCAAAACTCTCCAGCAATAGGAGTTTTCCACCGTTCACCTGGGGCTGCTGCATGAGGTCTTCCTTACTCCATGTTTCGTTGAACGGCTGATGACAACTGCTTAGAGCAATACGTTGACTGGGGATCCGGCTGCTTTGCACCAGTTGCAGACGGGTTTTTGCAGCTGTTGGAGGTACTTTGTGGGCATGAAACGCATAATCAGCTCAGACCCTGGCAGAGCGGGGATTTATTCTCAAGGAGGGTCTCTGGCGTGTTTCACGGACCTTCTAGCACTACCGAGAACCATCGATCACATACACGATCCGCAGTTCCGTCAAAGGAAGCAAAGAGGAACTCCACCCCTTGTGGCCGAAGCATTGTCAAATCCAAAGAGTTTTCGGTGCAATAATCTGGACGATCAGGCATCTCGTCGTGAAGTCTTGGTATCTAAATGGAACTGGAGCTGGACTTGAAAAATGGACTTCACCTATGAAAAGCACAATACGGACGGTCGCGGGGGCTCCTGCTCGTTTTCCTTGGGAAGTAGGTTGTTAGGACCTTGAAGAGAACACTCCGGACTCTATTTACCTTAATTCTCCTTTTTCGATGCAGTGACGTGTTGAAGAATGGTCGATTAATTTTCAGAGGGGCCTCCCTTTGATAACTATTCTTGTCGTGTTCTTTGATGTATCTTCCACAATTCATTCCCAAATGGTGTGAAATGCTGAGCAATGTTTACGAATCTGTCACTATTTGCTTACTGTTATTGTTATCAAAGCGTTAAGTGGGAACTACACATTTGGGTTTTTTTCGAATACTTCGCTGGTTTTATATATCTCTAACAAGGAATATTAGCGTGGCGTATTGCTTGAACTTGCAGCAAGAAAACATCCTATGGGTGAAGAATATTAAGTGTTTGTCGCTTCATTTTTTGCCATGCACTGATTTCATCTCACCATTTACAAGAAGTATTTCCGAAATGACCTCTAGGGTCCTCATACAGGACCCTTTGATGGCTATCCAAGTAGGTTTGGGAGCCCCTTTCTCCAATACTTCCGATCTTTAGTTCTGAAACTGAGAGAGAGGATTCGAGGGCGAAGGGTTTTCTGTGAAATCACTGAAAATGAGATGGTGCCTAACTAGCTAGTGAAGTGTAGAACCGATTGTCCTAACACAGACCTCGTATAACGTTTGGCTACCCTTGATCTTTGTGACCGCTTGTGCGTCACTCTTAATCGGCTCCTTACGCTGGCAATACTGGCAACCCTAATACTTGACCGGTACAAGGTAAAGACAGTTAGAAGCGGTCGCGGGTGGAGTACATTTTGACAGGAGCGTGCGAGCGGGGCTTTGGAGAGCAACGCACAAATAGCGAACGCGCTTGGCGGTCGACGTTCGATTAAACAAGCTACCCGGAGAAAAATTCCATGCTCCGCTACAGAACTTCGAGTAGCATCTCATTCATTGGAACAAACTTGGATTAAACAATCAACCAATTGTTGAAGGCTGTCAAATCTAATCGCTTTATGAAAGAACCAGTATCCGCCACGGTTTTGTGCGATCTGCGACTTGTGACGTAGCTTGACTGATGAGAGTCACTCAAATTAGTCAGGCATCCCGTGACGAAGCTTCATGTGAAACATTGTAGTGTTGAAACACTTGAAAAGACCCAAGCTAACAAATAGAAGCCAGTAGTAGGCCTAGGTACGCTGTTGATGCTAAGTTTTCTAACGCACCTGCTCATGAGTAATGGGGGCAACCGTGGTTCTTCGTCTAAAAGTGATTTATGTGCTGTTTATTTTGGTTTTGAGAGAGCAACTGCTTCAGATTTCGGTCATTTCCGCTTTGTTGCTTTTTGTTAGTCTAGTAGGTCAGTGCGTCGAAATCATTTGAATACCGCTAGCACCGTGCTTCGATCGACTCTTAATTTGACTTGCATATTGTAGTATGAAGGGCGAACCCCATTGTTAAAACGTGGCTTGATTGATGCTCATATTTATCTGAACTATACTTCTTTTCGTTCCATGTCCATGGTTTCAGAGTCACAGTCGTCAAGCTCCCATTGTGATATGCTCTAGAGGCTGATATATGCACTTTTCATTGGGAAAACTCCCGAAGCAACCGGAAAGTGAAACCAAAGTGGCGATGGTAAAAAAGATATTGATGCAAACGATTCTCGACAGGCAGGGTTATTTCGTGTGAGCATGCGACCCACGGCGAATGGTGTGGAAAAACGTGTAGACTGGCCCGTGTAGATTGAGTTTGCCTAACGGTTTGGGGTCCACGAGATCTCTGCAGTGGATGGCTGTAGATAGTAGATAATATGGTTTGTTGCTACAGCCAGTGTTCTTGCATTGGAAACCTCTCCTCATCATCAACCTACTGTTTTGCTATCGACCTTTGCTATTCCTCGTTCTTTTTACTGTTTGGGCAGATGGTACCAAGTGATAACAATCAACACCACAGCACGTTGGTGCAAGGTTAATGGTTGCATAAGGTGAAACTGATCTGAGTATGCTGACACCTTCACAATACATTGCTGAGATCTGACGTCGGTGGATACTAGTAGATTACCCAACGGTTCAGGTCGATCAGGACCGAGTTGTACGGTTTCGCCTGAAATTTCAAAGCCAAATAACCGTATAATTCGGGATCGGATGGTGCTCTTATCATTATTGATTGCTAGGTTATTCTTCTGAACAGTCTTGTAAAGCCTTTTCAGGTTAATTAATGTTCTTCCGTAACCCCGCATATCCTTATGTTATCCATGTAAGCACTCGTTCTTTTCAAGCCATCGTCGTGAATTATCTTGTTAACTGTCCGTCGTGAGCATACAGCGCTATTCACAATCCCGAATGAAATGCAGCAGAATTGATAGAGGTTATCACAAGCCTCAGAAGTGATAAATTTCTCGTTCTTTTATCGGCATTTGATGACATGCGCTCTATAGATCGATTGTGCTTCATACCGACTAACGTGAAATTTTGTCGATGACATCGATTGATCGTCTGACTGAAGCCAATAATCACTCGTTTTTTGTGGTTGCCAACACATGTATCCTTCAAGGAGATATGGGGGGTTCGAAACTTCCGACATTTGTAAATTTATCTACTTCCAGTTCAATGAAGTTTACGTCGACAGCTGAATGGTGGCGTGATCTGGTTGCAATAGGTTTAAAGTTGTTAGTTTTCTCATTGAACTAAGGGGAAGAATCCACACAGAAAAAAGGGGCTCTCGTTATGGGAATGAAATTTTGATTGGCTGATGCATTCTGAAAAAATTCTTGTCCCAAAATCTCATCGGAAGAAAGATTTATAAGTGTGGATAGTTTAATGTTTGTGGGCTGACAATTTTTTATCGTAATGTGACCGAATAGTGGCCGTGAGTAAAACTCCTCAGATGCGGGCTCGCCATGAAGATTTTATCACGCAATTTTATGACCGGCCAACGGAACTGCTTGATAATGAACGTCGTGCCGTTACTTTCGGCACTCCCACCATCGATTAGAGCCTTTAGAGGAACGCTCTAGGTGAACAATACAATAAAATGGGTATCGTAGGTTTCTTTTATCTTTTAATGATGAGATAAAAATTTGTTTCCCGTTGTAAAATTTCCGATTCTTGAGTTATCAGGTTTAGAGTAACGGGCTTCTATTTCTCGTCATCTGGGCCTTCAACTCCTTTATTGGGAGTTGTAAGAGGCCAAGTGGCTGATAGCTTTTTGCGTCGCATTATTTGATGTACTTTGAACACGAGTTTGAACCTCCAATCAAAATAGTTTTAAGCATGCTACACTTGTCAAACCGCTCAGAATGGCACCTAAAATGCACACTCGGAATCCAAACAAAAATAGTTGGAGGAAAACGGACAAACTAACCTGTGGTATTTTAAGTACATTTTGTATGACCCAGACTAAATATTTTGTGGCATAATACCTCATGAATCTGGGTGAATGAATAAATTTCATTTGGTTCCAATTTGACCAAGAGATCCTTTGTTTTCGTTCTATTTGCTGCCGGTGATGAATTCTAAGCGAAACTGGTCATTTTTAGCTTTAACGTCTCGATATTCCTGATATGTCCGAATCAGAACCTGTTCGGATCAAGCTATTGTTGCTAGGTGACTCTGGTGTTGGAAAGTCCAGGTGCGGAACGTTGTTATTTGACTTTAACTCCTTACAGTTTGGCTCGTCGTTTCGTTGAGAAGAAGTTTTTCACAGATGAACTCCCCACAATCGGCTTTGATTTCAAGCCGTTAAACATGATGATTGATGGGGAAATGGTGCAGTTTAATATTTGGGTATTATCTTGTTTGCAAGCTCCTAATTTTTTGTTCAAAGGACACCGCAGGTTCTGAGCGATTCAATGGGAGTTTGACGCCATCGTTTTATCGTGGCGCGAATGGAGCGCTTTATGGTACGTGCATATTCGTCTTCGTCATACTTGCTTATCCAAACGTTGTTTCGCAGTATACGACCTTACTTCACCAAAATCGTTGCAAAGCATTAAATATTGGCTAGAACAGTCAGAACAATTCACCGATCAGAACTTGGTCAAAATGCTTATCGGGAACAAAGTGGATTTGGTTTGTTTTGCCTCTTTCCTCATTTCATTTGTTTACTTCAGGAGGATCGTCAAGTAACCAAACGTGAGGGTTCGGAATTTGCGCGCAGCGTTGGTATGATATTCCTGGAGACCAGTGCTAGGACTGATGAGAACGTACAAGATGCATTTGTGGAACTTGCACGAAAAGTACGAATAGTGCTCGACGACTCACGTTCCTAGGGAGGCAGGACAATATCAAGCTAACCACCGCAATCTAGTTTGGCTGATCGGATAAGTGAATAAAGTCCACTATGCCACCGATGTGTACTCCGACTATTGGTCTAACCATTTCAGCAAAACTTAGCACTTAGATGTATTACTCAGGTACAGTGTGAGGATAATCACGACAAATCTCCAATATACTACTTACTGTCGTATGGCAGAACTGGTCTAGCCTTTGGAGTAAAAAACCGACCACCGAAAAATTTGGGAACGCTAGGTTGTAGATGACTATAGGGTAACTAGCATTATGTAGTGGTCTCTGCGTAATGCTGTCAATACAGGGATATTTGACATTCACTTTGATAAGAAAGCCGGTTGTATCCAGCTTGAAGTACATCCTGCTACCGCCAAATAAAATCATACGTGATGCATCACATGTGACGACCTCATGTGGTTCGTAAGGCAAAGAAAAATCATTTGATTGCACTAAAACGTAGAGAACGAATGGCAGGAGTGAAACTCGTATTCGAGGTTAGAAGCAGGCAGTTCTATCACCACTCGTTGATCACAACGGAAAATCCCGAAGCCACAATCTGATTGAACATCTATCGATTTATCGGCTTATTTGTAGTCTATGGATTGGTAAGATTTCCCCATCTGGGGTTGTTTTATCTACACTCTGACTACTGTGCAGTGGTCAGTAGTAAAACGCGGCAAGCTAAGCTGACGAGAACAGTGTTTGCAAATCCGGGCCCCAAGTGGAGACCATGGATTTCGATTCTTGTTTTGGTTTACGGTCCTGGTCGATGGCGAGCCACATTAACGACCTCACAGTGTAGTTAATGCACTCTTGTGACATTTTACGGATAAAACATACTGAATGGAAAATATAAACCCTTGATTGTCTGTGACATTTACTCGTTTAGTAGGAGTCGACCCTAACCACGGTTAACCATCGATTCGATGTTCGTTCCCGGTTCGTAACTTGCATACGAGCCAGATTTTGCTTCTGGAAACTATTAGGTCGTTCCCTGAAAAACTTATCAACAGTGGCTTCGAGTACCCCATTTCTGATATCAACGTAACTAGTCCTAGTACTGCTTTTGATAAGAATACACGAAATCGTCTCCCTGTTTTAGCGTATCAAGTTTAACTCCTTTCCACGTAAAGACAGTAGTCAAACAGATTGGGCGTCTTTCCTCTCATAAAAGTAGGAATTTGGTATATCAAACCCGCCGATCGCTTTGGTGGTCAACACGATCCGTTGTCGCCCGACTCCTTTCCACGCCCGACCTATTGAAACGCCAAGTGGTTCTGTCACTACAAGTTTCAGTGTCATTATTGGCGGCCTTTTATCCGATGCAATAGGCAACTACTTCAGTGCACTCACGCATGAGGCATGTAGTAGAAATTGCACAAAGCTGTGTTCAGATCTAGTGCCATAAAAACTATGGTTAAAAAGAAAACAATGCGGGGACTAAGCGAGATTTGCTTAAATATCACCACACGTTAGTTATTTCAGACTCCCCATCTACATTTGCTCATTTCGTAAGGAGCATAAAACCCAGCACCGAAAAGCAAAGATTGTAATTCTATAGCAACTAGATTTCGATCATATACATCGGAGTCCCAAGAGTTTGAAGTTTTCTTAAATGTTTTCTTATCATTAAACATAGCGAGCGGTTGATTAAAGACCAAAGTGTACCCAATGTTGATGTTCGTTTTCATGGGAACTGAAATTTCGCTTTCCTAACAGTTTGCGAGATAATCGTTAAGGGTAAATATCAAACCTTGCATAATCTGATCTTCAATCTAGGATGACTTCATTCTGGTCTTATTTTGTGAACACTGATGTAAATAATATAACAGCTGATGATCTCTGTCCATCACCTGCGACAGACTGCATTTCTGAGCATACCCTTCTTTGGCAAGTTGTTAACTAGGCATAGCTTGTTAAATACTACCACCCAATGACCAACCGATCTGATTCAATCATCAGGTCTACCCGCGTCTAACCAGGCGTAACGAGGCACTGAATCAACTTGATCAAGCAACAATTGCATTTAGGTGGGCACTGCATATTGTTGTTAACATAAATCCATTGCATTCGTACGTTTAATTTAGTCGTGATTTGACTCATCATGCATGCACCATCAACACTCAGCTCGCAGGATGGAAATAATCGCCATCGTATGCTTACTCAAGCGCGGATAGTATGTTTCTGCTATCCTAAGCTTTTTATCCTCAGTTTGCCTCGGTTAAACGGCGGCAAGCAACAACAGATAATCCGAGTTCAAAGTCTCTTCTCCGAAATTAGTGGTTTCTTAACAAACACTAAACTTCATTTTACAAGGGAGCCTATTCCCGATGTAGTATGCTTCTTTTGAATTTGCCTCAGTCGTCCCCCTCCGTCGAGAATCACAAAAGCTTTCTGCATCTGATATTGAGAAAGCACAAGTTGGCGAACAAGCTCGTTTTCAGGGATTCGTACTCATGCCATATTAAGAGAAATTTTAAGAGATTGGATTGATCATATAAAAATGTGGGCGAAAAAAGTCGTCCGATAGGATGCTTGAGACAATTGCTGTTCTTTTGTACTTGCAACATCTAGTTTGAATTTAATCAGCTTGATCGCCAAAAGACAGCGTAGCACCGGGATCCCCTCTCGGTCCATTATTTTCCGACATTTTTATGATAATCTACACAATCTATGTTATGTGGGTGATATTTTTTGTGTACTCAATCCCTCGACGAGAATAAGTTCAGCTCGACCCACCCAGGTGGAGTGGAACGTCGAAATAGCATTCCTGGACGTACTATTAAGTCATCGAGAAGACGGTTCATTTCGGAGATCAATACACAGAAGAGCCACGTGGAATGTACAACACGTCCACTTTCACACATTTGTACCATGCACTTTGAAGAGGAACCTAATTAGATGCCTCATAACCAGAGCAAAAAAGAATATGCACGGAAGATATTCTTGGGGCAGAATTTCGGACGATGTGAAGAGTATTTATCGAAAATTGCTACTCAGATCGATTAATTGACAAGGTAATGGAGACAGAAGGAAATTCCTAGGAGGATGGTGGTGGAAAGAAATCCGCCATACATATCTCTACCATTCAAAGATGACACGCTATCAGAGATCATACGAAGAAGACTGATTATAGGTATCAGCAAAACGTTTCACGCAACCAGGCTTCGGATCCCGTTCATATCACGTCCCACGGTGTCATTACGGTTGAAAGACAAAGTTCCTAAATTTACAGCCAAGTTTTGTTTATCCATTCACATGTTCCTGTGGGACATTGCGCATCGGCCGAATAGCCAGGCGCTTGTCTGAATGCATCCGTGACCACCACCCTGCATGGTTGAGTACTAGAACAATTAAGTCACTTAATAGTGCGGTGGTTTCGCAACTGTGAATATAACGCAGGTTTTTCAGGTCCTGTTTAAGGTAATGGGTCAGCAGTCTAGGTTGGCAGTGTCGTGCCTTGAGCACTGCGGAAGCTGTCGCGATCGGTCTTCACGATCTTCCACTGTGCGCTCAAAAACAGATTGTGCTTGATCTTTAATTCCTCTGATCCACATTTCGCCCCAGTGCAAATCCTAGACCACAAAATAATTAACAAAACACGTTCATATGTCTTCGCGTTTTGTGGAACACTACCAATCCCTTCCCATCCATATTTTTATCTGATTAATCCAATCCCTCCTAGGAAAGATTCTTCCAAATATGTTATGATGTGATGGCATGAATACTAATCACTGAAGACAGGCTTGTTCGCCAGCTTGTTTTCTTGGAATTTCCACGTAACATCTGATGTTGCGATTCTAGTGATAATGTCTCACGTTTGAGTTTTTCATTTGTCGCTCAAAAGGATATACTAAATTTCGGCTACAACCGGCTTTCCTTCCAAAATAAATGTGACAGAGCATTTCGAATCGACCACTCCTATATGTTGTGTGACGTCTCGTCTTAGTGTTTTGGGCTTCATTATTTGTGTAGAGATTAGTTCATCAAGAAACACCACTAGTTAATAGCACACTGGAGATTTGTAATGATTTTTGTCACACTACTTGAATAATTCACCTAACTGTTAAGTTCCACTGAAACGATTAAACCAATGGTTGCCAAAAAACAAAATGCCAGGGGTTTAGCGGACGCTATTCGGTTATTCGATTAGTCGTACTGAATTGCGGTGGTCAGCTCAATGTTCTCTTGCCCTTTAACAAGTTTATTTATTCCCATTTTTTGACGAAATTGTCAATTAATGAAGGCTTTCCTCAGTATGATTGGACACTGAATTGTTGCTCACTACTACAGTATTCTGATCATTATTTGCTCTGACCTCTTGTGACGTTTTGACTCTGGTGCCCTCAAAGCTTTAGGGTTTTGATTTCTGACATTCTCATATTGTTGTATATTTTGGAGGCTATTGAACATGGAAACTAAAACAGTGACGAAACTAGCTTTTGTCGACTCTCACCTATAGCCAAAACAGTTACAGATATAGGGCAACGAGCAATGGATAATGCCAAAGCATGCTTAGAATCCGATTGGTTGATCGACAGGTAATTAGGATGTTTGGAAAAGGAGGGAAGGAATGTTACAAGGAGTGGTTTGGAAAAGGATGTGGACGAAGGAAATTGATTATCTTTGGTGAGTGGGCAAGATTAGTCGCTTCCCGCTTCGGACCGAAGGGTCACGAGAAGCGATCATGGTTTGTGAAAAAGCGTTCACTCGGAGCCACGGATGGATAAAGGACTTAACAAGTTTTTCGGGAGTTTGACTAACCTTATGGTCACTGCTTCTGCTATCGCTTGATGTCATATACGCTTTGTAGATTGCAATAAACTTCGTCATCTATTTAATGACCCGTACCTGTCAAGTGTGCAGCAGTAGCACGAGATTATCCGTCTCTCTCATGTGTTTAGTCCAACTGATTTTCCTTACATGTGAAGGATGAATTGCCTGTCTCTATCTCTTCTGTGATAGTTTATTTCGTCGTTCTGGCACGTTTAGCGAGGTACATAGGCAGAATGCCCAGTCAACTCTCAAATAATCAAGGAACAAACCTGAGACGAAGCTTTCAGGACAATCAACGTCAAGCAAAGTCTGGTAGGAATATATAACAGCCTTCCGCTATACGTCGAAAAACCAAAAAGCGGCGTCTCCCTTAAAAATCAGATATCTTTCCAAACTAATAACATCGGTCAGAAATCGCATCCGTTGCTAGTCGGCAGTCATTTCTTCCCACTAGCTCTAACGAAAAAGCAAAACGGGCAAGGACAAATCTCATTTTGTCAGGAAGCAACCCTTCTATTCATTGGAGGTAACAAATGAGTATTCATGCCCGTGTGATTGTCGCATATTTCATCGATTTCCTGAATCGTTGCTTGATTGGTCCTTCTCGTCAGTTGGACTTCTGCTTCATGCAGTTAATTCGTCTCGCATCGTAACACGGACCGGCCATGCTGATTGGTTGGAACGCATTGCGGACTGGCGCGGTTAATTTACATTTTTGCCTTTCAGTCGCGACTGTGACGCCCGGTGTTGATAGCCAATGAGATGACGTGTCAATTTTTCGTGGTATGAACGAATCGTCTATGCTTGCGCGTATAGAATGAGACTTGCTGATCACAGTCTATCATCTCGAGACCACTGGTAACCAGTGAAATAGCTCCGTTTGTCTTTGGCCTATGCAAGGGAAGATTACCATTCCCACACAGGTGCCGCGTCTAGTCACTAAGTCAGCTAATAAATTCTACTGTTTTTGTGGTTTTTCGATGATCTACTGTTGCAAGTACACAAGTGGCCTTATTGCGAATCGGTTTTGACTTGCGACAGTCGGAAAGTTTCCGTCATCTACGTTGTTTGTGCTAGTTTGGATTTGTTACGTAAATGTTGTCGAAGACTTACTCTTGACGGTCTGAGAATGTCAGTGATTTCCTTGTAACCAACGTTGCTTCTTATGCCACTTGTTTGTTTCCGTATCATCCTTTGTTTTCTCAACTCTGACCTTTTTTGACCATTTTCCCTGTTGTTGAGTTGCCACGTTTTTGA
Organism: Fasciolopsis buskii; assembly: GCA_008360955.1. Taxonomy (NCBI): domain Eukaryota; kingdom Metazoa; phylum Platyhelminthes; class Trematoda; order Plagiorchiida; family Fasciolidae; genus Fasciolopsis; species Fasciolopsis buskii. The sequence goes on along the minus strand of LUCM01011141.1, from coordinate 101,918 downwards.
ATTATTTGTGTAATGGGGCTGTACTTTTATATTATTGCATTTGCATTCTTTATTTTTACAGATTCTTCAGGATCCTGAATTCCGTGCCAATCAAGCTCCTAAACGCGGAGTTTCAATGGACTCAACAGAGCTTTCACCAGCGTCCCAAAGTTCTTGCGCTTGCTGACAGGAATCTGAAATAACTGCGGTGCCGTTTCGTTACAGATCGATTACGAAATATGCATTCTTTTTCGTCCTACGTACTATGGCCTCAGTCACCGGCATTGATACGATGCCGTCTGTAAGTATCACCACTGAACTGACGATCTCCTGTTGACGGTTTATTGTTCTCTGCTGATCTGAGCAGCTTTGGAGTAAATTTTTTTGGTTAAGGAGAATAGAGACTCTTGTGATGTTGCTTTGTCCCGAGTACATTCACCTTTATCACCAAGCGAAATGTCTCAGTTCACCCCATGTCATCTTTCTGCTGTGATTTTCCTCGTCGATTTCCCTGTTTTCGCTTCGCTTTTCCGCATCTTCGCATTGTTTTTCGTGTACAACGCCAAATATTTCTTCACGTGATATGCTGGTAAAAATCTTGACTTTTCCGTAATCTATATGATTTCAATGGTGGAAAAAATTAATTAACTCGGCCTTCCTTACCCTTGTTTGGGTCTTTTAGTATCTTCCCCAGATGGAGTCAGCAGCTTTTCTACAGGGATTGCTTGAGTTGTACTTGACGTCCTAATTGTTTAAAATATGTACTGTAAGTTAGCCAGTCGATTGGATGCAGGGATATGCGAATGTTATGTTGCCGAGTTTGGTTGGTCTATGCACACCCTGAAGCACAAGACACAAGCACTCGCAGCGCACGATATCACAGGAGCACACAGCCTGTAGTCTAGTAGGACACGAACACACACACAGAGGTTGGAGATACCAAAAGTTCGGGCTAGAGACTCAAAGCACGTAGTCGCACAACGAATGGGACAGATCTGCTGCTCCTTTGAATGAGCAGCCACACGGAACAATAAGTGGCGCGAAATACGAACGGCTAGCCCAGCTCGCTGGCGGAAGAAAGAAGACGAACACAGAGTACTGCCACGCGTTTATTGGTGACCCACCAACACAAGTCAGAATTCAAGTGAGCTCTATCGTTTATATAGTTTTGTTGGGTGGCCTTGATCGATGGAGTGGCCAATCACAGAACGGGCTTTTATGAGTCTTTTCGCGGACATAAAAATATTCAACCGCGCAATATTCAAAATAACGTCAATTTGAAAATATTGAGAAAAGGATAGATTCTTTTGGAAAATTGGTAGCAGAAATGAAATCTGCGGCTCGAAAAACCTCGGAATGGTCGTCGACCATAACAGCAAACTACACTGGTCGCTCATCAATATTATATTGCATTCTGCTGGCTTGCGTAGTGACTGCGATAAACATAGGGGGATTAGCCTGGTCCGAATACTGTCAAAGCTGCTTTCGTCCGTCATTCTTCGCATTCTGTACAACATACGTGGAAGGCAAACTCGTGAGCAACATGCCGGGTTTTGTTCTGGTTGTGGATGTGTCGACCAAATCTTCACCCTCAACTTTGTCGTAAATGATTTTCTGCAGGTCTTATCTGGTCTTTTAGACAAGGTAGTTGAATTCCACCCAAGGGACAGATTTTTTACCTTAGAGTATGCCGATGATATCGCCTTTGCTGAGCGGCGATTCATAGACGCTTCAACGTGCGTTAGACTGCTTGGCGATTGAGGTATTCTTATACGTTGTGTAGGGTACTTCTTCAAAACTTGCAGGAGCCAGCGCCCGAACTAACCCTTCGTGATGATCGTTTGCAGGTAGTCAATGGCCTCAAGTACCTCAGGAGTCTGATCACACCTGGGGGAAGAGGTAATGTCACGAATTCCTAAACCCTGGGCAGCTTTTGCGAACGTTCGACACTTGTGGCGCCGCCATGACATCCTGCTTTCTCTCAAGGGAGGGGAGATGGTGTACAATGCTACAGTTCGTAGTGTCCTTTACGGTTGCGAGACGCGACTTTCTGTTTTTGAAAGCGGATGGCCGATGCATTGCTTGTGTCTGATGGGAACATGGGGTTGGGCAATGACGAGGTGCGTGGTCGTGTGTTGGGTGCAGACAGTCGTCCTCTGATTGAGGTGATCTGTGTACATGGCCTTCGGTGTATGCCTATCCATTGTCTACCTTTTCGCGCTTTTGTTGCACGTGTTGGGCAAAGCTAGAAGAGGTGGTGTGGCGGTGTGGCAGTGAAGCTATTAATTGGATTAAACTTATGAGATTGGCTCCAGTTTTGGCCTTGATTGGTGCTTCCTGCTTTCCTGGTTGGAGTCCGAAAGCTGAGAATTGTTTTTGGTTGGAGACACTGGGATATATGGTTCGGAATCTTGGTCAGTGGTGCGAATGATTTAGGGCCTATTTGTAGCACCAGTCCCCCTTAAAAACATCTGAAGCAATCAAAATGAGTGAATCACTCATTCACGTTTGACAACGAGTTCTAGTTTGGATCGAAACGTCACGATAAACGTATCAACTCAGTGTACGCCTTCTCAACTCTCTCTCTCTCTCTATATATATATATATATACGCGAACTATCTTTCAGTCGATTCAGTGCTTCTCTCAGCCGTCTTTCAGGATCACAGCGCCTTAGGTAGCCTGAAAAGTGGATCGAATTAACAGGCATTTAAATACAATTAATCTGGTCAACCGTCACTCCTTTAGCTGGACTAACTAAATTAGGCTGTTTATTTGAATTATTCTAGATTATGAATTATTCACGCATTTGGGAAGTGTGTGAGTACCTAAGGAAACAGCCCAGCTAGTGATTAATACCTGCGATCATTAAAGTCTTCGTGGATTGCTGATATCGCAGCCATTACGAGTGCCGTTGGCCCAGGTGGATATTGAAAACTAACCACAACTTTTCTTTTTGATGATTTTGTACATCTTCGACTTTGCTTGTCCAAATTGAACTGACAAAATTTTCACACTTTGCGGAAAACCTGTTGTTTCTTTTTCTACGCTAAATTGGGGCTTGAATTTATCCGGAAATAGTTAGGACAGCAATATTAGATGGAAATACGGTAGCGCCCCACGTTTCTTTGAAACTGCAACCTAGTCGCTCTCTCGGGTGTCATAGAAGTTCAAAAATCAAAGTTCACTTCAAAAAGACGTTTTGGGTCGGTAAAACCAAACCAAACCGCTAGCTTTTTCCCAACTATCCTGTTTCCGTGGCCCGACCGTATCTAGCTCTTGGTAAACCAAATGTTCCGTTTCATTTCGCTGCTTACCCGTTGTCAGTTATGTTTCTCTCTCCTTCTCAATGCGTGGAATGCGATAAACGAGTTATTTCGTGGAATTTCAAAACCGATACACTGAAAAAAGTGATTGATCACCAGATTGAATCACATGCTGACATTATGCTTGGGTGCGTGCATGATGTCGGATCATGGACTCTTTGAAGTTGTCTAAAGATCACGGCAAGGGTTCGTAATTTCAACGTCGCAAAATAAATGCAAAGACGCTCTTCGTTTATTTGAAGTCATTCTGCTTCGCTTGGTTAGAAAATTTTTACCACTTCTCAAAGGCTTCAGTTCCTTTTTTGGTTCTTGATAAGGACAACAGCGACCTATTGAATTTCTTTTTTTCCGTCCGATTGACCTATTAATTGGAATCTTCAGGGTTAGCTCCAAGTATCCTAGCGCATCATTATAGTGCGCTCGTATAAAATGTCGGTCCAGGTGGAACCGTTTATCTCAACTCTGTCGAATCTACAGGTTCGTTTTTTCAGTGGACGGTCTACTGCTTAACTGAATTGTGATAGGCGTGAAGCAATTATTTCCAGCTTTGTGAGAATGCTGTTCGTAGAAAATCCGGTACCGTTTTTCACAGTAGTTGCGAACTGTTAGAAAACATGTTCAGCATGCTGATATCTAATCTGTCTTGTATTAAATTATCAGGTGGGTATTTTATAGTAATATCAATATCGTCATTGGTTTGGAATTGTTTGAACCAACATAATGTTAGTAACATGAATTCATGGTTATGTCCCACTCATAACCGATCAAAAAGGATAGTAATTTAAACCAAACCTATCTCTTTCTTGTTTCCATTACCTGTACGTCAGTGGGCAGACCGATCAACGGTCATTAGGTCCCGAATGTATCTTGCGAGTATGGGTAAAAGCATAAACATCATCGGGAGGTTGAACTTAGCCTTCGTGTCGTCTCCTCGACCGTGCTTAAAAATTCCGAAAGTTTATTGGCAAATCCTTTCGTAACATTTCTTGTTCTTGTACTAATAAAGTTCCTAAACAGAACTGATACACCGGAAGCACACCGATAGTTAACTTGTACTCAGTTAACTTGTACTATCGGTTCGGGATACAACTGATATGCTTTAGTCCATGCGGGGCCACATGCTTACTGAGCTCACTCGGCTGTTGCCATAATATCTTACTAATTTCCGTGTCGCTGCTAGTAAGGGTGCACTTATTTATACTCAGTGGCTGGGTTCAAGTTGGTGCAATTATTCTCTAATCCACCCCGATTAATTCCAGTGTAGCTGTGGCCAGTAATTTCGGGAATGAAAATTGAACCAAACAGTGTTCTTGAATAAAGACTGTGTAGGACTCCGTGGTGAATAACCAGACTCTAAATGGCTTTGCGGGAAGGAAGCCAAATGGACACTAATTAGCATTCGATTGAGAAAGTGATCGACAGTATAGCTTTACTGTATGTATTTTGCACAAATCTGATTGCAGATATGTTACTGCTGAAACCTTGGCTAAGAGGAAAGCAGTTCAAAAAGGAGAAGAAAATGAAAGTGTACGGTTAAACGCACATCAGAGGTTTCAGACACCTCTGCGTTATCATTTGTCCAACGAAGCCAAGGTTCCTCTGTAAGCTTTACACTACAGGCTGTCGAAGCTGAGGTAGGATGCCGTCTTGGAAGGCCCCATCAGGAGCTTTTGGCCATAATGACTGACTGGCAAGACAACAGGGTGGAACGTGGAACTCATAAACTGTTGGGAGACGGTGACTGTTAGTCCAATTCATACAATTTTGAATTGATTCAGATTAAGAGACTCACATGCTGGAGGGTTCCAGTAACGTGTGGCTGAGAGATTCTGCTCATACAACCCTGCCCATGTACAGTATCTTAGTGATAGACAAGAAGCAGTAGCATTATTGACTGGCAGTCCAAAATCGCCAAGTAACAGAGCCACAAACGGACTTTTGGGTTATTCTATGGTAAGAACGCTCGTCACGCAAAAACTCATCGCGGCCTTTTTGCTGTCTCTGCATGCCAACCGATTGAGTAATTATGGTCTCACCTTATTAACAGTTAGCCATCAAAATAGTATCTGTTAGTCTGTCCGCAATATGGGGAGGCGCTGGGTAGTACGCAGCTCTGTTCGGCAAGCATTGCCATGAACGGTAATGAAAAGATTGAAACCCACGATGTCCACATTTAAACTGTCTGATATTCCCAGTTTACTAATGTCAGGCAGCTTCAGAGGACTGTGGGTAACAAGGCAGTCCAAAGTTTCCTATCTGGAATAAGATCATGAAAACAAAGAAATTAGCAGACAATTAGCTTATCACATTGACTAGCCGACACCGACATCGATACACAGGCCGATTTAGATGTGGCTGATCTCTACCGAATAGCAGTTTCTTGTCGGTTTGCAAATTTATTTAAAGAGCCGACATGTTTCCGTCTTTGTCTGATGAAGAAGTAAGTCTATTCATCTATATTATCATCCAGAGCGTTTTGGTTTGAAACTACAGAACTAACAGACCTTATTTACCTCGTAATGGTTTCGTGTTCCTTACCTTTCTTAAGGCAAATACGGAGGAAATTTGTTGAGAAGCCAGTGGGCTGGCACTGATGAGGTCAGACGCGAACTATTCGATGCTCGAAACAGATTCATAAATCGAACGCAAAAGCTCCAAGGAATATGCTGAAAAGGGTAATTTGGTGCAAAATTACCTCGAATGTTTTCAAGACCAGCAACGGGGAGCATGTGATGACGGAGGAGGGAGATAGAAAAAACCCTGATCGCATTAACGTGGTTCCGTAGTGAGTACGCTGGGTTTCTTACACTGGGTTGTGAAGATTCACTCGGCTGGCAGCGTTGTATACGGCGCGATGAAATTCAGCGAAAGCCGTCAAAACACAAATTATGCAGAGCTGAACCGCGATTCTGATTTTCAAATTTCTATGGAATTCCGTGCTTGTGGTTTTCCTTCTCGCTTGCGACACTGATGTGCCAGTAGTTCTCCTAGAAACATGGGCAAATACATCATTCGTTTATGTTTTTATCTCGGGTGAATGGTACCTTGATAATCTACTTACTGAACGACAAAACATCGCGTGATTATGAAGGGACGTTTTCACTTTTAATTCCCCCAAAGTTTTTTCACTTAGCCTTAGGAATAGTTTTTTTGGTATTCTACGTACCCTTTAGACAACCAGTTACTTGGAACGACTTCGGATCCTGATCTTCATTTAATTTTTTCCATCAAGTGCTTGTACATTCTACGGTTTGCTTTTCTATAATATTAACGATCAGCTACTTTTATTTTAAATTTGCAGCTAATTACTGCCCGAAGGTGACCGTCTCCTCACCGGTGGTAAAATATTTTTAAGGACAAGCAAGATATTATCCTAATCAGTAGCGATTCGACTTCCTTGTCCATGAGGAACCAGTTGGCACATATCATTAATTTACTTGTTACTGGTTGTGGAAAATTTACGATGACAGTTCTGCATGGTTCCACTGAGGCTGTTCATGGGAAACTGTTGATTCCAGTGCTCTTTCTATCTGTACTTTGCTGTTGTCACCAGAATAAAAGCACGTAGCAACGTCTTCGTACAGGTTAGCAATTTTTCACTACCAATGAAATAATTACCTCGTGCTGAATTCGGTGCAAATCTTGACTGCAAACCGATCTCGAGAAAGCTGATCTGCGGTAATGGGAACGTCTGAATTTCTATCATTTTTCCGAAAACGATGGGTTACGTACATATATATATCTATAAACCGCTTTTATGGATAATCTTTTAGCCGAACTCGGTTCCAGCACGATGTCCGGGAAATCTTCCGTGAACCAACATATCGAATTATTAATTCATTTGATTCAGTTATTCCGAGGTAATAAATGCCACAATTTCTTATGGGGTTTCCAGTAGCACTGATAAAAAACAGGTTGGGTCAAGAATGGTTGTATTTCCATTGACATACACAAATAAACTACGTTAGGTATGTATGCCGCAGTTATTCATATGTAGGCCTTTTGCTTTCACAGAACAGACAGTGTAGTAAACAGTATGATTTGTAGCCGAGAGGTGTAACACTTGGCAAATATGCTTTGTCGTGGCAGAATCTGAGCTTTAACATCACATTTTGCTTTATTTCTTAGAGGGGAGGAATTTTTCGTCGATTCTTAGTCTAGAAACCTACTATGAGGAGTGCTTTACGATTAGATTTGGGATTACCTTATCAAAGTACCGAGCGCAGTTAACGATGCTCCGAAGTCTCAGGTCAGCGATAATTCGGATTTTCAAAAACCTCGCGAGTCAAGTGACAAAAAGCTGATTGAAACATGTTAAAATGATTAAAAATCCGAATCACGTTTAAATGGGGATTAAAAAAACTAGTTTCAAAAGTCTATCTGTTTGAGGATTTAAAACCAATCCACGCATAGAAAAGGTTCATCAAACCAATTTCATGCTGGATTCTATGATACTTAAATTTTCTGTCTGAAGCACTGAAACGAACAACAGACCAGCGTTTCCAGCATCGTTAAGAAAACGATGCTCACAGTAACAATGGGTTCGAAATTTTTGGTTCGTTTTTCAACCTTCGGAGCAATGGTCTTGAGCAAGCATCTTTTGCCCCAACTGTAAACATACTTGCTTTCGAGAATTGCTCCATTGGAAAAACGAATTTACTGGAACCTTAGACCTAAGGCGATACTGACACTAAATTAGGAAATCGGGTACCGGGTTTTCCGTCATCTGCCGGCGGAGCAGTCACATTTATGGTTTTCAGTTGGTGGAAACAAGCTGAATTTTAGCCACCCAAATAGGAACAGTCTTCACTCCGTAGCATCAAAATGCAAAAAATCCCGAGAGACGTTGTGCTAGGTTCAACTTATTTACGGATTTTAGTAGGTACATTTGCACAGTAGGACTCATTCATCCTCACGTTGCCATAAGGCAATTCCCCAGAAATGTTGATGGGCGCGTTTAGGTAGCCGTTCGTCGGGTGAGGCGGAGTTCTTACTTATGAGAAATCAGGTAAACACACCCTCATAGCCCATCTCTTGTAGAGCCTAGGCCGTAAATGGCTTCCGAATGTGGTTTCAGATCCTTTCGACGCAGTAGACTGTTCACATTTGAAGATTCACGCGTCTGATTCACGTCTCCAAATTTTCTAACGAACCAGTATGGTTTAAAATATTGTCAGTTTCCTAGCCTAATGGAAAATGGGCTTATATATGCGCAAGAATAAACATGTTTGATCGTGATAATAGTGGGCACTCGTCTCTGTTGTATGTTAGCCGAGCACGTCATTGAGAAGTTTTTGTCAGTTAATGCTGCCTAAATCAGTTTGAATTTCTTGAGCCTTTACTGTCAGCTCACATAACGTGTATTAAACAATACGACGATCTCACTTACACTTTGGAAATAACAGAAGGCAAGGTGGGAGCAGGAATTAATGCTAATCGCCTTACAAAGTCAAGCTCCCTTTGTCCCCATATACTTGTGTCTGAAGAAAGATCATTGAATCGTTGTTGTTCTGTAGGGTCCGTGGTACATCGCAAGCATTAAAATCCCTTAGAAATTTAACTTAATTTTATCAGGGAACCTACGCGAGACAATTTTCGATCACCACCTTTATTACTCTAATACGAAAATGAAAAACGCACAATAAAATGTACAAATGCTCGAATACATGTTCGCACGACTCAGTATGCCAATAAATGGTTTTGCTCAAAAGCGGCTTAGTTCTTCGTAATTTCAAAGAAGTAATTTTGAGAAAAGATATCTCAGTATAACTTGTCGTAACACAGCAAGCTGTAAACAGGAGAATTTATCCCCTGCACTGAATGGTTGACAGTAACACAATAAACTTGAGATAGTCTCCTCGATCAACTTTAGTGGGGCGGGTAGAATATACAGGTTGTTAGATGCAAGCGTTTCCTCCAGAATTCTCAATCGATCACGTAAAACATGTCAATAGACGTCAGAGTGAGACGAATTTGTCAATACCGTTAGTTTCGAATTAAATTGCTCCTTGTCTGCTCCTAACGCTAATTAACATAATTTACATGTGATTGAGATTACAAGAAACGCTTGCATTTTGCAATCTGTGCTTTCTCTGCGTTCCACTCAGCAACGTAATACTTCGTTGCAGTCAGCAATTGCCCACCAGTAACGTGCGGATTGCGCGCAGATTTGCCACAATTTATTCGCCAGAAACTTACAGGAGATATAATTACTCTTGTAATTATCCGCTTTTTATAAGAAAACCTTTCTGGGTGTAAATCGGGGCTAGTTAGAGACTGTACTAATTTGGGAACAATTTGCGTCATGGTTTAACTGGGGAACCGTTGTGAATCGACTATTTATCGCTCTATTTGATCTTTTCACATCATTTTGGCTATTCAGCGCCTATGGAGGCAGTCCGAAATGCTTTAAAAAATTGTTATTTCCTTAATAGCGCTGCAAAAGATCTCATCAAAACGCCTTTCTCGCTATATGCTCTTCTTCGAAGCAGGCAGCGGCTCGAGGATTGTTCGACGTGATCGATTGATGATATGGGAAAAAGATGGGAACTTTACCCAGTCGACTGGCCCGTGTAGTTCAGGTCAGGCTCTCAAGTTGAGGTCAAGTTGATTACTCACTGCGGTCCTCGATGGGCATTAATGCTTCACTCTTAATCTCATTGTATATGCGCATGTTGAAGCGACCAGTTTCAAGAGTATTAATGGACACCAGCATTAAAAGAACAGAGTGCGCCAAGCAGATGGTAAATGAGCTGGATTTCCTACCCAAAGTTCAGTCCGTCCGTTTGGATTTGCTGAGGTTAGAAAAACAGACGTTCCAATTACTCTTCTTCGATCATGAGAGTCATCCGTTCAGTCAAGCAGCGTCCTCCGTCTCGCCAAATTCCCCACGCGTCGTGTATCTTTTGCGATCCAGGTTTTAACTGCCTTATAAATGACAAATAATTAATACAATCCACGTTAGATTCAGGCAAGTGCGCTATTTTCATGTAACCTTGGTCTAAGATCTCGTTTTACTTGCAACTTCATAGATCCTAATAAACGGGAAAGAAAATATCGGAAAAGAACTGAATAAAATAGAATTTGCGAACACAAGAACATTACTGAATGCAACATTCAACTAAATAGGGTCTAAGGAATCCAACCAACTCCACTAAAGACTGGGAAATGACAAAGGTGAAAAAGCCGAAATTATAGGTTTATTGTTGGCAGCGTTATCGGTGGCAAAAAACTTCCGGAACCTGCACGGAACTAACACTTAATTGCTGCAGATTCAAATCAGGCCCTTAGAACCCAGATGAATACACACAGACATACAAGCGGTCGCTATTCTATTCCAATTGATTTTACTCACAACCAGCATCGAGTCATTTGTTGGACTTGGAATAAGTGTTCCCACGGTGGCCGCTGAATCGGCTTAAATGCGAGTGACGAGAAGCCTTCATGGCTTGAGGGCCCAAGCGCTTGCTGATCGGTAGGTAAACCCCACACCAAATAGTTCAAACTTTAAGTTTCCCGTTCATCTTTCTTGTGTTAATCAGTTGGTAAGTGCACATGCTGTCAAAACATAACTAGGAGTCTCGGAAACAAAAGGAACTACAATGTTGTGTATGCAGGAGCAGGTGAACTGACGACTTCACGCTAGCATTCTAAAGGCCCATATTACTTTTGTATGCATTCTTGTCACCACATACACCACATCGTGAGTCGAACAGGTTACTTTGTCCCTATGTTGATATGTGGTTCAGTGGAGTGATAATATCCTGTACTAAATACATTTATGGGTATCGGTGTGTGAACGTTTGTTTCGGTCCACTCCGTTCAACGATTTATCAGACATGCTGCGTTGGGATTGAAATTTTTCTGCAGGTGACTGGATGTGTGTATCAATGGATGGTTGCATGCATCCACCGGGGTTCGAAGAAGCCTGCGTGCCTTGATTTAAAAGCTAATCTTTGCTGAATTGCACCAGTTTTAACCAGCGAAAACACTGTCAGTGGTAAAAATGAGATTCTCAAACTCCCTGTCCTCAATTAATTTGATAAACTAAGCCACCTAATAGAGAGCTTGTTAATAATGACCCGTTAGAACCCTTGACATGGTTTCTATACCTTTGTACCACTTTATCGACTGGTTACATTCACCCATTTCCCAGCTAATACGTTCCTCGGAACAAAGTTCATACTAAAGCAGTCGATACGCGTTCAAGCATAATAGATGTCCCGAGCAATTTAACCAACTCAAATTCCGTACCTGTCCTGTTGACTGACCACGATATCCCAATACCCTACGTCTCACTTCCAAGGGTCTACAAGTAGTATAAAGAAAACAAGCCTTTTGTGGATGAGAAGACAAATCATCGGCCATTGAGGCGTAACCTACCGAAGAGTAAAACTTGTTCACTCTGTTTTATTCCTCTCTACCAAGAATAAAGTTCGACTTGAAATAAGTCTAGTGATTGTGCACTTTGTAAGTACAAAGAGCATTCCGAACATAATTAGACTGGCCCTGTGGTGGTCAAGGGAAACCTGCAGCTCACCGGGATTTTTGCTCAGAAGAAAAAGATCATCCGCATACAACAAATCGGCCATTTCATTGTTTGAGATCCTATAAATGACGCTATTCTAAAGTGAGGATAAAGGCATCCCCATGGCGATTTCGACTGCGGGCATAAATACAAGGCCCACCGTGGCTGTGGGCCAACTAAATTGCCACCAAAAGCGCTCTAGCAGACGCCCCTGATAGTGAATCAGTGAACCATGGTATTCTTTAATCACCCTGCTTGGCTTCCGTGAACCAGTGGTACTAAGCAATCGGTAAAGATTACGACTACTTATGACAGCCGCAACCACTTCCATTTCTTTACAAATTCCCATCTATCACTGCTTCCCTTCATTTCACCAACTTCTAGTAACATAAATTCTGTGGGGTCTTCGCGTATCATTGTATGTTGCATCCGGGGGGATAAATATGCGAGCGTTTAACTGACGCACTGAAGACGAAGATATCCATCTTTTCTGGGGTTTAAATGACAGGCAGTCCGCGATGCAATTGCCGCTGAGTGCCGAGCTTCTTTGATCTGCTCTCAGTGTTCGCACGAATCCCTGGCAGTTTGTTATAACAACAACCGCATTCAGGGTTCCCATTGGAAGTGAAGTTGGTGATTGGAGTCTGGAGTCAGTTGTGCCAGACAAGTTGCTTTTGTACTGGTGTGACCACCGACTGGGCGCAAACGAAAGCGATTTCAGACTAAAGCATGGTCTGAGTCCACGGGTGTGGACCAGAATGAACGGCAATCCTCAATTGATCCACGCCACTGGTCACCGATTGTAATGTGATCGACTTGAGTACAACGCCGTAAAGGCGAGGGAGTAGGGGACGCCAGGTGAGTCGATGTTACTTTTCACGACAAAAAATGGTATTCGCCAGAAACAGACTGTGGTCAGAACAAATTTTTGTGAGACGCTTTCCGTTGTCAGTATGGTCGGATGGAACAGAAAATCGGCCTCCTATTTGCCGTTCTGTCGTTAGGCGCTGAAATCATCAACAGGGATCAAAACGTCCGCCGAATGCACACTTGAAGTAATCGAAATAACTCCCAGTAGAACTCTTGTCTGGCCTCAGGGGAGCTGCAATCAGCAGACATTCACAGATACAGTGAACAATTAACGACTCTTCAGTGGATTGCTATTGACAAGCACAAAACTAGTCAACCGAACTGGGCAAAAATAACTGTTGATTGGAATCCTTCCTTACAGTTCACGCTCAGCACGCACGTTCAGAGCGAAGCCGACGCTATCCTGACCGCGGGCGCTCGACACCGGATCACTCGACACGCGAAGAGTAAAGCAAGAAAATGAGGTTGTATCGGGGCTACAGACAGTGATTATGGAGGTGGGATCTGACACGCACGTTTCGGAGACACAACATACTATTTTAGACGTCTCAAGAGTTCCGACTAGAGAAGCTGGTTGCCCCATTTGGTTGGGCGTGCGGATATTGAAGGCAGCTAAGTTAAGTGAACACTTAGGCTTGAGTAATGCGTGGAGACTGTTTCTTCACTTTCCACGGATGGTGCCGTCGCATAAGTCCGTCGAGCCGCAATTCCTCGTGACAACTTGCATGGTCCCTACGTCGGAAGGACGGATATTAGAAAGATTCTCTGCACAACCGATGCTAGATTTGTCCGGGCTATTGGTACGTCGCGGCTGCCCAAAACCCCAGAAGGCGTTGTTCTTCGGCAATCTTAACCGGAGTCTTTGACCCAAAAATTTTACCCACAAGGCAGTGGAGCGCAAATTGAGCTCGAAAACTTGGGACAGGCGTATGCTTATCCCTACCCCCTCGTACTCAAAGCAGTGGACAGTGCGGTCCGGATTATCCTACTCGACCGCCGATGCAATATGGAATTCAGTGTGTTTGTACTATTCACGAAGGTCTTTGGATGTATACTGCTAGGAAGTCTGGCCGCTAACTAGAACGATTAAGGCTCTCAGCCAAAGCCATAGATTCCAACGAGAGTCTGTCCGCAAGGCAGCTGGAAGTGCCTCAGTAGAAACCCATCTACTTGGATGAATTAATCTTCCACCCAACTTCCCACTGAGTTGCCAGTTCAGCTCAACCCAGGCAACTGATTCGTCTCGCCTTTACCCATTGACCTTTAGGGGAAGGTTGGAACTTCGGATTCAGACAAGCAATCCTTCACTGCTCTTTGGGTCATGGGGGCACGCAATCCACCACACCACGTCAAGGTACAGTCTCCCAACGCAAAGAAGCGTAGGCACTGACTTTGATTGCTTGCAGCACACGGAACCAACTACCTGCGGATCAGTCAGAGTTGCATCCTCACGTGCAATTCCAAAGATACTTAGTTGAATCTGAAGGACGTAACTGAGGGTTTCACACACGAGGAATTCTTTTTTCATTTGGTCAGACTAATGATCGGGACTGCACTGTGCTTGCCACAACCAGGTACGACCTCACCAACGGAGGTTCTCGATAGGATTGGGATGCAAACGGACGAGGTACGATTAGTTGAAATCATCCTAAATCAAGGTGATGGTGGGAAGGCTAAGAAAATGGTACGGAAACAACAGTCATCTACTCTGTTTCTTTGACCTCTTGGATCGGTCATTTCATTTTTCGAAAATCTCCGCCATGGACCTGGGGTCGAATGTATCTCACATTCAATTGGTGATCGTTGAACTTGCACATGGCGTCACAATCCTGACTGAACCGTGGGTTGTTGAGTCCATATGCTGCAAGCAAGCGACATTAGCGTCTGCGCATAATTACGTTGAGGCGAGTGGTCGAGGATTTTCGCTTTACTCTAGTTTCAGACCGTTTCGCTTTACTTTGGGCATTCTGTAGATATATCTATAATGCGAGCAATCACTAGGGGATATGTCAAAGATCCGGACAAGAAGACTGAACAAAAGCAATACTACTGATTCTTCCTGTTCGTGCTAGTGTCACTGTCATTTCTTGTGACTTAACAGCCAATGCATACATTTTAATTATTTGAATAAACTATGAATGGATGTGGTCAGTCTCTATAGGAGAACCTACTGATTTCGAGCTGGTCATCAGTACACTAGTTTAGAGAGCAGCGATCGACGGACCGGCAGATACAACTTGAAACGGCTTGCGCGATCGATCAGCCAAGCGATTTGCGATATGAAACCACAGGTGCACACCACCTCACGAGATAAGGTCGTACCTGCTCAAACCAAACCAGCCAGTTAGTCAACAATAAATTAGTAATAGTATATTCAAATTCGCACCAAACCTTGTAGCAGGATAGGCAATTGATCAATCGAAACAAGCGAAATTACAAATGAGGGTGACTGCGCTCACCATGGACCTATGAATATTATTTGTTTCAACCGAGAAACACGTTGACAAGCTCGAGGCCGCTGCGCGTTTCCTTAAATGGGACAGGACTGGACCTAAGACCGGGACAATCGATCAACCACACTAGAGATAGGAACTATTTTTCATTTTATAAAGTATTCTAGGTTGCCAAGCTGATCGTATACTTTTGTTGTGCGAGGTACATTGTCTGTTTTCTTTACCTTTTACTTTACATACCTTTCAGAAACGAGGTCACAGCTAACAAAGTGCCGCCAAATAAGGAAACTGATAGCCTGTACAAGGATTCGAACTCACAACCTTTATGTTGAAACCCCGTAATGTTGACCGTCTGACAACCGCCTTTTGCGCGGTGGCCGGGTCTTTTCGTGAACCTCGATGCGAGCCGCATGCTTGTTCACCTTCGAATAGAAATGAGGTCTATTTCAGACTGTTCTAGGCTGATTTATAGATTTCACGGTAGCATACCTTCTGCGATATCAATATATAAGAACCTCAACTATATTTCCTATGATTTCCTTACCATTGTCATTTTTTCGTGCGGAGTTCCCTTGCTCTTAATCATGCCATTTCAGCGTTTTCGAAATGTCTCTCTTCTCAGTGGGTCATTGGTCAACCAGAATGGAATCCTAGCAGTGGTCTTTATTTGCTCTCTCTAACTAGTTATTACATATATGAATAGTGAATATTTCCCTCCCAGATTAGACAACGAAAAATTCTTGGTCTATTTTGTTCTTGTTTCTTTACTGGTCTTTCCGTGCATCATGCCTGACATTGACTTATTGGTTCCATACAGTTTTTAACTGTAATGGGAGGATTTTGAAATATTACCTCCTCTTACTCCGTTTGTCAAAACTGTCAACAAAGAATATGGATTAGTACGAAAGTCGGTTTTGAAAATTATCGGGGAAAGAAAGATCGCAACCCAGTAGCGTGGACTTATTTCGCGAACCACGACTGCGACCTCTACCACTGACGTTTATAGTTAGAAATTCATCCCCCTTCATCCCAGTTTATGAGGTTTTTGCGACCTAAATGTGAGACTTGTGACCACACAGATCAGACAACGTAGCGCGGCAGGGCGAAAATTGGTGCGTTTCTCTCGTACACGCTCTATGCGATACAGCAAAATGGGAGTTCGAAATTAGAGAGAAATAACCGGTTTTCAGAGAGACTTTATAAGCGAAAGACCATTTGCATTTTATTGTAGCATGCAGTTGCCCTGGCTGCACTTAATCACCAGTATTTTTACTTCCCATAAAAGTGACCTTGTAAATGGGTGTGGCTATTAGTTTACAGTGATTTTTGGAAAGGTGGTGCCCATTTTGTTGGGCGGGGATTCGTAAGACATGAATAGAAAGACACGCAATTATGGTTACTAATCTTGTTCCAGTCCTTCAAAGAGGATTTCCAAAAGATCGTTGGGTCCTTTTGTTCGGGCTCTGAAATTTGTAGGCGTTTTCTACCGTATAACCCAGAGGGTGAGGTAGTACAATATTTTGGTTCTTTAATTATTTGTTTCCCACCTGATGTGTGTTAGCTTTTTTCTTCTTGTTTTGGTTGTCTGTGTCCATGCTTAATTGTACTTGACGACTAGCCGAAATGTATAGAGCCACCGTCCACCAATCAACAAGCTAGTTCATGACAGTAATATAGTCTTAAAAGAAATTTTATGATTGTGTCCATTTAATTGCTGCACCTTCACGGTAGTGTAGTCACAATCTAGATGTTCGGTCGCCTCCTTTCCAAGTCTGGTTACGGAAACATGGGAGCAAGGGAAAACTGTGATGTGATTATTGTCGGCGGGGGCATTATTGGGTTGGCCACCGCACGTGAACTGTTGATCCGCCATCCGGGAATGCGAACAAAAGTGCTGGAAAAAGAGTCCTACTTGGCCACCCACCAGTCTCGTAACAATAGTGGTGTGGTTCACGCTGGTGTTTATTATCCTGCAGGATCAACCAAAGCCAAAATATGTTGGGAAGGTTTGAACCGAACCTACGCCTATTGTGATCAGAAGCGAATACCGTACAAGAAAAGTGGCAAATTGATTGTAGCCGTCGAAACGTGGGAACTCCCTGTATTGGAATCACTGATGAAAAATGCCACAGCAAACGGGATCCAAGGCGTTCGAATGATTGCAAATGACACTATTGGTGAAGTTGAACCTTACTGTAGTGGATTACGGGCAATTCATTCAACTCACACTGGAAATGTGAATTGGCAAACGGTTGCATTGGCTTACAGTGAAGATTTTATTGAAACAGGTGGTCACGTCGCAACGAATTTCACAGTTACTCACATTCGACAATCTGTGGATAATTTGGACTACCCGATATTAGTCGAAGGTCTTAGCCGGAATAAGCCGGTTGAAGTTCAATGCAAATACGTCATCACATGTGCCGGGCTTCAAGCTGATCGACTTTCTAAAATGACAGGTTGCTCAAGCGAGCCGCAAATAGTTCCTTTCCGCGGTGATTTTACGCTCTTGAAACGAGAAAAAAATTATTTAGTTCGTGGAAATATTTATCCCCTCCCCGATCCCAGATTTCCTTTCCTGGGATTGCATCTTAGTCCCGGAATAGATGGTACTGTTATGCTTGGACCCAACGCCGTGCTAGCATTAAAACGCGAAGGCTATGGTCTATTAGATTTTAACCTGAAAGACGCGATAGAATCAATTACTTATCCCGGATTACTGCGTTTTGGTTTCAAGTACTTCGGTGTTGGTTGGAGAGAATGGATGCGTGCATTCTCAATCCAGCGTCAAGTAAAGCAGCTTGAACGTTTCATCCCCAGTATCTCAGCGGACGATGTGGTTCGGGGACCTTCTGGGATTCGAGCTCAAACAGTGGATCGGCGCGGAAATCTGGTAGATGACTTCGTAATTCATATCGGTAAAGGTTTGGCTGGTTGGAGAATTATGCACATTCGCAGTGTCCCATCACCAGGTGCCACATCCTCATTGCCCATTGCTCGACACATAATCAGTGAGGCGGAAAAACAATTTGACTGGCCCACTACGACCACATAGCAGCTGCCGATTTGTTCCGAGTGTTGGACAGAAATCCATTAGCCAACCTGAACTGTGGCTCAAAAAAGCCTGAGAAGTATGTAAAACAACCCAGTTATGTAGTCAGAAACTGTTATGACATTGCATAGATCCGTAACAGGTGCACTTTACCTGCCTTGCTGTCCACATTTTGCTTGTTTCTTCATAGCTTAACTCTTGAAAATTCGTCCCATAGCATCATATTTGACTCGGTCATGTCATATATTTCGCCTATTTAGTAAAGTGGTTTATTATTATTATTATTATTATTATTATTATTATATTTAATATGACGTGATACTGGAGGTAATGTCTCGCGAAATAATGTACAGACGTAAGATATTCAAATTCCAATCGAATAATTCGATAATAAATTTTCTCATTCTTCTGCACTCATAAAAACGAAATCCATAAACAACAGCCTAGGCCGCGCCAACTTCATCGAGTAGACTCTACCAATGTTATCTGCATAGGCTAAATGGTTAACCTGATCACCACCATGTTCTCTGTCAGTTGCGATAGTGCAAACTAATGCGATTTCCAATGGTATCGTGTATACCACTTCTGAGTTTTCGTCCTTCACCTAACAACTGCGGTAGGCTACGCATACCATGAATGTTACTCGAAATGGTTCGCCTAGTTTTCTCGCTTGGCCAGACGTGTTCGCGGTCGTTCACTATTATGGTCAGCGCCTAATAACTGTCCCCATGCTGCTTACCTAAAGTGAGCAAACAAAAGTATGAGTACTCGCAAAAGACAAGAATCTTGATGCAGAAAGTGGGCCGCACAGTTGAATACAGAAGACGAAATATCTGTGCAATCACATTTTCAGTCCACATAGCCAATTGGTCTCATGGTCCTCTTTTAAAAAGAGCCAACAGATTGCTTCATCCATTTCTGTAGAGGCTACTATTGTGTTGCTCAGGGATACTCATACGAATGTTCTATTGGTGAATGAAGTACTCCCACAACGGAACTACTATGACTACGAATTCTTTCAGACAGCGGAGATAGGTTTATTTGATTTGGATTTTGCGACTGAACTTGGCCGCAGTACTGGTTGACTACCCTCCGAATCAAGACCGAAAAAATGATATCGTTCACGTGATAATTTGATCTTTTTTGGATGTTCTTCTTTTCATGGAAAGTTTTCTTGATTTACGCTAATTACGCTGAAATTCGCAAGACCCGTTTCACCCCTCTGAAATTTTCGTGATCGTTAACTGTAGCCTTTGGATCAACAGTCTTGTCTAAAGGACTGCGAGGTTGAGAAAGTGAGTGAACACAAATGAAGCATATGGCCTTCTGTGCTCATCGACTTCTATGAATATCATCTTCCCAGACTGATTGCAGGAAGAATATTAACTCCGATGTTAACACTTCGTCACTATGGTTGACGAAAGAAGGCGACAGTATAACTAACCAAGCTGACCAATGCCTTTTAAGAAAACGTGTCTCCCTCATCACCTACCGCTCGACGGAGGCCTGTCATCCACTGCATTGGTTCACCTACAGGCATAGGTGGAAGGCCCACTATCTATGGGCTAATTAACCTGCACCCTTAGTTGGTCTTTCCAACGAGCCAGCCGACGGTCCTTAGAGTGAATCGATGTGCCATCAGGTTCTACATTCACCTCGCTTACGCTCGGCGTCCGTGAACCGGCATTCCTAATCAGTCGATAAAGATTGTGACTATTTATGGTAGTCGGAAACTCTTCCATTTCTCTACATTTTCTCATTCACCTCTGCTTGCGGCCAGTTCTGAGGCTCTTGGTCTGCTAACGACTTGGGGAACTATCTGTAATAACCCCAATAAGCCGTCTTTTTTAAATACCAAAAACAGATCGCCTACCAAACGTCGCCAAGTAAATGTTCCAAATGGACGGCATGAAACGCCTGTCTAACTTGTTTCAAATCAGTACCTTTCGTGCATAAGTAAGTACCGATAAAATAGTAGTAGTTTGTATCCAAAGGACTTAATTAGGGGAATTTACTTTCCAAGTGATGAGAGGTAGAAAAATAAGTGAATATCAAAATCGCAGACTTGTCGTTACGTAAAGTTCAGAGAGAAATCCCCGTAAAAATCAGGAAATTAATGTTCACGATTGAGAGGACCGAAGGTATAAAATAAGGCTACATGCAAGACCGATTTCCTTCGGCACAAGGAGCCATGTGACAATAAGGCCAGAAAAAGAGTGCTAACTGACGATTACCTTTGGAATCAGGAGAATGAACTGCAGGCCAATAATGTGATCAATTGGAATCCGAAGAGTAGGGTAAGAAATCAACCATTCGCCCTAGTTCTGCGGCGAAACAAGAGTGGTCTGATTTTCGTGGCCCGTTTAGAGGCGAACGGAATTGTCGCTCTTAATGAAAACCAATGAATAGACATTAAGCCCGAGGGATTAGAATGGAACGACCTGTGAGCCTAAGTTAAACCGACTGGTGTAAATCGTTTGTTTATGACAAATAAATGGCAGTCCCGTTGACCGGTCAGAGGACATTAGGCAGTTCATTCCTGATTAAGCAGATAGGGATTTGAAGTAGAATCGAAGCGACCAACTGAAGTTGCTAGTTAGCGATAGCTGTTATGCCATTTAAAAACAGAGGTTTCTGTCTATTTCTGTATGGGCATCCTGTTCTTGTTAGCAGCCTGAGGGGTAAAAGGCCCACTAGATGATAACATTTGTTTGAAATTAGCACAATATTCGGCAGGCATCGGCGGTTGCTTGCATACAAGTTTAGCAGATCAATTTGACAGAAAGCAGAACTCTCAAGGTAAAACTTCAATATACCAAAAGTACTGTGTAAAAAGTTTGGAAGCGGTGATATTCAAAAAAGATCTCAAATTTTTGCGATTAATGTGTGCAACATTTCGTCCATTCGGGATAAGCAAGCATCAAGAGTATGGATCCGTAATATTCCCAGACAAAACTAAATTCATGAAATCACAAGACACCACTTTTCAGCTGAATACTTACGCAAAGACGTCTGTTTGCGACAAAGGAAACATTCCCTATCCTTCGGGACAGTACCGAGGTCGTGTTAGTACGAGATGGACATAACCCAGCGTCTTGAAGTGCACTGTGCCATCGAGGAAAATGGTAACCCCGAGGCTTTGGGTTACAAGTACGGATGCGTGCGAGCAGTCACACTTCGTCAAATTGCAGTCTCATTGCGACGGCTATGATTAAAGAAGTGACAGTTTGAAAACATAGTGAAGTCAAGTAAAACTAGTTCATCCGTGTTAATAATCAATGGTTATGTATATTCGCTATACCTAGATTGAGGCTTGAACACGGAGTGGACAAATGTGAACCAAGGACCACGGTCACTAGGCTACTTTGGCTGGCTTTATAACCACTCAGTGACTGTGGGCAATCCACCGTATAATTTCTATCAAACAAACCATTAACGCTTGAGGCGGGTGATCAAACAGATGAGGCGTCTGACTAAAAGCTTGGAAACCCCTCTCGTCGCGGTTACCAATTGTAGTAAGATGAATAGGCAGCACTAGGGTCATTTTACGGTGATCTTGGCACTCAGCCATCTTAATCCGAAAGTTGAGGCATGAGTTGGAATACTCCGAGTTAGACATCAGCGTTGTTGAAAAACTGTTTCCAGTATACCTAAGTAGCAATATGAAAACATCCTTAGCTTCCTTGTACAGTCAATCAAGATTTATGTGACCAGAGAGTCAGGGATCCTACCAACATAAAAGTGTCACACTTATTGTCGGTCGGAGTCCGAAAAACCCATCAAATAACTGGCTGGAAACATTGAAGGATATGATGGTTAACGCGCAACAGTGGTGATTGCGTTGCCATTTTCTACCGAATCAAAATGATTGAAAAGTGCGTTTAATCAGACACAATGTGTTCCATGCGTTGGCTGCACCAGAATAATATTTGCCCCATTTAAGGAGAATTAATAAGGGTTTAATTTGCTTGGAAACAAATTGAAAAGAAACATGAAACTCTGAGGAAAAAACAGCGATTGTGGGAATTGGTGTCAAGTTTACAACTGAAAAATGATGACGAAGATGAGGATAATGAGGATGATGAGGATCACGATAGTGATGATGATGATGATGATGATGATGTGTATAATGACGATGTTGTTGATGATAACGAAGTTGATGATTATGTTGATGCAGTTTATGATGATAATGAAGTTGCCGATGATGATGATGTTGATGATGATGCTAATGATGACAGATATGAGGATGATGATGATGATAATGATGACGATGATATTTATCGAGATGATGATGTTGACGAAAATGATGATGGTGATCATAATGATGAGGTTGAAGCTGATGATGACAATGCTGCTGTTGACAACGATAATGTTGACGATGATGATGAGGACGATGACAATGATGATGATATTGATATTGATGAAGATGATGACGTCGAGGATGATCATGATGATGATGATCGTGATTGTGTTGATGATAATGAATATGATGATGATGCGGTTGATGTTGACGTTGAAGAATATAGTGATGATGATAATGTTGATGGAGAGGATGATGATGATGAAGATGATGCGGATGATTATGTTGGTGTTGATGATGATGGTGATACTTATAATAATGTTGATAATGATGATGGTGATTCTGATTCTGATGATGATGATGATGATGATAATGATTATGTTGCTGCGGATATTCCGGTTACGGTTGGTGTTGATTATATTGATGATAATCCTAATGACCTCAATGATGATGTTGATGATGTTGTTGCTGATGTTGTTGATGATGATAATATGTATCCGGAAGCATTGAATATGTCGAACTGAATATTATATTCGACATTTGACTTAAAAATTTTGCTATATTTACCGAAGCTTTCATCAGGGTCATATCATTACCCCTGTCTCTTATACACATCTAGATGTGTATAAGAGACAGCAATACTAAACATTGATGCGCTCACTGATCGCCTCAACTTTAGTCGCGAAGTATCACCAATCACCAAACAACACGACAATCACATCAAGCAAAAGTAACGAATACATCTCTCTAATCTCATCATTCGACAATAATCACATCGACCCATCATCATTAAGATTTTCTAATCTCTCAATCACACAATATTCATATCAAATGCTATAACTCTACATGATCATATATATCATCAATCATCACGGCAAAACAGCTATCATCTCATTAGCAAGCATCACATCACATCACCGCTCGCTCCCATCGTCTCTTCGTCATTCATATATCATACATCATCATCATCACCGTCATTCATTCTCATACATCAATATTATCAATCATCGCTCCGGACTCATAAACGTTCTCATCAGATTCTCATCTACTCAGCTCAACATGTACATTCTCACTTGTCAATCAAATTGATCATCACACGCATCATTCATCTCCATCTCATGTCTATCCTCTCGCAAACCGATCTTCAATCTCATTCATCAATATATCCATTCTCACCTCATCTATATCTCGATTCCATTAAACATCATCCATACAATACATCAATTTCAGTTCACTCCATTAATTCTCACCCTAATACGTCTATCATTTTCATCTATCCTTGTACATCCATGATCATCAAATCGCCAATGACATTATCATTCTGCAGCAAATTATTATTCGTATAATCCTATCAGCAACCATCATACCATCATTCATAATATCATCTTTCCTCTCATCCAATCATCAATGTCTCAAATCATCTAGCATCATTACTAGTCATTG
Organism: Fasciolopsis buskii; assembly: GCA_008360955.1. Classification (NCBI taxonomy): domain Eukaryota; kingdom Metazoa; phylum Platyhelminthes; class Trematoda; order Plagiorchiida; family Fasciolidae; genus Fasciolopsis; species Fasciolopsis buskii. Next base: position 77,970 of record LUCM01011141.1, on the reverse strand, counting down.
CTTCCATGAATTTATCGTACCGTTTATCATCATCATGAACTGTTCTCATCATAATCTTCCTCAATATCATCAGCCAATCTATATCTTCATCCGTATCCATCACCCTTTATTCTTGATACTAACCATGATCATGATCAATCAATCTTTCACTGCATCAAGCCATACGCATTAATCTATCATCATCGACACTCACCAATCAATCAACACATCATCTATATGCTCATTCATCTTCATCCATCCAAGACATTCTCTTAAATCAAAATCACCGTAGCAATTATTCTCTCCTTCATCATTCTCAATATCTGCAGCACATCTCACTTCATCGTCTCTCTAGATCCTTTATCCTCAACTTCTCTCTATCGACCATCTCTCTCTA
>LUCM01011141.1:64038-76655 GCA_008360955.1 Fasciolopsis buskii | reverse complement strand
CGACGATCATGATTTTGATGATGACGATGATGACGTAGATGATGATGGTGATGACGATGCTGATATTGATGTTGATGATGAGGATGATGATGACGATGACGATGATGTTGATGATTATGATAATGATGTTTATATTGATGATGATAATGATGATTTTGATTTTGGTGATGTTGATGGTAATGATGAATTTGTTGATGATGATCATGTTGATGTGTATGATGATGCGGATGATTATGTTGGTGTTGATGATGATGGTGATACTTATAATAATGCTGATAATGATGATGGTGATTCTGATTCTGATTCTGATGATGATGATGATGATGATAATGATTATGTTGCTGCGGATATTCCGGTTACGGTTGGTGTTGATTATATTGATGATAATCCTAATGACCTCAATGATGATGTTGATGATGTTGTTGCTGATGTTGTTGATGATGATAATATGTATCCGGAAGCATTGAATATGTCGAACTGAATATTATATTCGACATTTGACTTAAAAATTTTGCTATATTTACCGAAGCTTTCATCAGGGTCATATCATTACCCTTCTTACGTATCGTCTTTTTGTGAAAATTCTCTTCGTCATTGCATCCTAACGTCTGGTCAGTTATGAATGTCCCGGTAATCGAATGACGACTGCTTTTGCGGCCTTTCCTTATAAGGTTGGGTGTTGCCTGGTTGTTGTAAAATGTAAGTGAATAATGGATCTCAAATATATATTATTATCACACCGATTTTCCAAAAAGCGCATAAATGATCATTAATCGGAAGAACAAATTCATTTTTATTCTTTGGGTTTATTTGTTGACCTACTGATTGACGGAGCTGTTTTGCAATACGGTAGAACCACTTCTGTAGTTTTCTTTTTATCTTGGGGAGTCAAACGTTGTGGTTTAAGACCTTCAAGGTTCAAGATCATTTTATCAGTATACCAGTAGAATCATGAGAATATGAACACAGACAAAATGGCGAGATCCTAAGGGGCAACCCGTCTTTCATAACTCCGGATGAGAGTACGATAAAGAAGTGATTTTCGCAGTGGATTAAAAGATGCAAGGGCGATCTTTTCGATAACGATGCAAGTGACAACTTAGGTGAATCGTAGTCAAGAAGCACACCTTGGAATTCACTGTGGTACTGAGAGGAACGAAGTCTTGGGATAGTGCCTTGCAAATATTTGCTGCCCAAACCTTTTTGATAAGGAAATATGGAAACAATATTGATTTTCCATGAAAGTGGCCATATATGAACTGACGATAATCCACATATATCCTTTAACTCAATTCAACGTCTCAGATCATACTGATTTCCAATAACTCCAATACTGCACTGTGAACAGTAGATCCATAAGGCGACAGAGTTGCGAAGCCTGGATCAGCCGTGATTATCACCCCTGTCCGGTGACGCGTCATCATCGACTTCAAATATTCTCCTCAGTCAGAAGTTGAGTGCATCTTAGATCCTTTGCAAATACTACCGGATATGGCTATGTAGGATAAATCTTAGATCCCCAGTGCATCTGGCTTGCTCGATATTTCGGCGGCAGCTTACTCCTTTATAAAGCTTGAAAATCCTGCGGAGATAGTACAGTACATATACCTGTTTACATTTTCTAGTGCAGGTCTCAGAAAGATTTCTTGCGCTTTATTCAAATTAACGTTTTCAAATGCGCCCCACTTCACGATTTAACTTTTAGTTACATTATGAATACCTGATTCTGAGCTTACAAGCAGCATTTTATGTGCTTATTAGAATCACCAATTGATCGCATGACAAGCTTGTTTTCCCAGATGGCTAATGAGACTTGTATTGCGCAGTCGCCTATGTAGCCAATGCTCCTGCACAGCAGTGCCAGCACAAATTTTGTTCTCTTTAACTCACGCGAACACTCCGGAGCAGACGACGAATAATGTGAGCCACTCACCGGAATCTCATTTGAGTCTTTAGGAGCGTAAATGGATGGTAAGTCCATTTAGTACTCACATGGGGGTGCGTAGGGAGGACTTTCGCCGGTCTGGCAAGACTAACCTTCAGAAAGAGTACACAAGACCCAAAAGTATTGACTTTTCTTCCCAAAGCGGCTGTAGTCGCTAAGCCGGTCATGTGCTTCCAGTGAAATTTCGCTCACCCAACAGTATGTGAAACATACTGTTGGGTGTGCCAGTTCTCGATCATCTGCCCGTTGCAGCTTTGACCTGACGATCGAACTTTCGGGCGTGCAACGCTTCGTGCGTGGCAGTCAGTCACGCCAACCACAGCTCATCTTGACCCCAGGCTTTCGCGACTGTAAATTGATCGTCATTCCCGCATAGAGTAAACTGCAAACAAACCGATCAAAGATAAGCTAGCGGTAGGATCAGAACCATCGCGTGAACCCTTGAGCCACGCCTGACAAATGGGTCTGGGTTGATTGAGGATAGAATCGGCTGGAATCGAAGAGGGATGCCACGAGTGTGTACGTACGTACAGGCACAACGTTGAAATCGCGCCTTTCAGCTTATTGTTAAATTGGCTAGTTTAGCTGCAGTACTGTCTGAGCTTTCCACGCTGAAGTCTAAGCTTGTGAAGGACTTGCCAGGAATTTCATCCCCCCCACCCAGATCGAAAGAGGCCATTTATCTGCTGGTGCGAAAACGCTGTGTGAAGGTCGGCAAAATGTGTAAGTGATGGCTCACACACCTGACGAACAGCTTGTGATGCTCCAAAAGCTTACTGACCAGTAGTCCGGTCGCATTCGGATCACAGGTCAGACTAGTCTTTTGTTCATCTCGCTTGCGCTAGTAAGTTTGCAGATGCATGGGTTTCAAACATCGAAAGCAAAATGGACTACGATGTTGAATGCGTGTGTATGTGCATGGTTGGACTGTCGGTCTCAGTCCATTATCCTCCCTCCGGATTCCAGTCAGCGCATGCATGTATCCCGTCTTAAATCGAATTGGTCACCTCGTAATTGTTGGTATGTGACCATGCTGGAGCTGCATTCGAGGGATAGTACCACGCCCTCAACATAACCAGGAAGTTATGCACATGCACGTATGTGTCCGTGTGTTTGATTTGATCCAGTTCCTTTGCAACGTGACAGCCGTCGGGACTACTTTCACACCGGTGATTGTGTGCTGGATTCAAGTCAAATCAAGTAAATCCTTCGAGCACTCTTAGGGGTGGATATTCAACCTCCCCATAATCAGGAGGCATTCTCATGGCATATAAGAGCCATATAAAGAAACATGATAGGGGCCAGTGACTGGTTTTACTGCTGACTTTAAGCTGCATTGTCGCAGTTTCGAGGATCTTTAGGATTCCTGTCAATCGGGGGACGCTGGTTCAACTGAAATCTCGAGTACGTGCAAGAACATGTTTAAAAAGGAAACGTGTGAATAGATAAAACAGTTCTTTTGTTAGGTAATCGCCTATGAAATAGGCAGATTCACTGAGTGTTCCTGTTAGAAAATTTCTAACAAGTTTTAGTGTGTTTGGAGATGAGCTGAATTTATCTCAGGCCGATGCATCACACCCAACTGTAGCTGCCGGCAACATTGTCAATAGCAAAAACAAAATTAGGGTCTTTTTGACCGTTACGGTTAACAGTGACCCGAAGGCGATGGGATCTTGATAGGGACGACTTATCATGGGACTAGGACAAGCTACCCTTTGTGTCCCATGCAGATGAATAAGTTCGCGAAACTGGATCCATTCTGCCCCATTGCCTGACGGTTGGCACTAACCACTATTTTGCTTCGCGTTCGGACGTGTTGCGTGCGGGGTGGGAGAGGGGCTCTCCGACTCGGTTTACCACACGTTCGCCTGTGTAATTTTGGATGAAGGGCGATCCAAACCTTTAAAATCAACATCGTCACCATTTGAAAATGATCGTTTTAAAGGGACAATGTTATGAGCTCACTTACTAGGAGGCACAGAACAACCGTCCACGAAGCTGGTTGTTCAGTGAATGACTGAGTGCCCGTTTAGGGCCGTCGAGCGATAGTGACCGATAGGCATAGATCGGTAAACGAACGGGCGTTTGTCACACGACAGATAGCTGGACGATTCGTGCTCGTAAGTAGCATGGGAACGTGTGCGTTCATCTGCATGTATACACATGTGCTACGTACCCGATCGTCCGTTCAAGAAGAATATTTGACAGAATAATGGAATGTAAAAAAATAATATTCCCTTTTGAAATTCTTAAGTTTGTAATGGAGTGAAGAGTACGAACACGACGAAGACTGTGTATCTTATCCGGAGAAGACAGATCAATTCTCAAAAATACTAAGTCAAATAATTTCAAGACGAAAAAGCCCCTCATAGGAAACAAAATGTGTTACAAGAACACCGGTGAAACATAATCCCTCCATGGCTGCCCAGGTCCCCAGATATGAACCTACTTGGAAAGAAGTGGCGCTAGTTTATAAGAAAGAGCGTAAGGCAAAAATTTTAGGGTTTTAGTTTGTTAAGTGTCCGGACTAGAATGCGTGACGAAATATCAACAACGTTCGTCGACTGACTAATGGGCAGCTTGTCATCAATGATGTTGATTGTTAAAGCTGTCAACGGTGGAAATATGTGGTATTGGTTTGTATGCTGTTTGGTCTTTTTACATTGGAGTATTATTCCATCTGTATGCGAAACATATTAATGAGAAGAAAACCCGATTATTATTCATGTTTCCTTTCGCTACTATTTTCATACTCATCATACAGATGGGTACGGTACCAGTTACCAGAGGAACCCAGGCAGATTCTTGTGGGCTGCTCTTTTTTATGAGATGCTCTTTAATAGCGAACAGATGAAACTATGGTGAGTACCGAGGCTACACCCAGGAAATTACCTTATTTTACTGAGAAGCTGGGCGACAAAAATGAGTAACTGGGAAGAAAGACTGTATAACAACGGGGAAATCCGCACATACCTGACTGTCTATAACGTTATGATAGTTCTATTATTTCTCGCAAATGAACTTCTAGGACAGGATTTTCATCAGCATTCGTTAAAGCGAGTGAAACAAATCCGTTTCATTTACCCTCTTCTTCCATTTTTCTTTTGTCCATTATGGATTTTTGCATATCTCGCTCTAGTCAGTTCTGGCTTTTACCCTACTTTCCCGCGAATATCATGACCTTACCACTTCAGTTCCTCGCTAGTCATATTTGCGCATTTACACGTGAATACACCAGTTCACATTGGCTTTTGATTGGGTGAAGTAAGTTGTAACTCTCGTCTAGCTCCAGTGACTTGGTCCATTGTCTCCTGAGTTCTTTTGTTGCTTACGTCTGCATTAGTAGGAATAAGACATTTCGCATAATTTTGTGGCCGCATGCAGTCGTAGAACTCGGCTGGTTGAAGACCATATAAAACTCCAGTTCTTAATCCATAGTTGATTCATCAACAGAATCACGGAATTAGATCCATATACATAAATTCCATTGGTGAAAAGCTCCATCGGTTAGCGTCATCCGGCCCAGAATCAAACCCACACTCCATAAGTAGTTCGAACATTCTGAAAACCACAGGCTTCGAAGCTTGTGTCCGAACCACGTTCTTGAAAATTCTACCCTAGTATCATGAACAACACAAAATCACCATATACGTAAGCCTCTTGTATGGAACGAATAAGTCCTTCAGGTACACTCCACATTGACGTTCAATGGGATTTATTATCGTATGATACATTAATATGTCTCAGTCAGAACACAAAATCATCAAGATTTTTATTAGTTCTTATACAAGAACACTTCAGTGCAATGAAGATCAATCTGTCAAGTCTGTTCACCAAGACGCAAAGAATCCAAAAATTCACTTTGTAACCAGCATAAGGATTGATCGTGGCATCATTTGCAGAGCTTTCTGATCTGAAAAATATAAAGGCACGAGAGCAGAGTCATCTGTATTTTCATGAAATAATCCACCACGTGATATCAACGTGGTTTTTGATAGATGAACATGTTACGTGCCTATCTCACTCTTGCATTTTGGTACGTAACAGTTGCGCCATATAAACAGACGCAAAGCATCTGTCCCTAATTAGATAGTGATAAACGTAATAGTACTCTTACCATGTCTTTATACTTTAAGAGGCTACCCCAGTAGGTTAAATTGATGAGAAATTCATGAATATTGTCAACGGTTGACCAACGCTTACCAAATGACTTATATACTACTAAGTAAACCGTTTGGACTTTCGGCGATGACTTAACCATTTATCTCGCAGAATCACTTCAATACTGAGAGGTAGAAAGTTAAGTACGGTTGTGATTGTGAATGATATAATGTTAATAACACAGCGTTGTTGGTAGATGTAATGCGCCAACGTTTCGACTACCGTGGGTAGTCTTTCTCAAGGCAAGTTTTACAATTAAATGCATTGATCTACCAACAACGTTGTTATTAACATTATATCATTCTCAATTAAAACCAATACATGGGGCATCGATTTTTCGATACACTCCTTACATCATTTGGTCCTGTTAACTACGGTTGTTTCAGGACCTCGTAAGAAATATTACAAAGGTTAGTTGCCGAGCACCAAATAGATTGCTGCATGTGAAAAAATCCGAGGTAACCGACGGTGGTTCTTGTCCGTTTGTTTATGGTCAACAGCAAATCAAACAACACGGTCCTTGCTGTGACAAACTTCGACGGAGATTCACTAGAATATTAACCCATGCAAGTTCCCCATAATGTAATGCTTTAGTTTCTTATACTTTTACTGAATAGAACATAGGCTGAAATGTTTAGAAATGATATGGGAAGCCAAATATTATACGAAATGGAAAATTAGCCCATGCATTACAAATTCAAAGGTTGACGTAATCAAACCAGTGGCATTCTCCTACCCCAGTAGATAATCTGACACTGAACCACAGAGGACGTGAGCGGATTTTAAATCCATCGATGAAATTTCGACCAAGCTACATAAACATACGCTACTGGATTGGACAAGTCACAAATGACTTGCCGATCTCGACGTGGCTTACACAGAAATCCCTAGACAAGGATTGGGTAAAATAGGTCCAAGCAACTAAACGACGGGCAGAAGCTTTCAAGTTTATCTCCGTTTTGAAAACCATTAAAATAACACTAGCTCGATCCGGTTTCTCTTGTTACCTCAAGACACCAGCTAATCGAAGGACAAAAGTGAATGAGAAATTTTGAAATGCACTTTCACGCCAATAATTTAAACAACTTTACAGTGAAGGAAAAAACGTCACTGACCGCCACACTCAGTCATATCGCCTATTGTCTCAAACACCCTTTGGGGAGGGCATCCCGTGGGAACAAACCCCATAGCCTAAATAGAACTACAAGAGCCAGTCCAGTGGGTAAGTTATTGATCGACTGGCCACCTCGACCCATCTTCCAACAAAAACCTGCCCCCGGCAGCAGCGTACGTGGGCATGAAGAAAACGTTCAAAGAGCCTCAACTTATTCTGACTCAATACACGTTATAAAGACTCGATGTTGTGATCCAGTACCTACCGTTCAAGCACTGAGTTACTAAAACGATTCTCGCCCCATATTCCACCGATAGTTTCAAGACAACAGCGCCCAAAAACTGACAGTCTTCGCAAGTCGGCTCTCAGTAGCCATGTTTCTGGGCCCAAAAGCAGCACCGAACTTACCGCTCCAGCCTTTTTATACGTGGCAACACTTCATCAGATATACGATCATCAGGTGAGATACAACCACCCAAGTAGCTAAATTCCCCCCTCCACTTCATTCCTACATGGGAACGAGTTTCGGCTTCAAGCCAGTCCAGTCATGCCACATGGTTTTTACGACTTTGCAAAATTCATCCTAAATGTAGCTACACTACCTTTCACATGGTCGAGAATATTCTGCAGTTTATCGGGGGTCTTCATTCGTCCACATGCTCTACGTCAGACAGTTTTCTGTTTGTGGAAATGTCAATGTCATTACAGTCATACGAAGATATCTCAGCGACAAAGTTGTGTATGAGAGACGGAATGGGCAAACTTGGCGAACACCACTTCTCATGATAAACTCAGGCGAAAGATTGCATGAACTCGATTTTGACTGTTCCCATACAGAGATTGGAAGAACGAAATGAATTTCTGTGGAATATCCTTCAATGAGACGTATTGTCACAGAATAGTATGGTCAGCTCAATCGAAAGTAGTTTTTACAAGAAGAAAGACAGAAATCGTGGGTCTACGGAAAGTGTGCCTATTTTCCAAGGTTTATTGCAAGGGAAACGCATGGCCAATACAACCTTTAGCAGGTCGGAAGCCGGATTACTCCTCACACACACCTTTCGGGGAATAATGCCCGCGAGAAGCTAGGATGAGACACTTATCAAACTAATTCTTCTGTGATTTTCACTTGAAAACTTGTTATCTTCCTAAGAAGACGGTACAATCACCGATTCATACCAGTCCTAAGGCATCTCGTTCCTTGTTCAGACTGATCCATTAGTATTGTTAACTCTGACTTGGATGCTTCGCCACCGTACTCGAAGAAGGATGGAGGCAGACAGTTAGATTCAGCTACCTTACGTATTTCAAGAAAACCTATTTCCCTGAAAATTTCTTGACATGGGGTGCTGTTAACTACCTATGTCTGTTACTAGGTGATGAGTAGAGTCTGTCAAACGACGGGGAATGGATGTAGATAATGTCTTATATTTTTGTCTACCTGAATTTTCGTCGGTATATGCAGAAAATCCTGTTTCTTTAAGGTACATATGGGTATCCGATATTTGTTTTAAGCAGACTTGAAAAGGACATGAGCTTTTTTAAGCATTAATCCACAATGAACACGGTTATGCTCTGCGCTCAACAACTGTTTAATCATACGAAATGACCAATAGTTAACATAGAAGTTTAACTATTCATTAACTTAGCTTCGACCACTGCATTGGACTTCGACAATGCACAGAAGATACGCTTGAAGATGAACTGCAACCTGTAAGAAGAGCATTCACTGTAAATGGTTTCCCAAGTAGATTAATTGATGAGAGATTGAAGACAAGAAAGGAAGTTCCTAGGAACGTGACGGTAGAGAGAAGGCCAGTATACATATCTCTGCCATTCAAAGGTGACACGCTACCAGAGATAGCACAACGAAGACTGATTAGCCCTATCAATAAGACATTTTACGCAGACAAGCTCCGAATCTTGTTCGAATCACGCCCCTTAGTGTCATTACGGTTGAAAGACAAAGTTCCTGATTCTACAGCTTCGTTTTGTATCTATTCCTTCAAATGTTCCTGTGGAACAATGTACATCGGCCGCACGATCAGGCGCTTATCTGAACGCATCCGTGGCCATCGCCCTGTGGGGTTGTGCACTGGAACAATTAAGTGCAGTCGTTTCAGATCTAGCACAGACTAACCACACCGTGAATGTGACGCAAGCTTTCCGGACCCTGTATAAGGTCAGAGATCAACAGTCTAGGTTGGCAAAGTGTTGCCTCTTGAGCGCTGTGGAACCTGTCGCGATCCGTCTTTAAAATCCTCCACTGTGCTCTCAAAAAACAATTTGTGGTTGCGCTTCAACTCCTTTGGCCCACCTTCCGTCCCAATGCAAACCCTAAACAAAAAACAATCAACAACGTGTTCTTATGTATTCAGATTTTACATGTAACACCCCAAATCTCATCCACATCCATAATTTTATCTGACTAACCCAATCCATCCTAAAGAGAATTTTCCCAAATATATAGCGATGTAGTGACATGAGTAAGAATCACTGCATACGTGCTTGTTCACCAACATATGGTTTTTCAATGTGCCCAGTGGGAATTTTCAAGGAACTTCGCCAATTCCCAACCAAATTCATCAGTTTATTAATAATTCGTTGAAAGCAAATAACTACCACACCAATGGTCATATGTCTGCACGTTTACTACATTTAGGATTAGGATTTTGTGCTGAAAATCCACTCAACCTCAACATGCTATTCCGTTACTATCAGGTTTTTGTCATGTTTACTTATGATATATGGTGATGAATATTTTGCGGTTGAAAAGCTCAATCCTAAATGAGAGATTTGGATCTCAGATGATATACCATTAGAAGGGCCGGAGCTCTGACGCGTCCACACATACATGCAGACTGTCCGTTTTAAACATCGACATGCCCGAAAGCTTGGTGTATAAAACAAATACAGTGGTGAAATGCTTTAAGGATTGCTGAGTAGTTCATGTAACGGTGGCGTCTAAGCTTGACTGGTCTCGGTATCTCACTGCCACTCTGTTGTAGTTAGTCCAAACACGTACAAATGTGTGCAGCAGGGAGATTTTTAAAGGCATCCTCAGATTGCACGAGAATATTTTGGCCGATGATTTGATAACCTTATTTTTGGTCACCAAACTGGTCTAGTTAATCAATTACCGATGGAACGAATGGCACAGGTGAACGGAGCCTGGAGAACTTTGATACTTTGAAGGCACGTGTATTATATATATATATATATGCATTTATATGCATGTACATATGCATATATATAACAATATGTCAGTCAAACCAAAGCTAAGAGGATAATAATGCTGAAGAGAAGGGAAACCAAAACGGGCACCGCCAAGTACAGTCTATCATACACATTCTGTTGCTCTATACTGCATCTCTATGAAATAATTCTCTGTTCCATGGTTCGTTGTCTATAGGCTAGATACTTCCCGGTTGTCGAACGTGTATTTTTAGGCAGCGTAATTTTGGATGGGCAGAGACCAAATACAGTTCCCTATTTGATAGAATGTGATACTAAGGGCTAAATCTATGATTAAAGAAACTCGTTTATACGATCTTGAGCGTTTCGTAGAGCAAGACTTGGGTCACAGAAACTCACCGTGCATTTAAGATGGTGTTACATTGTTCAGTGGAGATGGTTTGTTAGACTTGATTGGAGGTAACGGTTGAGTTTGCGGTCCCACGAAAATTGGCTGTCCCTGATCTGGCAGCGGTGCCTGTATGGTGGCTTGTAAATCCTTAAGAAAATCATCCACATTGCTGGTATTCACATCGAACTGCTCAATCCGTGTTTGTAATTGTCTAATCAGATTGGCTTGTGCACTCAGTGCACGTTGGGCCTGCTCGTATTCCGCTTCAAGCAGAGCATTTTGACGGCTTTTAGCTACTTGTAACAACAACTGTCGTGCATTGTCTCCTTGTTTCCTGTTTAAGCCAATAGCAGCTTCCAGTTCGGCTATACGATTTCGGCTGAGTTTTAACTCTTTACGCAAGTTATTGATCTCCCCAATCAAGGTAACGTTTTCCTGTGAAAATGAGATATTAAGAAGTGAAATGTGGTTTCTGATTCACTAGGATGTCTTTTGTGCGCCGCACGGGTTAATCGAAGGTATCTGTTCTTTCTAGTCACTGAAAGACCATAGAAAAAAAGCTGGAAAACCATAGGCCAAATGCAGGATTTGGATTATGGAGTGATAAAAGCATTTTATACTGAACGGCACAATTCAGTTGCATTCTCAGTTTTAGACCCATTGGATTTGTATAAATGTATTCTGATACAATTACACAGATAATGCTCAAAAAGGCATTCCAGTTTATACATTATAGAAATCGTATACACCGTCCTTCCCGAAATTTCTATGTCCAGGTATATCACACGTGTGAACTTTATCCATTGTATTCAATTGTGAAGTACACTGGCAAACTGTTCTTTCCCAGTCTGTTCACATTAACGTTTGGGGAAAGTGTAACTACGCTCTGTTGTGGAAACTTGATCCGTGGGTATGCAAGCAAAGTGATAAGTGGAGTAGGAATTTTCCGAAACCGCTCAGACTCGCCAGCTTTATGACCAGTAATTTTGCTGTACACATTTGGAATGAAATACAGGGATTTTGGGAAATCTAGTGGAGATTTGGTGAAGGATCCCATTGGTTTACGAGTCTATTGTATTTGTATAGGAAACATGCAAAACAGATGCGATCGGTAAAGTACGGGCAAAAATGTGAACGCCCGTTCCATGGGATAGAACGGCCTGCTATGGTGAAAATGCTGCTTCCGGTGATGGAAACCACACGGCCTCAAATGAAACCGCCCAACGTCCTTTACCCTGAAGAAGACTATGAGGTGTGGGAGGCCCTAATACATTTTTCTCTTCATCATCATCATCATCGTTCAGCGTTAAACAGCAAGTTAAGCCTCAATGACCGCTGCCTTTCTCCAGAGTTACACGTTTATATAAAAAGAGTGAATATCCAGGGAGAACAGGAAGTGGAACTACACAGGCGGCAAAAGATAAGACGATACCGCAGCCAACACACGAAACACAGTCCAACTGTACAAACGCACGTGTTTTCAATCATTCCGATTCGATAGAAATGGACAGCACGAGCGCCACTGTTCATGGTTCACTGCCATATCCTTCAGTGTCTCCAGCCGGCAAGTCGATGAGTTTTTCGGACCCCAACCACGAAGGCGTGAGACACCTACTTTACCCAACATCGCTGTACACTTTCTCATCCCACGTTGCCACGTCATCTGTTGGTCTCCACATGGCTTCTTCCATTCATTGGGAGGAACACAGAATAGGGCACGATATGGTAGACACGTGACCGAACCAGTGTAGTCTACTAAGCTTCATACGCTGAAACAAGCTATTCTCAGAAGTGGCACCCAATACCAGATT
>LUCM01011141.1:32526-61753 GCA_008360955.1 Fasciolopsis buskii | reverse complement strand
GGGCAGATAGATTGGGCTTGGAGGACAGAGAGAAAGTTTGAATCAAAAGGGGAGGGACTCTGACAGCTAGATACTTATTCACTACGCTACCCCACCTGCGCTCGATTGCAATGGGCACGCGGTCTTGATTATCTTTGCCGCGACGGACCGATGCCACGTATGGAATCATTTTGTAGGCGTGTAACTCATTGGGAATAAATGGACGGGTACCTGTTAGGGATTTCAGCGCTAAGCACAAGAACGATTAGCGGGTTCTCAACCAAAGGCCTTTGGTTCTGACAAAGAACCTCCGCAAGGCACGGGGTACAGCTGAGTAGACGGCGCCCATCATACTTGGCATCAATTTTCTTCCACTGCGTGTTTACACTAGAGCTGCTAACTCACGATCCAGCCCCCAACTTGGAGACCAGGAGACTCCAGAAGACTACTTCGTCAGGCCTCTACCCATTCACCTTCCAGGCATGATTGGATCTTCGGCTTGAGATAAGCCATCCTGTATAGCTCGTTGGATCATGGGGGCACGCAAGCTGTCACACCACGTCAAGGTGTAGTCTCGTTGTGACACTAAAGATGCCCTTGGAACTACTTTAGGAAATTTTCGAAGACACCATCCCTAAATCTGCTATCCTCCGCAAATGCCACCAGAGCTCAGGAGCCCACGAAGTCTATCAGCACATGCAGCTCATTCTCAGGAGGTTGCAGGTAAAGCGAGATATCCAGTGAATAATTGGAATGTGCGGTGTTGCACAGAATTCAAACAGGCGTATGCCTTACGGAAATGCGGTCGAAATTTTTCAACACTCCTACGTCCCCAGACAACGCAATCTAGATACAGAGGAGTAGGAAGCAGTCGCCCGCATCGAGTCGCTGAACACACTAAACGGCGTCACGTACAATAATTGCATGCTTCACCGCGGCCGCCTACCAACGCATTCTGGTTGTTATTACTGTGTTCTATTCGGACAAAATCTCAACGTTGTGGGTATTACCTGCTAACTGGATGGACTAATGGCAAGGGCGAGTTTGCATCGGTTGCTTTTGTGCCTTTGTTTTTATCGATCGCATGTGTCGGTGCCTCGCCGCTCATCCTAACTGGTTCAGAGTGTGGAAGCCAATTCAGGTTCTTTTGCATGATGATGAATATTGGTGTGCTTTGTAGCTCAGGCTGGCAAATTCCAAAACTTTGTGAGCCCTGAGCTTGCCGCTTAGTTTGCAAACGTTTCACTGCTAACCAATGGCCTCTCTGTTCAGTTGTGTTTATAGCAACGCTGACCCCAGAGTGAGCCCGGCTTGCAGATTGCTATGGCTTCAACCTTGAAATAACAACGCTACTAATTTTGGGAACATCACCAATTTTAACAGCGTCGCTAGTTTTAGCCTCGCTGCTACTTTCAGCAATTTTACTAATTCCAGTAATGGCTGTGAGACGCCCTTTAGATGAGAATGGTGTTAGATACTGCGGTCTCGAAATGGCTGCGCTTTTTCAAACTCTAAAAATATACAATCTTCTAAAGCGCAAGATTTAAATGGATTGGTTGTTGCTATATTTTTGGAATTCGAAAAAGACGGATCAATAGTGGCATTCCCGATTTGTCCCATGAAGCAGGTTTTTAATTTTGGCTACGGATACGTTACATTGCAATTGATGCTGTATCACAACTTGAAGACGGCGTGGAACGAATAATTTCGTACGCCATCCGAGGCCTGGAAAAGTGGAAGCGCAGATATTGGACAACTCGCAGCGGAATGCTGGCTCTGGTGTTCTTCCTAAAAAACGATTCCGCACCTACCTGCTGGCGCAGACGTTCAATGGGCGTTCCGACAATCACTCGTTACAATGATAACATAATTGTTGAGATCACTTGGGGCAGCTCGCGAGATGGCAGGAGAAGCTCCAAGGATTAGATTTTATGGTCTCCACCTGCCGGCTAACTGGCGATGCGCAGGAAGACGCTCCCTATTTGCAACTCATAAGAAGGACGCAAGAATCTGGAGGCTCCGAAAAAAAAGCTGTTGAGATGCGCCGCCAGGATATGGCGGCAAGAAGAGGGCTGAATAAGTGGTCCTAAATGGTATTTGTCGAAGGAGTTATGTAGTTCCACTTCACAGATAGTCGATCAACGCGCGTCGTTCTGGCGCAAGTGATAGACCAAAACGTAACTGCACGCACTCACCCCGCCTTGGGGAATGTCCCTAGGAGACCAATGTATTGATAAGTCCTAAAAGGTTCCCAAAATACTCAATTTTCACAGTTATTTTGCCCACATTGTTTCCCAGTTCTCGCATAATTAGTCTTATCCGCAAAATCAACTAGAGCCTTTACAAAATAATCCCAGAACTAGTGGCGATTCGCTAACTTTGCGAGCGCATTCGTCACTTGCACTGCCCTTGCAAGTACCTCGGAAGTCTGCTCACACCTGGTGGAGGCGTTGGAGGGGAGATCATATCACGGATTGCGAAGGCCAGAATAGCTTTCGCGAACATACAACACTTGTGGTGCCGCCATGACATCCGGCTTTCTTTCAAGAAAATGGTATACAACACCACAGTTCGCAGTGTTCTACTTCATGGTTTCCAGACCTGGCTTATCGGCGTTTAGGATGCTCGGCGATCACTGATGTGTCCGAAGCATTGCTCGAGCCTGGTGGAATCATCGAGAAAGTAATGATAGGGTGCATCGTCGTGTGTTGCGTGTAGACAGTCGCCCTCTGACCGAGAAGATCGCTTTACATGGTCTTCGGTGGCGTGGACATGTAATGCATATGATTGCACACCGTTGACCTTTTCGTTCTCTTGTTGCACGTGCTGGGCAAGGCTGGAAGAAGTGACGTGGTGGTGACTTGAATTAAAGGTATGAAAAGATTAGCTTTGACTTTGCCCTCGGTTTATGCTTCCCAATTTTCTGGTTTGGACCCTGGAGATGATGACTGCTGTTGGTTGGAGACGCTGCGAGATGTGGCTTCGAACCAAGATCAGTAGCGCGAATGCTGTATGGCCTCTTCGTAGAACTCGCTTCCTGTCTTAAAAACACCGGACAAAATACACGAAATGTGTGAGGCAAAAATACACACAAACCAATTGGTTTGTCATGGGTTTGTAATTTTCCACCCTCATTTATCCATTTCCCGTAAAATTATATATACATGTTACCTGGGCACGATGCTTTTTTCAGCCGGTATTTATCTATATACATATACATATATATACATTTATATTCGTATATATATAATTTGTGGCGTCTAGAGCGTACATGGAAGCTTTTCGTTGAAGAGTCCACAGAAGATCCTCATCTGTGATGAGTTGATATTTTTTCAATTGGGCGTATAATCTCACGGCATTCTTCCCTCGTTCCTAAGGTTGGCTCAGGCCAACTGATAAAGAATTATCAACGAATTACAGTTGGATTTCCTCTGTGGACTCTTCGACGAAGAGGTTCCACACACTCCTGACGCCATAAATTAGATTCTGGTGAGGCATATCAATTGGGAGTGTACAACTGTAAGGATGTTTGGACAGGGGATTACCGGATACGCATACCTGAATAGGGGCAATGTAAACGAAGCCGGTCGTGTGCCCTCGGGCAAATTTTGTTCACTCATCCAGATACTACTTAGAATTTTTGTATACATATATATATATATTCTTATGTAACTGCATGCTGATAACAGTTGCACAAGGGTAGTTCCTTCCGGCAAACATGCGCACTCACCCGGTTACCCGTGCATATAGGAACGTGAGTTAAATACCCATGAATGAATTTCCTCAGGTCGCTCATTTTGTTGTCAGTTGGTACGTTGCTTTTTACCCCTCCGCGCGAACTGACATTCCAGTGTCGAATGCAGTCCCTTTTTTCCTCAGTCCATTCACCCGGTGAGGCGTATCATTGCACAGCACCTGGTTGTAAAGGCTCAACTGGGCTGAACATACAGATGAGCCAACAGCGCTTCGCACTTGTTTAGCTGTCCCTCGGAAGAAGACAACCGTGTGGTCTACCATGTGGAACTATTTGCTGTGATACAGCTTGCCTGAACAGTAGGTATCAACCATCAAGTTTTTCGACTGTCATGATTCTGGACGAGTAAGAACCCATAGGAAGTTCTCGTGTCCCTTTTTTGTCTTCAGCGGAATTCAACAACGGTATCCTGCTTCGCCGTTTCCGTTGAATCTTTTGTTGGACGATGTCATTAATAGATCGTCCAAGGTCAGACTAGTCTTTCCTAGCCTCAGGTACCTAGGGTGCCGATACGACACCAGTTCGTCTTTGAAAGGTCAAGTGAGCTCCATCCTGCTGTATGATGGTGAAGCATGGACCCCACGGGTTCAGAACCTCTATCACCTGCCGATTTGACGTTCGCTGCTCAGTTATTATTGCATGTATTTGGTCGAAGCAACGCATAAGCAACGCTGAAGTGCGCAGCCGAGTGTTTGTCATGACCTAGCCTTGGCTAGAAAGGGCCATACTACAAAACCTGCACCGATGGTTTGTTCATGTATTACGAATGTCTGCCCAACGCCTGTCGTTTAGCGTTGTTTGAACTACCAGGACCTGGCTAGAAGGGAGAGGTCAACCAATGATTTGATGCGGATGAACGAAGAAGCCAACAGAACGCCTATCATGTGCAAGGCCATCTTGATTTCCAGGTTGGGATAGTATGGATCGAGCGGACCGCTGGCTTGTCTCCCATATGAACAGGGCTGGAAACTAAAATCAGCGACGTGAGTACTTTTGTTTTGCTTGTAATCACAAAAAATGACTAGAACAAAATGGGCACACAACAAAACCACAAAAACCTGTTCGTTTGTTCGTTCTGCTGTCTTCCATTATTTTTTTCATTCTTACTCCACCTATAGCGAACTCCAAGCCTTTTACCATGTTTTTGCTTGACATAAAGCCGGAAATCAGGGAATTGGAAAAAATACATACATACAATTGTCCACACTTGGTTATGTTCGAGCATGAAAACCTATCTCATAATAGTGTATATTCACCAATATTTGACTACTCGTTTGCGCTTCTGAGCGTTGGTTTCAGGTAGCACCGAACGCGGTTAGGTGAATAGCAAGTTTTGGCACGAAAGTGGTGAACCCAGACAAGAAAATTGCAAATGAAAAACGTGTAAACACGGATAGGATCTCGATTAAAGAAACCACTACTCCTGCCACAAGGAGTTTGGTGTTCCCAAATTCAGAGACCTATTTAACACGCTAAACAGTCGAATCTGCAGCAGAAAAAGTAGCACCAACTTCCCTGCTCACTTGCATGATTCGAACATATCCCACACGGTGCACCTCACTGTCCTTGGCAAGCTTTCTGCGTAGACCAGCCACTGAACGTTCTAGGTGCTCCCTTTGTCTAGCAAATTCCTTCTGAATATCAGCGTCCACTGAGGCATCACCCGTCTGAAGAGCAACCGTAAAAATTAAAAACTATTCACAAGTTTTTCGGATACACGACAAACGTTTACGGGTGACTGATACCAGAAGAAAAACAGATGAAGGAAAAATTCTATACCTTAAAACGAACAGGGTTAGAAAACCAAGTTGCGTCCTAATATGGCATTGGAATCCTCATGACCAATATATTCGGAAAACAACAACCAAATCTATGGTAAATAGTGAAAACAGGACTAACTGACTCACTGACAGAAAAGTTCTCGGAGAATGAATTACGGTTAAAGCTAATAATAAATACAATATGAATCAATGCTCATTGGGTATGTTGGTACAACACGGTGTTTGCTCAGGGTGAGGTTGCAAACTCTAAACAGGAGACAACAACAACTGTGGCAACGGATGCAATTCGCATAAACTACGTCAACCGGAAGCAGAACGTGGTAAACGGGTTTTGCCGAGCCATGAACTCACCTTGGTATTCTTCACGCTCTAGATAAACAAATTGCTAATTTAATGTGTTCGGAAAATGGCAACAAGTTGCATTTTGTTGTTGTATTTAAGGGTTTAAGCTACGGTGATCGCAACTACTTCCGAAATTTGAACGAATTCGCAGTTCCCAAGAATAGTGAGAGTAAAATCAGTTTGTTAGTTTGTAAGCAAATTATGGATAAAAGGTAGACCTGAAAACGTGTTCTTCTCAGTTTTAGTAATCGATGCTCGATACTGATTTAAGTTCACCTGAGTTAAACAGCTGACTAACCAGGACACGTACAGCGATCAAGATTACAGTCAAAATCCCCATGTGGTGTAATTTAATGTCACTGAGTCATATGTGTACTGTATTCATAGAATGCAATGTAAAATAACAAGGAAATCACTTAGAAGAATGTTTTAGTCAGTCTGCTATTCTTCGGACTCATCTCAGTTTACTTGAACACAAACATGTTTTTATACTATCATAATTAACTTTGTAACAAGTGTAAAGGTGTATTGATTTATTCGGTTCTGAACGTTTTTTCACCGTTTGCCGGCATATCTCAATCGTTTATTAGCCTTCGGTCATCGGTTTACCGCCTTGAGATGTTTTAGCAGCCCTCACCTAGAGTGGAATGATATTATTTTGGATATCGCATATCGAAATGAGATAAGCAAAGCTTATCTTGAACACTGAATATGTATAGTTTTAACAAGGATTCGCTTATTCACTATAGTCTTCTGATGAAAACAGCCCGAAGCCACGAAGCGATGGTCAGGAATGGCTAAACGATAATCGGGGGTTTCTGGATGACAGAAACATCCGTAGTGGTTTCTTTTCCCGATTCTCTGTTAAGCTAATCAGTCACTGCTTTAGAAAAGTCTACATCTCACTTACTCATCAGTATCACCAGTCCATTATGTACCGTCCTTACACAGGTGGTTCCATTTATTTCAACAAATCATTCACATTACTGTTCAACTAACAAAGTCGGATTGCGTTTTGGTCACGTAACACGCATTTATATTTATATGTACTAGCATGTGCACAAATCACGTGCCATGGGACTGATGGCAAGAAAATGGAAACAGTGCAATAGAAAGAGGAGAAAAGTTTTTTGCAGAACTGAAAACACATGTAACTCGCCAAGATTACTACCTCGTATCATTGACCGCCCGTTGTTGCCAGCACTTCCTCACTCTGCCGCCTGGCTCAAAACAGGCATGTTTGTCAGAGGGTGGCCTAGAGAAACCGAACGCGACTGTCAAGGTAACAGCGTTGTTCCGACCGAGCCGGTGACCAGATGGTTCACACGCCTCCTCTGGAAAGCCTTGCCGTATCGGTGGGACACGACAAAGGGCAATGGCCTTATTTCATTGGCGGGACACACCCAACACGTCACAGTACTACCAGCGAAGGTATGGTGTTTTTAAGGCGAATGCCAGCCAGGCCGAAATCCACCATACCCCTGGGACTGCCACAGCCCGTCCACGGCTGTTTATTCAATGAGGTAACGACCGTCGCGTTTAAGGCTAAATACCTACAATGGTGGCCGTTCCCATATTCAATGTGCAGGGAGGGGGTAGGTGGCATGCCTTCCTGCCCTGGGTTCCTCTCTGGGGTTCGGACTCAGGCTGCACATGATACAATGCTGTTGCCGGAATCCTCAGCATGAATTGTGACCACATCATCCAAGTAAGAATAAGTGACTTAACTTTATAAACGTAAGGTTGTGTGGTGACCTGTTGGGCTGGTTAAGTTTACTTGATCTGAAGCAGAATAGCTCATGTTTGACAACCCAATTGCTGAGTTTAAAACTATCCGCTTGAGAAATTTGGCAGTAAGAATATAAGTGTGCGGTAGACGACCGAAACACAATATTCAGAATAATTCTTTGTTCAGAGGAGATAGAACTGGCCCTGATAAAGGAGAGGAACTGACCGCAACATGAAATAACGTCTCACATGAACAGATTGAATTATACAGTCTCAACATCAATGTATCAATTATGCAAAAAGGAAAAAAACATCTAAACCATATGCCGTTCAAATCTGGTGGAAATTGTTTGAGACTTACCAAATCTTCGTGTATATGCTTCTTATAGAGAGCAATCACGCTGTTTTTCAAAACCTTCGGGTCTTGAATTGATCCAACGCAGTTGAAAAGATCTGTTTTGAAACGACGTACCATTGACTCCACATCTCGTGTGGCCTGACGCTCCTGAATTAGTTCATTCTCCACAGATTTGTGCTTTTGTTTTAAGTCGGAAATATTTATCTCTAGTTGTGCATTCTGCTTGTGGAATCTTTCGAGCTCGGCCTCCATCTGTTGAATCAAAGCCGGAATTTAAGCATGATGAATGGTACGATAACCATGCAACAACTGGATGTCACATAGTAAAACAAATTCCCAGGCTATTGACCAATCTAGTAAATGATTGGTTTCTGCCCGTAAATTTCTGTTTTATTTAATTTATGAATCTCTATGTTCTTATCTGAAGCTCTCGTGGTCTTTCTAAGCTCTCATCACAAGCACAGTTTCATTTAAACGTCACGTTTCTGCTAATCAGACGACAATAAGTGCAGTTTTGGCAATGAAAACTCTAATTATGCCAACAGACTAAGGTAAAAATCAAACAAGTAGTCAGCTGGAAGTCTGTTGTGATAAAATTTCGCTCTTCACAACGAATGAAGCCATGTCAAGATAATTTTTTCATGTGAATTCTTTCGTACATTACGCTATTATTTGAGGTTTTCAAAGCAAAGCATTTGAAATTTCACATTAGTACTTTTGGCATTTTTTACAATTCTGTTTAGGTAAACTTCCACAGTTTTCTGCATCTAGTGATAACTCCATAGACCAAAGAAAATATACACGAACCGGTACTTGGTGCGCAGTTTACTAGTGAAGAAATCCAAACGGCTGAGTCCGAAAACCGATTTTCGAGTGACCGGAAAATAAGTCAAAGCAAGGCTTTGAACACCTTAGGTTTCATTTTTAGCATATGTACATATGGTGTTAATCCTAAGTTTGTGAAAATCCTTTTACTGTGCCAAAATTTGTATTGCTGAGTCCAACAGAAGTCGCGGAACTATCACGTTGATTCATTCAGATTCACAACCTACATGGGGATGCACTGACCAAAGTTGAAAACAGTGTGAGGGGAACATTATTGGGACACTAACGAATGATACTTCACTGCTACTATTCTCGTTGACTTTTGATATAACAGCATTTGTTTCATCCTGCCTTCGATACTGAACAATGACTTTGACTTTCAAAGGATTTAATGTTTAGGATGCGAGCTTGATTAGGGACTGCAATCGGCTAAGACACTCCTTTATATACAGTTGGGGGTAAAACAGAGATCGATGGTTTGGAACCAGTCATTGTTTTCACAAGAAACGTTTGGGTTGCTTAACTGATTGGTGACTGGTGAACCTACTGTGTTCGTGTGTGACTACCCAAATCAGTTGAACGAGTTTAAGTTGGGCTAATGTAGTGGCCTTAGAAAATGGATGGTTAGCGCTTCCGAGGTTTTCATCTTTCATACTGCCAATCGATGTCCCCATTACCCTTCACCTATTTTACCTAACGAAATCGACAGTCTTATTTGCCAATCAACTATTCTGTATCCTGTAACGAAATTGAATGAATATAGAGCCTGGAAAAAGGATTCACTGAAAAAGCAACTTCGCCTGGTTCCTGTTTTCTGATTCAAACGCGTATTTGACACACTCAGTAGGCAGTTATTAATAAGATGCACCACAATTTTGCAGTTCTACTAGGTATTATTATCTGGTGATCCGTACCTTGCTCAGCTTCGAGGAATAACATGAGACGACATCAAAAAATGCGCACAGCCTATAATTATGGATCTGTAACCTCTCATCTAGGTATCTATCGCCAGCACTCAGTAGTTCACATTTTAGTGAGCAGCGTTCTGGAAAAATACGATCAAGTTTTTAGTCAGTCCTAACTTTGAAAATTTCTAATCACTGATCATATACCATTAAATGAAAGATCTCACTACTTTAAAAACCCATAAGCCCTTCACTCCCAGAGTCAGTGATCAATCCTATTGCCGATAATCAAGGAAGTGAAAAATTCCACCGAACGTACTACTCAGAGGTATATGCCACGTGCCCTGATAAGTTACTTCGCGCAGAATCAATGCAGCAAGTTTGCTGAGATAACGCAACTGACCTAATTTGTGAACTAGGCATTGGTCGACAATCATGCAGTTTACTTATATCTTGAAGCTCGTTCAGGCTGACTGATGCATGTCTGCAATCGTTCTTCTTCCCCTAGATACCACGACAATGGTAAGTTCGATTTGGGGCCTGCCATTTGCGGGCAAATCGTTATTAGACTGTAATTTTCTCTCAAGCTTTCGATTGAAACCTACGCTGAACATAAATTCACCCATTTGGTTCCCTGTAGAATATCAATACTCATAATAAATGAGATATGCAGGGTTATTTAATCCGATTACTTAGGGTTCAACACTATTGTATTGCCACCAAGCCTTTGGTAGGATTGGAACTCAAGATGCAAGACTGTAATAGAACACCTTAGACACTAGACTATCCGATCTGGCTCCCTAAGATTTTCCCGAAAACGCTAACACCGCACGATTTAGCGTATTATCGCCATTGGTTATTCCAGTCAGATACCGCTGCACTCTAGTGGTCAATTCCAATAAAACGTTTTTTTTCGCAGAAATCAGTGTTTTTTGACCCAACTAGATTTCTTCTCTCCTCTGATGGGGACTTAGACTCTTACGATCATGGAAAATTTTCCTTTCTTTACACTTACTTGAAAACTCAAATTAAATGTTTTTGAAGCACCGAACAGCCCACGACTATTGCCGCTATCTGGGAACCAAACCCGTCCGATAAATTCCAAGACTATCCATTGTAAACAGTAAGGAAATAAATTTTTGTGCTATAAAATGAAACTAGGTAACGGAAGATGTTGGGGAGGTAACAGTTTTATTCGGAACTCACCTCTTGTATTTGTTCTTTATAGTTTTTAATGTCATTCTCACGCGGTTCAATCTGTTTCTTTAATTCCTTGATTTTGTAGTCCAATACAAATTTGAATTTCTCAAGTTCCTGATTCTTCTTCTTCAAATCATATATTCGCTTTTCCTTGACAGAATCATGAAGAGCGGGACAGTTGCAGAGTTTTAATTATTTCCTGTCTGATTACCATGATAAGTCTTACAAAATGAAACGGAAGACTGATTCAGATAATTACGTCACATTCGTTCTGTGGTAGAACATGAAAGCAACACGTTCGCCAAGATAAAAAACGAACAAACAAATTTAACGACAGAAATAAAACTCCGCGGTGAAGAATGATGTAAGAAGCTCGCAGATGTACGGGATAATAAATCTATTTAGTTTAAGCACTAGCAGAAACAAGGTATAATTTTATATTGATATAAAGGTTTCATTGGTAAAGCAAATGACTTTAATAAAGCCGTTCCTTTCTACTTGTTAGTACTCTAACTCAATAGTTCTACGAAGAATCCATATTTCTCAACGGATCTTAACGAAGTTTGTTAGTCATTTAGCGGTGTATGATAACTGGGCACCCAGGATGTTTAGCCCCATCCGAAGAGTGCACGAACTTAACCATCAGTCACCGGCCCCTAGTGGGTTATATGGCCCTCAGATCGTCCTGCTGCCTTAAGGGTTTGACCGTTCTGGTCAAGGGCTGGGTCTAGAGTCTTCTAGGTCAACTCTCTACTTCGTTTCGGGCAGCCGAGTAGTATCAAGCTCGCAGCGGAACCATAGATCACGATGGATGACCAATGATACAGAGGTTGGGGACAGAACACCTAGCATGTGTCGTGATCTCTATACTTTGTTTCATTCTTTCTCCTTTCTCTCTTATTGTTTTCACCCTTTGCTACGATTCCGGTGGTACACTGTCTGTATTCAGATGTGCGCGTAAAGTGTTTGCGCGCATGATTCTTTCGGGTTACAGCCATCCCCTGATTGATTAACGGCTACTTCCGTGCCACTGACTGTTTTACTGCCCATCCTATAACTTTGCTAAGTAAAGCAACATATACCTATTTTAATTTCACATCTCATTCATACTCTGGCGCTAGGAGAAATTAGAGGCGGCCGGTCACCCTTATGGTAAGTTCCCAGGCTAGACCGGTTATAGCGTTTCTTTCTGAAATTAGACTTACTGTTTCCTAATTTTTTTCGTAATTTCTCACCTGTGTGATATTTTCTGAAATTAATACTGAGGTAATGCAGTTCACAAAATGATCTCAAGGCGATTAAGTCTTATTACTTGATTTAACAGGACGGATTTTAAGAGGACGGGGAGGGGGAATGGAGTCATCTTCTGACGGTGACGTACGACTCATTGCAGAACTTCAATTGCAGACCAACAGTAATTATCCCTCTTGACTTGAGCTGGTAGAGAAAAATAGCTGGAAACAAAAAGTCATTAGCGAGAAATGCGCAGAAAAGCTTGTCACGTATGTGAGAGTGGGAAGCCAAAGTCACCTGTGGACAAGCTGAAATGTGAAGTGGAACTGAATACCGGTTTGAGTTGCTTACTTTATCCTGAATTGTTTCGTCTCTCTCCTGTATTTCTTTTCGTAAACCTTGAATGTCCTTTTCCAGATTTCTAATTACATTGTTTAACTTCTGAGTTTCTGCGTGGAATTTTTTCAATTCTTCCTTGTGATCGTCAATTTCTTTTTGGAGACTAGTGAATTTCTTCTTCATTATTCCAGATTCTCCTTTCAAACGTGCATTGGCTTCACGTTCTTCACGTAAGCGACGTTCATAACGGATTTTTGTTTCCAATATTTCTCGATCAGCATCTTCTTCGATGAGACGTTTTGTGACATCATATTCCATCGTCTGCTCCCTAATTTCTCTATTCAAGTTCTCCATGGCTGCATTCTTCTCAGCCAACTTCGAGTCGTATAGTTCTGTCAGCTCTTCCAGCATGTGTTCACGCGATTCCTCCATAGATTTCAACTGTTTGTCATACTCCTCCTCTTTCTTCTGTGATGTCGCCTGCAAATCTTGATATTTCTCATACTCAGTCATGAGCTTTTGATTTGAAGCCGATTCAAGTTCTTGCAATTCGCGACTGTGCTTCTCCATGACTTCCTGCAATTGTACTTCATGATGTGCCTCTCCGCGTTCTTTTTCCGTTTTTAGGAGCTGATTCTTAGTTTTTAACGTTTCCATTTCCTGTATGAACTTCTCGGTTAGTTCTTTGATGCGTTCATTGTAGTTCATGTCTTTCAAGCGAAGCTGATATTCATTTTCCATCTTGAGTTCATCTACTCGTGTTTTCAGTTCCGCCATGACAGAGTTCTGTTGGTTGAGAAAAGTGTTTCTTATATAGTCAAATTACAGTGCAAAGAATCAATCATGACTAACAAGCAGCTGCGCTATGGTATTCAGTTATTAGTGGTGTTTATTAATTCTGGAAATCTGAATAACGTGATATTATTTTCACAAGAGGAACTTCACTTCTGCACAGTGTAGTGGACATTATGCCTAACAATCCAATGGAGTTAGGTTCTTGCAAAAGATTGCCGAGAGAAGTGCAGAATGGTTTACTGAATTTGTATTCATCTAGCACTCTATTTCTATTGGGATTAGTTTGAAAATCTGGTATTTCTCATCACAATTTATCAGTGAACGAAATACCGAGTAGGAAGGGTAAGATGCTTTCCTGTCGACAGCCGCTTTTAATCATGATGTGAACCAAATCTATATAGCGCCGAGAAAAGACGATTGTTCACGGAAGCCATCTGAAATGACAACTAATTGGGTGCCTAACAGAATACATCCCACCCTCGGTCAACATGAAGTTACCAATTTTAGGTTCACATAACCACCTAGCACAAGTACCATCTGATAACGAATGCCTTTATAACTCTTTTACAGCTATAAGATTACAGCAGATTACTTTGTAAATGTCAGATTTATGTTAGAAATATCGGCAAATAGGCAAACAAACTCCTTATCGTTCACAAAGCTTGGGGAGTCTACGTCAGCTCGTACACGTACGTAAGCGTAGATGTATAGCTGTAGATATCAAACAGCTGGTATTCCAGATATACGCGAACAAGATTTCAATAAGCCATTAAGACGGCACTTCTGAATAGTTTTGACGTGATTCCGAAGTAACATGGGAAGGGGTTTGGTGTACTATTTGCCACCAGGAACGAGTGGGGATGCAGCAATACCAGTTTTTCGGTTCACTGACCATGTATAATTTAATTATCATCAATTGTAGTAAGAATATTCAGCTATTCTCAAAATCTGCAGGAAACACTTGCCGAAAAATGCACAGGCTCATTAAATATGGAGACTTGGTACTCGTATCAACCGATAGTCTGAACTTTAGGCCAACATTCGCTTCCGGTTTACTGAATGACAGGAACAGTGACCGAAACGACCACCTAAATTAGCCTTGTCTGGAGACAATCGACCCATTAAAACACTCGTCTTCTGCTGAAATAACAATGCTATTTGCTTTAGTATGTAAGAGGTCGTGCAGGTTCTGAGAGAAAATGTCCTTGGTTGGGTCTGGACAGCCATATGTAGGTGCATAAGCCGAGATAAATAAATTGTGTCTATGGGGACCATGACCAATTGTTTTACACAAACCCGTAACTTTCAGTGAGCATAGTCAGCTGTCATCTTGGATCTAATTAAGCAGTAAACCCTCGACTTTTGCACTGAGGGCCGCACCAACGCCAGAAAAATCAGAAACTGCAGCTTCAAGATCCTAAGGCAAACACAGATGAAACTACGAAAGACTGGATGGAGATATCAGAGGAATCTCTTAGATACAAAACAAATGGTCAGGTTCACCAGTCTACCAGCAAAACATGGCTGTTGTTCTAAACACATTAGTATTCACACATTGAATGTGGAAGTCTGAGGTAGGATGGAGGACAAAGATGAGCATCAGCCAGCGGAAGTGATACCACTATGGTTTGAATGCCAACGGAAACAGGTGAAAGAACATAAATAGAACTTCCTCCAGTGATACTACCACTAGTACGACCGACTGCTGTTCCCTACAAATGTGCGATTATGGGACGGCAAGGCGAATAAGATGAGCCATTTAGGAAAGATACAGTTGTATGCGGTGTAAAATCACTCCTTTGGGTATGCAAATGGCGCAAAAAGTATTTCGATCTCGTTCATGAGTGTGTTTGCATGCACGTGTAAGGTGCACTGATTATCTGTGCACTACTCTGTAATGTGCTAGCAGGAGTAAACCTCAAGTATACTGTGAAAGATAGGCGTTTTTCAGACCGTTCCAAATGTATTCGACATAGGTCATCATAATATTGATACAATCCTGAAAATATGTGGAAAACGACAGCCAACACACTGTTCGGACATTTCACTGTCTGCTCTGTGTCCCCTAGAGAAAACTGGATTTGCTTAACCCTCGTCTTTTGATAAACGGGAAGTTTTGGAGCGCATGGATATAGAGGAATCAAACCTAAACGAACTTAGACCTATTTTCGAAGTTGACAGGGACGTTTAAAATATCTGGTGGATTAGAAATAACTCACCTTTTCTTCCAAATCAGATTTAGTAATGAGAATCTCCTCAGCCCATGTTACTTCCTTCTCCGATTTACCCATGCGACCGTCACGTTCTTGCAATTTCCAAACCATGACTGAGCAGTCATCTGATGCTGTGACCAGAAATTCGTCCTGAGCCGTCAATCGCATTTTGGTGATCGGTGCACAATGCCCGATAAAATCTTGCCAGTCTGGCTGATCACTTAACGGGAAGGTGAACGAACGCAAATGGCCGGTCTGGCTGCCACAGAACAGCATACGGCCGTTACGCGACAAGGCAACCGTAGTAAGCAGAACATCCGGCGAGTTAACTTCACGCGCAATCTGAAATTGAAGGAACTATGAAGTTAATTTACTGTTGCAGTCTTTCGGTACTACTTGTACGACAGTTCAGGAAGCCAAACTCTGTGTGTATCGGACCGCCTTTTTGACGCCAGGTTGTACTGGCTGAGACTTCTTGCAGCCGTAGAATTGAAATTACTTTCTCTGAGGATGAGACAAATTCCATAGAAATATGGCCTAACCCATCGTGTAGTAGTTTCGTACTAAATGTAACATAATCGTCATAAATATTGAGGCATATAAATTACGATGCATACTACTACTCGGCAAGTGGAGATTTCCCCAACCTAGCGTGATTCGAGTCTTACTTTGCGGATACCTTTAGATTTCTCGAGTGAATACTGGTTGCTGAGTTAACAGTACTTGGGTTCATTCCGAAGGCCAACCCTAGCTGTGGAGTAAAAGTGGGTTGGATACCGTTAGGTGTGGTCACCTTCCAAATGCTCGCTTACGAGACAGGGTTGGAAACCAATGGTTTCATTGATTGATAAGAAAAACAGCACCTGATGTTGTTCCCACAATGGATTGACCTGCGTTGCTGGGACACCAGTGTTGATAAGTCCTAAAAGGTTCCCAAAATACTCAATTTTCACAGTTATTTTGCCCACATTGTTTCCCAGTTCTCGCATAATTAGTCTTATCCGCAAAATCAACTAGAGCCTTTACAAAATAATCCCAGAACTAGTGGCGATTCGCTAACTTTGCGAGCGCATTCGTCACTCGCACTGCCCTTGCTTTTCGTCCCTTGCGTTCCCACTAGTGCGTCATCCACTCAACCCACTCCATCGGTGCGCATAACGCACCGTTCTGTGAGTAAAAACCTGTCATGTGGACCAACAGCTTGGGTCATTTCGCGACCTTTAGTCGGTAGTCGAGCCATGGACATGTGATTCAGCGTTTTCGCAGGCTGGGTTGGAGACGCAAGCAAGTCCCTCAAACCGCGTCACAGTGAGTCGATTGTAGGCATGTTACCCTATCCGTTAGCCGTGTCACCGGGACGAACTCGCCAGTACACCTCTATCACTGGGCTCCAGCATTTACGACAAATAGCCCACTTCGATTGATTTTTAGGGCGTGCTACACGGGGCAGACGCAAGAACAAGGCAGTAGGGTCGCCTTAAAGTGAATGTCACTCGGGGCCTGAGTCGGAAAGGCGTGGTTGACATGTGACAAAAACGATGTACGAAGGCTTCGCGTCAAAACTACGGAGCCAACGAAGCCGTGTGAAATGAGAAAATCAAAGTTGTTCGACGACCGAATTGAACTGAATATATAATCGCCAATATATTCGAATTTGGAAGATAAAATAAAGGGATAGTGGACCACTTAAGTGAATTCGTTCACCTCCCACGCAATTCACCTTTTCTTCAGTTCTTTCTCTGGTCATTTAGACGGTAGAGTTGAACTTCTTCCAGGGAACAGATTTTTTGAATTAGAGTAACCAACGATATTGCCTTGCTGAGTGATAATGCATAGACAAATAAGCGTGCATTAGATCGCTTGGCAATTGAGGCCCCTGGGTACGGTATGTGAGTTGCACCTTCACAATGCAAGGTACTTCTTCAAGACGGGCAGGAACCTGCGTCTACACTCACCCTTTGTGGTGATCGGTTAGAAGTAGTTAGTCAACGGTTCTAAGTACCTCAGAAGTCTGCTCACACCTGGTGGAGGCGTTGGAGGGGAGATCATATCACGGATTGCGAAGGCCAGAATAGCTTTCGCGAACATACAACACTTGTGGTGCCGCCATGACATCCGGCTTTCTTTCAAGAAAATGGTATACAACACCACAGTTCGCAGTGTTCTACTTCATGGTTTCCAGACCTGGCTTATCGGCGTTTAGGATGCTCGGCGATCACTGATGTGTCCGAAGCATTGCTCGAGCCTGGTGGAATCATCGAGAAAGTAATGATAGGGTGCATCGTCGTGTGTTGCGTGTAGACAGTCGCCCTCTGACCGAGAAGATCGCTTTACATGGTCTTCGGTGGCGTGGACATGTAATGCATATGATTGCACACCGTTNACCTTTTCGTTCTCTTGTTGCACGTGCTGGGCAAGGCTGGAAGAAGTGACGTGGTGGTGACTTGAATTAAAGGTATGAAAAGATTAGCTTTGACTTTGCCCTCGGTTTATGCTTCCCAATTTTCTGGTTTGGACCCTGGAGATGATGACTGCTGTTGGTTGGAGACGCTGCGAGATGTGGCTTCGAACCAAGAT
This sequence comes from Fasciolopsis buskii, assembly GCA_008360955.1. Classification (NCBI taxonomy): domain Eukaryota; kingdom Metazoa; phylum Platyhelminthes; class Trematoda; order Plagiorchiida; family Fasciolidae; genus Fasciolopsis; species Fasciolopsis buskii. The sequence goes on along the minus strand of LUCM01011141.1, from coordinate 43,724 downwards.
CAGTAGCGCGAATGCTGTATGGCCTCTTCGTAGAACTCGCTTCCTGTCTTAAAAACACCGGACAAAATACACGAAATGTGTGAAGTGAAAATGCACAAAAGCCAGTTGCTTGATAGTTACCACTGGGCACATTGAAAAAACATATGTTGGTGAACAAGCACGTATGCAGTGATTCTTACTCATGTCACTACATCGCTATATATTTGGGAAAATTCTCTTTAGGATGGATTGGGTTAGTCAGATAAAATTATGGATGTGGATGAGATTTGGGGTGTTACATGTAAAATCTGAATACATAAGAACACGTTGTTGATTGTTTTTTGTTTAGGGTTTGCATTGGGACGGAAGGTGGGCCAAAGGAGTTGAAGCGCAACCACAAATTGTTTTTTGAGAGCACAGTGGAGGATTTTAAAGACGGATCGCGACAGGTTCCACAGCGCTCAAGAGGCAACACTTTGCCAACCTAGACTGTTGATCTCTGACCTTATACAGGGTCCGGAAAGCTTGCGTCACATTCACGGTGTGGTTAGTCTGTGCTAGATCTGAAACGACTGCACTTAATTGTTCCAGTGCACAACCCCACAGGGCGATGGCCACGGATGCGTTCAGATAAGCGCCTGATCGTGCGGCCGATGTACATTGTTCCACAGGAACATTTGAAGGAATAGATACAAAACGAAGCTGTAGAATCAGGAACTTTGTCTTTCAACCGTAATGACACTAAGGGGCGTGATTCGAACAAGATTCGGAGCTTGTCTGCGTAAAATGTCTTATTGATAGGGCTAATCAGTCTTCGTTGTGCTATCTCTGGTAGCGTGTCACCTTTGAATGGCAGAGATATGTATACTGGCCTTCTCTCTACCGTCACGTTCCTAGGAACTTCCTTTCTTGTCTTCAATCTCTCATCAATTAATCTACTTGGGAAACCATTTACAGTGAATGCTCTTCTTACAGGTTGCAGTTCATCTTCAAGTACATATCCTTTCTGTTTTGGCTGTCTGACATCTAATTGCGTTCCTTTTCATTTTAAAAGACAAAACTGTCAAAGTTGATGTATTGGCCATTCCATGTGACTTTCCTGTGTGATGAGCGCTGAATTGAGCCGTCTTCTTGACAACGTAATTGTACATCTAAGAATGGTATTTCATTGTTCAACTCCATCTCTATTGTGAGTTTCGCATTCGCGTGAGCCGAGTTGAACTTATTCAACAGTTGGTTAGTTTTCGTCGAGGGGTTAAGCACACCGAAGGTGTCATTCGCATAACGGTTGTATAAGCAGAGCGCTTGTATCGACGGCTCAAGTGGCCCAGGTTCAAGCTTTGCCATGAAAAAATCGACTGGTAATGGACCGAGTTTGGACCCCATTGCTACGTCATCCTTTTGGAGGTAAATTTGATTATTAACTTTAAACTGGACGTTGTAAGTACAAAAGAACAATAGTTGTTTCAAGTCTGCTATCGGAAGACTTGTCGCAACGCTACTGTTCTCGATGTAGTCAAGTTGGTAAAAGGGCCAGTGACCTCTAAAGAAAGCATTCTTCTCTCATGGAATCGATAAGCTCAAATGTGTCTTTCTCAAAATCCAATTGGTTTGTCATGGTGTTTTATTATTTTCCACCCTCATTTATCCACTTCCCGTAAAATTCTATTTACATGTTACCTGGGCACCATGCTTGCTCTAAAGCTGGTATGTTTATATACGTCTATATATATATATATATATATATATATATATACATTTATACTCATAGATATTTCTAATTTGTGGCATCTAGAGTGTACATGGAAACTCTTCGTCGACGAATCCACAAAAGAACTACAAGTGTGATTCGTTGATATTTCTTTGTCAGTTGGGCTGAACCAACCTTAGGAACGAGGGCAGAATGCCCCAGAATATACATATGTATATATAGAAATTGTAAGTAGTATCTGGATGAGTGAACAAAATTTGCCCGGGAGTACGCGACCTGCTTCGCGGTTATTGTCGCTGTTCAGGAATGCCCGCCCGGTACTCTCTTGTCCAAACATCTTTATACTTGTACACTTCGAATTGATATGTCTCATTGGAATCCAATTTGCAGCATCAGGAATGTGTGGAACCTCTTCGTCGAAGAGTCCACAGAAGAATCACAGCTGTGATTCGTTGATAAAAAATCATTATTTGGGCATATACAAGGTCATTGTATCATGATGCACACAAGTATAAAGTATATAATTAACTGGAGTGGAATAGGAAGGATTTATAGCCTTATTGGATCATCGCTCAAGCGTTTAATTGTCAGGAAAGCAGTAACAACTTTCTGTGACCAGGAAAAGTTGCGCGTAACAGCAAGTCCAGATCACGGATGGATGATGCTCAAATTATATGCTAACCTATAATGAATAAGCCTGAGTAGGATAGAATGAGACCATAATAAATGTCACTGTTATGTAGGTTAGTTTTCAATTTGCTTGATCTCAGGACTGCAAACGAGCCATTTTAAAAGCGCATTCTAAAAAAACTAAAAACTACTCTCGGTAAATGATGCTTCCGATTCGTCTTTACACGATTTTGGAAATTACCGGTTTGAAGATTGGTTCCTCCAATATCACTAGGCTACTGTGATGTGTCCACTTGAAAATCGCATTTCGCGTGATTCCCACGCGCACAATGGTGCGGTAAGCGCAGTCGCGGAAATGTTTGTTGTATGTCGCACTACCATTCAATCCAGTGAAAGCGAATAATAATGCGAAAATTGGTTATGAATTTCTATAGTTCGCGAAAAATTTTGTAAAATTTGTGAATTATTTTGTATGAGCTGCAGGTATTTTTGCAAATTTCGTGAGGCAGTGCAATCATTGATATAGCTTAAAACCGAATTCAGTTTATTAGGACAATTATTTAGATGTCTTTACAGAACATGGGTTCGTTGTTTACGTTTTTTTGTAGCTGGTAGAATTTTCCCGACGGTTCTGTGGGAAAGCGGAAAATTAATTAGTGAGCCATCGAAACCAGTTATTTTTGATTCGTTCATCTTAAAATATACAGCTTTTCCTAGAGACACTTCCTGACTTCCCCTTTCGTGTCATAATGTTGGCCCAGTCCCGAATAGCTTTACTACCGAATCCTTCTAAGATCTAGCATCCTCGGAAAATGAACACAATCTTCGGGTCGTCTGAATGTACTTCATGAAAAATGTCACAGCTCGTAAGCCATTCAGTCGCGATCGGTATCAAATAATGTTCTTGACATGAGTATGCATGAATGTTGTAAAACACCCAAGCATTTCAAAGAAGACTATTGAAATCATTTAGTAAACAGTTTCAGCGTTAGGAATTCCTCGTCTGTCATTTGTGCTGTTGTGCACACTGAGATATATGCCTTGGTTGTTGGGACTACGCTGAAGGCTATACTAGTCGTATAAACTTGCGTACCATTCCACACTCACTTCAGAATAGTCGGATTTTAGATTTAATAATGTAGACCAATTTAATCTGTTAAAGTGTACACAAAACATGCACATATTGCAGTAAACGTCCACCTTTTCCGTTATCCATCAAAACAAGAATTATTGACAGCAATAAAATCTGAAATTCAGACAGTGTGAATCACAGAAAGTTTACGGACAGACCCTGCTCTCAGTGGTTGATCTCATAGACTCTTGTCGATTTTCGAAACATTGTCTTCTTGCACAAGTTTACCAACCCAACTTTCGGGCTTGTTTCTGCTGGGAACCCGAGGGTTTTTGGGTACCTGGTCCGAAATACATGAAAGCTGGATGAACTTAAATACTAATTTTTTCTGCTTATTATCGCATTTATCGTTACCATTACCGTTTTTCCTCTCTCGCCTTACCTCAGCTTTATTCCGTGGGGGTGGGGGGGGAGATTGTGTCTGCATGTGGCTGACTTTTTTACAATGACTTTACGGTCACTGACAATGTTATTATTGTTACTATAACTGCTACTATTGCGACTACTGCTACTACTATTGGTAACATTGATGCAATCTTCACAGGATAGTGAAGCTCATCCACCATTTTACTTTATGCCAGTTCGATGCATCGACCACACACTGGAATAACCCTGACCCAAGCTAAGCGGCTGTTGACAATGAAACTGCCATAGCAGTTGGAAGGCACGTTGTTTTATCTACACATCGTGTTTATATATAGATTAAAACTGATCCTTATTGGTGGAATATCCTCTGACCAGTGGCATTTTGGTTTGTTCATATTTCTTGTTCCTCTTTCTCCACGGTTCCACTTACATGTTGTCGAGTTGGAACGATGCTTGTTTTCAAGCCAGTATATATATATATATACATAAATATATATAACCAACTCCAAACGCAAGCTTCGTTGAAGTTCAGCTTGTAGTTCAATCCATCACAATCATACTGGGCCGAGACGTGGTGCGATAGCTGCACACCTGCATGATCCAATGGGCCATACGGGATGGCTTATTTCATGCCTGGAATGTCAGCGGGTGAAGACTGACGTAACTGCCTCCTGGTCCTCCAGATTGGGCTTGTAACTCAGTCGTTATTGAGCTCCAATTTAGCCAATCTCTACAGTCTCGTGGGTAGGTTCTTTTTAAAACCAAAGGTTTTGGTTCAGAACTCCAATCTTACTCCTCTGTGGCTTACTAAAGGTGCCCATCAACCTTCCCCTACGAACTATACAAATACAAAATATTCCATACTGCATGGATTGTCGCGCAAGACAACTAAGGCAGCGCAAGGTGGGTGGTGATGAAGGCGCCTCTACTCCCGGTTCCCGGAGTGGGTCAACGTCCCACTGGCTTGTGGGGAGACTTTTGAGTCAAAGGCTCCGGTTAGAGTTCCAAAATAAAAATCCTTTCTGCAGTGTGACAACCAGCGACTTATCCCTAGCCCAAACAACTCCGGCACTCTTTCTATAGGGAACCATACTAACTTTATGATGCCTTGAGAAAGCGACCAATACCAGGGCACATTGGTCCAAGGTCATTGTTTGTAATAACTAAGAGTAAATTTACAATTAAAGTGAGATGTGAAATGAAACTACGGGTACTGGTGATTCTGAGCATAAAGCAAGCTTCTGGCATCGTAGAAATGCCCCCATGCTGAAAGCAGGCAACATCGATCGCACACCGAGCTATAACGGCTGTCACTCGGCACAGCATCTGAGGAGTTGTATGCGTACCCGGTTGTACTGGACAAGTACGTACTTCAGCACACCGGAACCATATAATATAGAAGGAATCAGACTACTCGAGCGGTCCATTACAAATGACTACCTTAAGATTTTCATTAAATTTTACATTCATGGAAACCAAACAGGGAAAGCGAAGAGCGATAAAAAGCATCGTCAAAGTAGCGTGATTACAGGACTACCGGGAGATGCCTGGGGGTTACTAGGTAACTCGTTGTTCCGGAGCGTCGGAAGGTTTATACCCAAAAGATATTCCGAGGTAAGGAAGCTAAAAAGCAGCTTCAAATTGTTGTTGGGATGCTTTAATCGGATAAAAAAATTAGCGGAGAGTGAGGAAGGCTTTTTGCTTTAGTACTTATAGTCTTTTGTCATAAATTATTGCTAATAATCACAGGCAGATGAAAATCTATGTTCAAGCCACTGAAATGATACCCAAAAAAGTTCGCTTTACTCCACGCTGTAGATACTGCGAAAGTGTAACGAGTATGAAGCATTTGTCCAGGGTCATCAAAGGTTGAATGGAGTCTGCCAAAACAACTGAGTATCTGAAGCTGCATACAAACTCATTGGAATCCGGTGATCCGCCCTACTCAATGGCAATTATCATCTAGGTACACATGACTAGTCTGGAGCAGCGTAAACCATTCACTTCTTGTGATAAAGAATACAGGCAAAATGTTACTTATTTGTTACTTGGACGCAGCAAGTTTCACGGCACACGAACCTATGTTTACAGACTGTAAACACTTTCGTGCAAGCTGGTCAGGAGGCAAAGACGACCGACACAAGAATAGTGACACGGGCTGGAAAAATAGGAGCGCTTGATCACAGAAGCTATCATTTGGTTAGATGATACGTCTAAATCGATTACAGTTACCATATCTTGGAAAGACCGAACGAGGCTAGTATTCGATGACAGAGAATAAGACATTGAGAGTATAACATGTGTTTGATTAAATCTTCTGGTCTGAAACAATGATTAAAATGTTGGTTCCAAATAAATGCAATGCGGAAAAGCGGATCTTTCCATCGGATCTCGGGCGGATATCTTTCCAATATTCAGATGTATTGTATTTAGGCGAGACGAATTTTTCCACTTAGACTAATGTAAAAGCCAGCGTTCAGCGGGAATCGAAGAAACGATTTACGTTTATCCAGGACACTGCAGTGAGTCGGTAAAATCTATGCGTCATTCAAATTTCTGTTCAGGAGCAAGGAATGTCTAAACGGGGGCAATAAAGGGTTGACTGAACGCACATCCGTTTTTAAGCATACAAAATTAGTGCAAAATTTCTAGCTGTTAAGGTCAGAGTGAGACCCGATGTTTTGCGGTGATTTCCTCAAGCATTTTGGCATCGCTGATTATATGCATTCTCGAGGTACTAGTTCTTGGTACTTTTGAATGCAAGTTTTTCAAGGAAGATCATAGATCAGATCTTACCGACCATAGAAATTCCAGTTGCCTTCGGATACCTAAACATTTTCGCCATCAATGAACATTATCAGTTGTGACAGCTGTCCAACTGGACATTTAGTTGACATTCTCCCACGTCCTGTACCGGTAAGCGATAAGAACGACGATAAACTATAAAAGATGGTTTAAATGAGTAATGATTTTCAGTGAGGTGTGTAACTGACCATAACCATATCAAATTGCTTTTCCCGCTGAAGCATGTAGGAAATCCCGTGGATTCCGACCAGGTAGTCCAGTTCATGGTCTCTGCGACAGATCATTTGTTGAGGTTTACGTACTTTTTGACTGCCTGTCTCTGCGCCCGTTCCAACCACTATCTGTTTGGGGGACAGCCTATTCCGAGGGAGTCGAGCTGCGGACATGCGTAAAGCATGTTTTTATCACTTCATAATGTCATCTAGATGACAAAAACTGTTTTAAATAAAATGTACTCTTAATGCAGCGGAATGGAACGTCAAAGATGAGACTGAAATATTTTTTTCTAGAGTGAAGACTAATGTGGGAATTTTTAGAATTGCGAAAACTTTGTTCAAGAATGATTTCTTTTTTTCGTTATTGTTGGAGAAGCATGAATATTTCGCGCCTGAAAAAAATCGTCATATTTTCCGCCGGTGGTTGATTTTTGACGCCTAACGTTTACTTCGGTCAAATTAAACAAATCTTTTGGAGTTATAACGGACACTTTGGGTGCGGAAATATACCAGAAAGACATTGCATTATGGAAAACAGTGTTTCGGATAGTCACACAGGCATTAAAAGTCTGTCTAACTCAGCGCTGGCATTATGTATGCTTTTTTCTTTCTCTTACCTGTGAGTCGCTGATCTCCTTCAACGAGCGATCTGATCCGACAGCATAAATATTCTTTGTGTCTGTGGAAACAGTTACGCATGTGTAGCTGCAGGATTTCAGTACACTCTCTCCGGTTCGGATACCTAAATAAGTAATAAATAAATAGACAGCTGTGTATAGTATTGGTAATATGAAGCATGTCAACAAGATACCTAGCTGCGTTCATAATCCAAACGCGTTTGATCTATCATGGTTCAAACCCCGTTACTCTTGAAGCCATGAATTCATCATCTAGAGAGCAAGCTTACATGTTTTGATTATATTCTACTGACTGTTTTATCGGGCATCGTCCGTTTCACCGGATTCCAGTTTACCTAATGTCGTCGGAGTGATTTTGTAGGACAGGAACTACAACAAAATAACAGGTGTTCACAATGAGTCCAAAACTTTTATGTTCGGGAATTTCAATAGTCTTGAACAATTGGTGTTAAAGTACATAATCTTTTTTTCATCCAAATAACTTGAATCTACTAGTGACAACAAGTAATTCTTACTAGTTGATGTATTTATTCCATATATTTTTTAGCCATGCTGACCTTCCAAATAACCTGCCGATTACGAATGTGAGTAACTGGATGGCTTGGTCGGCTACCCTTCGTTTCTAATAATTACACGAAGAAGCACGAGTTTCTTCCTAGATTATTGAAACAGCTACTACTGTGAGGCTTATTGTTCGGTCTGTTTCTTATGTTTTACTGCCGGGGCCTAACTTAGTGCCAGCGATATGAGAACCAGATCAAAAAGTTAAGAAAGTGACTTCCATGAGGTTTCCGCTCACTGAATTGAGCGTTTAAAATATAATGACAACGAAATTGAGCGTCACTCAAAAATTTTTTTTAAACTGAAGGCAACAAAATAGACACGGTCAGATAAATGATATGGCGATTGCAGGAGGAATATATCGGAGATCTACCGCAAAATTATGTGATCAAAATCTTTGGAAGGATAACGTGGTAGTTGATATCACGAATGCGTAGTCCAACTCTCAGAGGAATAAAAAGTTCAGACGAGAATATTTCTGTCCAAACCGGGAAAATACACTAACCCTTTTGTGGATCCCATTCGTACACAGCACCGTCCATACCGCATGAAATCAATTTGTTATCATCACTCGACCATACGGTGCACCGGATTTTTCCATTATGACCTTTAAGGTTGTTCACATTCTCAAATGTGGTCAGGGAAAAGATTTGGATGACATTCCCGTGGACTGCAGCTAACAAATGACCACCGTTGCTAAACGCACACTGCACATGAGCAGAATGAGAGGAAAATAAGTTAAGTTAAATGTGTACAGATATGAGCATAAGTCAAGTAGTAATAAGTCATCTTTAAGAGCCAGCAGCACAATGTCAATCGATAAATTAATTCAGAATTTAAAGGTATCCATAGTAAGTGATGTTAGCACAGAAGTTCCGAAATCTTTCACTTGACATAAAATCAGAATAAGAATGAACATTATTTTGTTTAATCACGTGAACATAAAAATTGTGAATGGTGTGACCCACAATGAAGCATCGTTCAACCCGTACCGAAAACCTGGTAGTTATTTTCCTCCACTTAGTTTTAGTTTTAGTGTGCTACTATCAAGTAATACTATACTCAGTTGAAGTTTTGCATATCGCCTATAACAAAACCGTTTTTTTCTCCAAATCACCCAGTAGTTTGTACCTATTCCTGTTAACGTTAATCGAAATCGTGAAGAATTGAGATTTTCATGGCAGAAAGTAACAGGAGTAGAAGTATTTTCTTAGTGACTCCCAGAAACAGAGTTAGTTTTAGTTCATTCAATTTGTACCACCATTAACCTTGCGCCACCGTGCTCTGGTTTTCGTTGCTGCCTCGCAGCATCACCCAGGAATAGTGAGAGGCCGCCGGCAAATAATAAATTGCAGTACTACATAGAAGAGTGAATACCTTGAGAACCAGAATGCCACTGACGGCCATATTTTGGACCCGTAGAGCAATACCGACCTCATTGACTAGATCTTTGATCAATAACCGGGTGTCAAGCCTATGCCACAAAAACCCATATTAACAGGATCCAATCAAGCCTTCTATGTGCGATAAGACACTTCATTTTATGTACGACCACCAGGTGAGATACAGCTGCATAAGTAACTAAATCTGTCCACCCAATTCAGTTGCTCCCTTTCAACCAGGTTCGGCTTTGAGCCGATGCAGCCCCGCAACAGCATTCCACACTTCCAAAGTGCAAAGCGCATACCACACATACTATCGTTCAGACAATCGAGAAGAACCTGCAACTCATTTGGATCTTCACTAAATAGCACAGCATCCTCCGCATATTCCAAGTCCGACAGATTTCTGTCTGAGCAAATATCTATGTCATTATTCTTACATGAGGATAGGGAAATCTTCAAAAAATTTCAATGGCAGAGTTAGAAATGAAAGGTGACAGACGCTAGCTCTGCGGAACACTAATTACTGTGGTGAATTCGGGTGAAACCTCGCCCTAAGCGAGAATTCGGCTGTGGTCATTCGCATGCAGAGATTGGGTGAGTGATACGAATTTCTATGGCACACTATTCAATGAGAGACAGTGTCAAAGAATTGCACGATTGACTGAGTCGAACGCCGCTTCCAGATCAAGAAAGACAGAATTCGTGGATCCATGAAATATGTTTTTATACGCAAATATTGGTCACAAAAAGTAAATTTTGTCAATGTAGCCCCTACCCATACAGAAACCGGCTTGGTTCACATGCATACACCATTTGAGAGTATTAGATAATAGGCGGAGGATAATGCCATCAAGCAGCTTGGACACAATTTTATCCAAACTAGTTCCTTTGGGGTTTTCATGTGAGGATCTATCACTTCTCGCAAATCGGCACAGTCACCGGTTTGCATAAGTGGGAGGCCCATTGTGGTGAACGACCGACTGCTCCCGAAATTGCTCTGAACAGTGCAGAAACCGATGGTCCTCAGAGTGAATCAGTGTGCCGTCGGATGCATCAATCATCTCGTTTACGTTCGCCGTAAGTGGACCAATATTCCTAATTGATCGGTGGACGCCGCGACTGGAGCCGGTGGTTATCCATTTTACTACACTTTCTTATCCACCACTGCTCATGGCCAGTTCTCAGGTTACTGATACGCCAGTATCTTAGAGATCTACGAGAACCATCGACTATTGCATTCGGCGGACGGATCTGAGAGCACTCCGTCCACGAAATTCATCGTTTTTGAGGTTCGCGCGTCGACCAGTACTGTGTGCCAGTTGCCGCTGAGTGCCGAGCTTCTTTGATCTGCTCTCAGTGTTCGCACGAATCCCTGGCAGTTTGTTATAACAACAACCGCATTCAGGGTTCCCATTGGAAGTGAAGTTGGTGATTGGAGTCTGGAGTCAGTTGTGCCAGACAAGTTGCTTTTGTACTGGTGTGACCACCGACTGGGCGCAAACGAAAGCGATTTCAGACTAAAGCATGGTCTGAGTCCACGGATGTGGACCAGAATGAACGGCAATCCTCAATTGATCCACGCCACTGGTCACCGATTGTAATGTGATCGACTTGAGTACAACGCCGTAAAGGCGAGGGAGTAGGGGACGCCAGGTGAGTCGATGTTACTTTTCACGACAAAAAATGGTATTCGCCAGAAACAGACTGTGGTCAGAACAAATTTTTGTGAGACGCTTTCCGTTGTCAGTATGGTCGGATGGAACAGAAAATCGGCCT
>LUCM01011141.1:0-31092 GCA_008360955.1 Fasciolopsis buskii | reverse complement strand
ACCAACGGAGGTTCTCGATAGGATTGGGATGCAAACGGACGAGGTACGATTAGTTGAAATCATCCTAAATCAAGGTGATGGTGGGAAGGCTAAGAAAATGGTACGGAAACAACAGTCATCTACTCTGTTTCTTTGACCTCTTGGATCGGTCATTTCATTTTTCGAAAATCTCCGCCATGGACCTGGGGTCGAATGTATCTCACATTCAATTGGTGATCGTTGAACTTGCACATGGCGTCACAATCCTGACTGAACCGTGGGTTGTTGAGTCCATATGCTGCAAGCAAGCGACATTAGCGTCTGCGCATAATTACGTTGAGGCGAGTGGTCGAGGATTTTCGCTTTACTCTAGTTTCAGACCGTTTCGCTTTACTTTGGGCATTCTGTAGATATATCTATAATGCGAGCAATCACTAGGGGATATGTCAAAGATCCAGACAAGAAGACTGAACAAAAGCAATACTACTGATTCTTCCTGTTCGTGCTAGTGTCACTGTCATTTCTTGTGACTTAACAGCCAATGCATACATTTTAATTATTTAAATAAATTATGAATGGGTTTGGTCAGTTTCTCTCTCTCCTAATTTCGACTTGGCCATCAGTAGACTAGTTCAGAGCCCAGCGAACGACCAACCAGCCTTGACCCATTTTGGAAACGTGGTGTACTTGTAAACCAGTTACTACCCACGTGCTCGAACTAGTTAATATGGCTTTCATGCGTGGCGGCCGATGCAGCACCGAAAGTATTCTGTTCAGTAATATTCAGTGAGATTTTGGACGAAATCCTCGAGGGAGTCCAACCACTAAGCATGAGAACGATTAGGGTTCTCAGGTAAAGCCTTCGCTTCTGACATGAACTTGTCATCACATTAGCGAGCGGTAGCTGAACGGGAGCCCATATGGCTGCATAAATTATTCTTATATTCACTTTCTCAGCACGAATAAATCCTCGGCGTGGAGGACCATGAAGCTACATCACTTAATTTCTTGGTGTCATTGAATGTTCCGTTTGAAATAAGCCATCCTCTATGGCACGTTTGTTGATAGAGGCACGCATTTCGTCACACCACTTCAAGGTGCAGTCTCATTGTGAAAAGAAACATTTTTTCCTACTGACAACGAATTTATTATAAAATGAGTCAAAACAAGTCAGTAAATGCTTTCATGCAACCGAAGATGGCAAATTATCAATTGATTCAATAGACAGCTCGGTGGATGTCCCCAGTTCTCAACTCAACCAATAAACTACTGCACATACACTTAATCTGTTCCACTAGGGACAACCAGCTGGTCGGAAAATAACTGTTGTTAACATAGTTCACTTGTTGCGGTGCGACAACCAGTTAACACTGTCCATTTCCAATGGTTTCAAACACCGTAACTGATGTTGATGGCTTTTGGAAGCTTTGCAATCTGAATATCAATTCCAATGATTACGGGGCTTCGAAAGTGATCCTTAGTTCACCCCTTCTCTCTCGCTTGTGCTGTGTACTGTCTTAAGATATCGACTTATTTTCGAATGCCGCATGAAAATCGCATAAAACGGTGACTGGAAGCTGAAGCTCTAAAGTCTGCATGTTTTACTGTTGTCAATGGTCCTTTTCTGATCCTTCTCGCTTTGCCTCACAATCGTTTTCCGTATCAATGTTGCTTATCGGTGCTCATCTTCGTTTCATCTATTCATTCTACATTTCGTTATTCTCATGCTAAATACACTAACGTGAAGATCAGACTAACCTAACGCAGCCTCAACGATTGACTGGCACCACGTGTTCATCACTAAGCTGCGGAATTCCCGATGTGACAACGTACTTCACGGTAATTTCCACCAAAAATTGCGATAGACTGAAACATGTCTAGCATTATGTTGTACTAAAAACCAGGTACCGCTATGCACGCACAGTGCATTCAGCTATTTAAAATAAGACCAACAGGAACAAACAATTTAGAACACTTCGCTTTCCACTGATTTGGAAGTGGACCAAAAGGTATTCTGAGCTCTCCTACTCATACACATTATTCGGTGCTCAGAAATCGCCCATGTGTTATTAGATTCCAGTTTTCCTGAGGACAGTCCTACGCTTCGTGATATTGTGAAATGCACCTCGACTGTTCCGTTCTATTCTGTAATTACTTCTCAAGATATTCGTTTGATCTGTCGTTATGTGGTCTCGAAGGCCAGGGGAGAACTTTGGTCTCATGGTGTATCAGTTCGTGTTGTTTTGTTATTTCTGTCAAAATACAAGTACTAGACGTCTCGGGACCCACAAAGATTTCGGTCAAAAAGATCCAACATGCTCAAATACTTCATGCACTTGTTGGTCGACGCGTAATGCTCCCCACTGGCACTATACTGCCCTGGTCGTCTGCGAGCACAGTGTCTTCGCAGTAGCCTCTCGTCTTTGCTCTACCGTAGAATGCATCTACATTTGATGTAATTTAATGAAACTCCGACCCAGTAATAAAGCAGTATAAGAGAAACGGGAATAAGCCGAGCAGTTTCATTTTACGTATAGCATTTTAAGCTTAAGTTGTCAAGTTATTCGGCAGACCCCAGAAATATTTTGACAGTTTGTTTTTCGGTCTGTAAACGATGTTTAGTTCTCATTAAATTTCTGCTAGCTCGATCATCGTTACAACAATTGATTGTGGGAGGAACCTTCCATAAATCCAGGTGATTCGCCATGCACTGTCAGCGTCCAGCTTACCATAGAAAATCATGGGAGCACTGTGCAGATGTTTCATTCATGTCAAGAATCATCAACATTGGGTAATGGTCAAGATGTTCGACTTAAAATCGTTCGTCCCGGGTTCGCGTACCGGTTCCGGCGTAATAGATATGCACCGCTGATTATTCCTAACAAGGATGAAACTGTCGTACAGTGAGTGCTTCCATGATTTTCTTTGGTGAGTTGGATGTTGACACTGCATGACGAATCAATTGGGAGTTCACATTAAGTCTCCCTTATGCTACAAACTAACCTCCAATATCCCAAGTCAAACTGATATCTGGCCATTTATTAAAGGGAACAAAAGGAAATTAAGCGAAAAACATCTGCACTGAAATAGAGTGTATAAAACGACATTCGTTTTAGATTCTGATGGACACAGAGTGAACAGATGAAACTACGATGGGGACTGATTTACAAGGATGTGAATTATTTCACGCTGGTGATAAAAGTGTCATAGAGGTGAGAAATAAGGCGATAAGAATATTTTCCGGTGCCAGCTCCATGGATCTTTGTTGAGTCCGTCTTGCGAGGCACAATACAGCAGTTCTTATTTCCCATCGTACCGAGTCCTTTATTTAACTTACCCGCAACAGAAGTTTCGGGAACTCACACTACCATTTAAAACAGCCTGAGTAATAGTCAAATCGAAATATGAATATGAAATTTCGATAAAATATCTTCTATTTTGCCGGAGATTTGATAAAGCAACCATGATTTAAGAGGTGGAAAATTATTGCAACTCATTTAACCCTGTAAATTCAAACCCAGTGTAGGCTGCGAAGAACACTCCATTTTGAAAATTTTAACTACTATTCCGTATGGGATTCTGGGCCCTATTTCTGTCCAGTTTGTTTACCTTTCTTCTTGGGAATGCCTCCAGTTCCTGCTTTTCAATTTCTTAATGAGCCTTCGCAATTAGAATGGCCCAGACTTTCACACGAATTTCAAATTCGGGTTGCATGCGGGCCATATAATTGTATTAGTATCACGAGGAAGTAAGCTCCGTCTGGTTTTTATACGATTTGTAAAATACTGCGATATGGCCTTCCGTTGGTAGACGGCTATTTTCCTTTGCTCGGTCGGCTACCGCGACAGACCCACTGAAGCCTTGTGTGGTTCTATGATATTCCAGGTCTCAGGAGCTTACCTCACGGTTACTTATCCACGGCCCACTGGGACCCAAAGGTTATGGAAGATACCCCTTATACTGAAATCTTGAGTGGGGCATGTTATATAAAGCTTGATGTCATTAACGGCAGCGTACCGTTAAATGCATGCATAAGTGCATCTGAATCTTCCACGCCACTGGGTACACGAAGGTCACTTGGGCCAAACATGGGGTAATTCAGCCACCTGTTCATTTTAATGCTGTCATCGGAGAAGTAAGACTCACTGAAGTTGTACTTATTCATCACCAAAGTGGGTAGAATTCCGTTTGTTTTTTCTGTTCCTTTAGGTTCATTCTACGGTAAGCGCCATTTGGCCTATGTATTTATTGGCGGTATGCAAATTTTCATCCGGCAACATAACCAAAGAGGTGTTTCATTGTTCCCTTTGTGGCACGAATGGAAATGAACAATTTGTTTTGCTTTCGTTGCTGATGAAAGTCTAAAACAGAGTTCGACGTGCGTCTGTTGTTCTCCGGAAGCTATCTTTTAAAATGTAATTACCCTCGCATTGATTTCGTTGTTTTCACCTCAAATTCCGCGTTACAACGATCTATTCAGTCGTCCAGCGATGACTTATCGGTGTATTATATGGATTCTTGACTTGTCAATGCTAGCATATAAACTTCAGTGGACAAGAAACTTCACTGTCTTAGTTTACACCTCGGCCTCCACTTCATGGCTTGGTTACACGACTACTGAAAACAAGGGTTCTCAGAATCCAAAGGTATATATCTTTGTTATTAGGCACAGACACTGCATAGTTGCCGAATTCTCTGTCAAACTTGTGGAGACTAATCATCCGCGGTAGATGAATTTAGGCAGATGGAGTCTGAGGAGGTTCAGTAATTTTTTCTTCGCAGTGAAATTCATGGCTTTTAACAAGATGTTTAGTTAAATCTTGTATTTGGATGTTCATTTCAATAAAGAATTAAATCTTCCCAAATTATAATGAGGAATGCCGTTGTAGAAATATTGTAAACTGAAACTGGAGGGCTGAATTAATCTTGTTCCAGGGTGTCTAGCAATTCGGTTTATCGTCTTCAATATCTAAACGGATGATCGTCCCAAAAATGTCGGTCTGCCTAGTGTGGCTTTAGTTCAACAGTGTCCGTGTTGCGATGAGACAAGGTTAAAATTCAGTCTATTTTCTGGTTCCCTATAGGTGCTCGTTGTTGTGCGACTCAGTGTCTGAATAGATTAAAAAGTGGAACGGCTGCTTCTTGCAGCAATACGTCGATTCTGTGAAAGAAGAAAACTGCTTCGTCACGGCACTTTTGCCTTGGTGTCATTTCTACTTGTTATCACAGTTGTTTTAATGACAAGCAAACAAAAGAAACCTTATACTCGCTTTGCATTCAACCTCATTATCATTCACGAAAGTGGCTATAATGCATCCCAGAGCCAGGATATCCTGAATGCATACATTTGGGATGGGAACTTCAGTTTAGTTGAAAGACAGCCATATAACCGTAGATTTCTGGTGCACAGAAAAAATAGTATTTTCCCAGCAAAGTTCAGACATGTGATACTTACTTCACGGCACCCTCTGATGGGAAACTCGTAGAATGTGCGAATGTCATCTATGAGCAGATTCATTAAACGTAGCTTGTCGCTAAATCCGACCAAAATGTACAGTCCAGTTGGATGAAGTGCTATGCTGTATGCTTCTTCGGCGAATTGTTTTGATAACTCCAAGGTGCTTTGTGAGGTGGGAAATGTAAATTGGTAACGACTTTATAGACAAAAGCAAAATCGAAAGGTATGTCTGACTTCTAATTGCATTCTGTATGGCTATTTAACTGAAATAATACACGCAAACGAAGCATGAAGTATACGTATGAAAGTTGATGCGGAAAGACTATTTCAATCGTGTACATAACGCTAAATAAAAAATGGGTTCCTTTTAGCTTCTTATGAATTTGCCGTCTTGATTTGTCCCTTTCTGCAGTCAACGTGAACTGCTCCAGGATGTGTTTAGATTTGGGATAGATCGACCGAACTTGAAATGAACCACATGAGTGTAACCAGTGCTCCTTGCAGACGTGTGCTAGTCTTTCACTTTTAATGATCAGGTGGATGAATCATTTGTAAGGTCCAATCATGCAGTTAAGCGGGAACGTGTGTAACAATCCGCGGGAAGGTGGCGTTTAGATCGCATTTGTTCAGTCCCTTCCATTGAATGCGCCGTGTTTCTGTAAGCCAACTATCGCAATTCAGATGGTCACAAAAAACGAACTGATTGGAGTGGGTGGACCGAAGAAACCCTCTGTGATCATGCGATTTCATTACTCGAGGCCGCTTTAGGATTTACAAGACGATCGCAGTCGATTTGCTTAGGCCTTGCCTGCCCTGCCTCCCGAAAAACACTGGAGACTTTTCAAACGATGTGATGGCAGACGGAGTTCAAACAGACATGAGTGACAAAGCTTTATGTAAGCGGATTTTCTGAAACAGCATATACCATGAAGGGCACCGATTAAAAACAGTCTAATCATCACCTATAAGGTGGTTTGATTGTCATACGCGCTTCTTATCTGCTTGACTGGATATCAGAAGTGACTCGTTCGACCTTAACGCATGCGTAGAGCCACGTTAATAAGGTATTGGCCTGTTTCACAAACTCATTCATTATCCTCGTTATCTAATATGCCTAATGGCAACAAAATAGATCGGTTGCAGGTAAACAGATAAAAAGTATTGAGGTATATAGTCTGCCAGGGTTGGATTTAGCGTGATTTGAGTTGTTCCTCATTGAGAATTATATCATGAAAAGTAATTATATATATATATACATATATGCAATATGCATATAACATCCACACCGATGACTGCTGGATGACACCAAGCCAATACACCGCGTCAGTGTAACGCATAAGGTAATCTTCTAGACGCCATGTTTGGTCTTGTCAAGTTAGGATGTATTATACGAGCCCGTTGATAGATTCATTTTCGTAACACTGTTCTCTGATGTTCGTGGTGGTTGATAATCACTTAAAAAATCAGTGTCCATAAAACTTTAGTTTGCGATTCATTAGTATGCGGTTTATTGGTGCGTTATTTAAAAATAAACATATTTTTTCTTTGGTTCGAGGTACGTCTGGTTGTCTAATATAGTCAAAATTGGAAGAAGACAAATTGTTGCAAGCTAATGAACAAATACATTGAAATTTTGGCCTTACTTCGTTTCGAAATTCCATATACGTACAGTTCGATCTGCAGCGCAAGTTGCAATCAACGGCTTTCTTATACACGTATCCATACCCAAAATTTGCCCATGATGAAATGCCTGTGCGATCGGTTCAAAGGTAACCACTTCAGCCTGTGACTGTTGTGCTTTTGTTGAGGAGCTGATAGCTTTACGCAAAAAATCATGGCCTTTCACACCAAGATCTACTGTGCCAAGATTACAGCAATAGATCTGATGAGCATCTGTACTGGCAACTATAACGTCTTCTGACGGGCTGACAACCAAATGTGTTATTTTCTGATTATTTAACTGATCCACATCAGAGCTGCTCGTCGGATCGACAGGAATTTTGATTGTTCGAGTCAGTCGATAACTTTCTCTTGTGTGGTTTGCATTGGGTCCAGGTCCCTGATTTCCCGAAGAAGTATCCTCCACATGATCGAACCAGTGCACGAGACCAGGAGGACATGCGACCGCCAAGCCTTTTGTAGTGGACACAATAGCTGTGATGCTTAATTCCACCTTTTCTGATGATTGCTCAACATCTTTACTGTAATCAACGAATAGAAGAAAAATATACAATTAAGCTGCATGTTGGAATATCTTCTGGTTGCGTGTGTTAACCTACCCATAGCAAACTGCAGAGCACCCCAAGATTCACGACTCATCGCAGTGCTGTCATAAATGTTCGTACCAATAAGGGCAGGTTGAGTTGAAAAGCGTCTCGGTTGTTGCAAACGAAAGGTTCAAATTGAAGTTGGATTAATTTGGGTTGTTAAATTGGGGACAGAAATTCAAAGTTTTCGCCTCAGTAGTTAAAAGTCACAATTTGAATACTGTGTATCGAAAAATCTCCCAAGTGAAAGAATCACGAGGAGAGCAACATTCTTTTGATGAAATTCTGGAGGTTGAAGAGTACGACGCCCATGGTAAAAAATTAACAGATCTGGAATAAGTGCACCAGATAATTTGGCAAAACGGCATGTAAAACGAATGGTATATTTTTCAGTACGGATGTTATTGATTTTAACCTATTGATGTATTTGTATAAAGTCCCGCAGTTTTTGACGACAACTTTGTTTAAGAAACCTTTGGCGCAAGATAACACTTAATTTTTTACATAGTTACACAACATGTAAAACCGAGTGCTGCTTTATTTTTCAAGCACCGCAATAAAGCACTGACTGCTTATTAGGGATCATAGTGGAGACGACACTGGCTGACAAAAACATGTTGTCCTCTAGTAAGTATCGTCATTTGGTATTGCATTCGATTCTGCTTTCAACCGCATCTCAACCGAAAAGTGTAGTTACAATCCCTAAGTATTTACGATGAGAACATACAGGCGGCTAAAGTGATCGGCACAACGTCCCAGGGTTTGTAAACAGTATTTAGAAAATGGAAAACACGGCTCCGGGTTTGCCATGTGAGAAAACAATAATTCAGGTACAGTGGTACGACGCTATTAGGGAAAGTTACAACCGGTCAGTATCCCTATCACTGTGGAAAGATTTTTCTCCAGTCCTCCGTTTTCCAAGTTGTCATTTGACGATGGAAAACCCTTAAAAACCATAGGCCAAAAGTACACCGTGTGACGAAAGTTCATTTCAATCCAATTCGTTCTAAACATGTAAAAAGAAGGTTTAGTTTCTTGTCAATCGAATGAAAATGAAAATTAGTACTCGTCCGAAAAAACACTGTCCGTCACTTACTCTAAGGATCAAACCAAAAAAGACAAAATTAAACTAACAATACTGAATGCGAAAGAAAAAATAGATCCTCTTCTGAGTGCCTTGTTCATAGACGAATATAGTTTTAAGGCAAGCAGAATGATATATAGCAGGCCTATTGCAATCAATAGCCATTTTGGGACTGGTGAGACTAGAAAGTTACTTTGTTGCGACAAGGAGGAATGTGTACAAGAGCACATCAAATTACAATAAAAAGTGGACAACTCTCTTTGTTTTCCAATAAGTTTATATTGTGAAATTTCCTGAATATAATTTGTGCGTGTTCGCTCCACGTGACACTGAATTCTGACCGTCCGTGTATTCTCCAGGAATGAACAAATATCTTTCAAAGACCGAATGACCAGGTGCCTGTGCGAGAGCAAACGTCCCAGAGTGTTTATTGTATTGCTGTTTCCATACTCAGAATGGAACAATTTCAGTGACACCAAGGTCAGCGTTGCAAAATGGAGTACAAATGAAACAGATTCTCTTTGAATCCAACGCAGGAAGGTGTTTTAAGGCCAGATGGGGAACGAGCAGACGCAGCTATGCTCTTATAATTGACAAATGGTTTGTTGCACTAAAAATAAGGGGTAACTTAGTACATAAATACCGAACAAGCCACATAACTTTGATGCCACATTCTGTTGGTTGGACAGTTCTGCACGTGCAAGTAGCGATCGATTAAAGCATTGTTGTTTGTTTGTCGTATATGTGTGCATCCACTGATCGTAGCTCTCCTGAGATGAAAGTCGAGTTCTGAGTGGAGTTATTTCGATTACTTCGAAGTGTGAGTTCAACCGTAGTTGGGGTTATTGGTGATGATTTTAACGCGCAACTTGGCTACTTAGTGGAGACAGAACAGCACATCGGAGGCCGATCGCACCGATTACGGAGATCTTCTCATTCAATTTTGTTCCCACCACAGATTGTTTCTGGCGGACGCAAACGTTCGTCATAAAATCGACATCGGCTCACCTGGCTACCTCCTTTGCGTTCACAATATTGGACTCAGACTAATCACATTGCTATTAGTCACCAGTAGTGTGAATCAGTCGAGGATTGTAGATCATTCTGGTCGACACATGTGGACTTAGATCATGCTTTTGGTCCGTGTTCGCTTTAGTTTGCGTCTAGTTTGTGGTTGCACCAGTACGACGACCACACATCCTACACAGGCGACTATACGGTAAGGACTGACGTCAGTTCCGATCGGAACTTGCAGTGTGTTCATCACCGAAAAGTCCTATCCACGGTTCTGACAAACATTAAGAGCAGATCAAGGAAGCTGCGCAGTCAATGACAACTGCCACGTATGACTCCAAGCGTTGTTTACTTCAGGGACTTTGGGCATTCTTGACTTAGAATCATAGCCTTTCTGAGCAGCGAAAGTGTGTGAAAACCTTTGAAACTTGATAATATTTTTCTTTGTATACGTAATAAAATGTTGTTGGAGTGTTGTGTGACTGTGGTACTGTCATGGGTTCAATCTCTTGAAAATGCGCAGTGTACGATTAAAGTTGTTTGGTATGTTTTGCACATGTCCATAGAATGACTATTTCGTTGTGCGCTGCTCTGCGAGGTAGGTAATGGTTGAAAGATGGGTTAATTTGACGAGGCGACGACATGTTTTTAGCTAGCAGTGCAGTTAGTCCACATGGTCCCTATATTAGATAGTTGGATACTGTGGGTGATATGGTTAAATGCTTCAGTCGTCGGCATTCTTGCATTCGAAATCCCTTCTCTTCCGGACAATTTTTCAGCGCTTTATATTTTGATTGATCTTTATTTCTTGTTCCTTTTTTCCATTTGAGTAGCTGGTGCACTGATATAGTAAAAAACCGGTGCACATTGGTGGAACATCTATGGCTGTAAAAACTGGGACTGCAACTGATGCTCATCTCCGATGGGAATCGGTTAGTCATTATCGCAACATTTCAACCTAAAAGTTGCAAATTCCAATCTCTTAATTGCCGGTCAAGTTCCCAAATTGACCACCCTCAGTGGTCCGCTCGGCTTTGCTCGAAGCATTTCATCTCATTAATGAGCGGAGTGACAGTTGAACGAATGAAACGCCTAAGCTGAAACCAACGAGGCTTTCATCTGTAACTGTCTTGAGTTGTTCGCCGGGATAATTGACCTGCTTACTGGCACGATCCTCTGACTAAAGTACTGCTAACCTTTAGTATCTCGTCACGTATCTACAGTCATTTACAGCATTGCAGTTTTTTGGAAGACGGACATTAAGGAGTAGAGAGCACAAAATTTGGAGTTCCACTTGATTATGTTTTATTCTGATAGAAATGGGCCAAAATAAGTTGCAGATTTCACCGTATCCTAAGGCTGTTGCACTGTCTGAGATTCCGGTCATCTAAATCCGTTTAAAATTAATTGTGTTGATCATTTGGCACCGCGGCATGCATGAAGCCATTGTTAAACGTGTTGGTGGTGGATGTAACCTGCAAAAATAATGTGATTATGCTGGCCGCAGTGACACTGAAATAGGACAGGTGCATGCACGAGTCAGTGAAAAAATAATTTCGTAATAGGCCTTCAGAGGCTTATTAATGTTGAACACTACTAGTTGAGTCGCAGCAATCATCAAATTGTTCAAAGGCAGAATTCCAGGTCCACCGTGGAGCGGTATTTAAAGGGTATGCAATGAAGACAGGTAGGGGAAACAGTTAATGAGAAAAGAAAAGCCTTTGTAAGACTCTACTTGCCAGTTACTCTCTATAACCTAAAATTCTCTAAGTCAGGTTTGAGAAATATATATATATGTTAGTAGTGGGAGATTGAATGTTTTCATGAAATAATTCACCAAGTGATATCATTGCTCAGCTGACCATAAAGAAACCATGGAAGCACTGTACAGCTGTTTCATCCTCGTTAGGAATCATCAACTCATGTGGTGAAGTTCAACAAACCATCCAGAGCCCGTCCGGTAGCTTAATGGCTAAGGCGTTCGACTCGGAATCGTTCGTCCCGGGTTCGCGTCCCAGTTCGGGCGCGGTCCATATGCACTGCTCATGATTCCTGACAAGGATGAAACAGCTGTACAGTGCTTCCATGGTTTCTTTATGGTCAGTTGAGCGATGATATCACATGGTGGGTTATTTCATGAAAACATCCAATCTCCTACTACGAAAAAAGCTCATCTTTCTGCAAACGTTCAGTTGTTCGCCGTTCTGGTATTAGTTTTCTAACTATTTCAACTCCATATCTTAAGGAACAAAAGTGAATGAAAATAGTTGAACGTGGGATATGAAATCTACGGTTCTATTAATTTAGAGTGATGGCACGTTTCCAGTCTAAAGCTACGAGTACGCCGCAAATTACTTACGTCAGACGACGTTTGACTCCAAAAGAAAAAGATTATTTAGAAATAGAAAGCAACACTTCATAGGTGACATCACTTTTTTGTACTTAGCTAAAAGTTTAAGAGAGACTAGGAAAATATTATATTGACTCTCTACCAAATGGAACAGTTTATTATTGAACATATAAATCGACGAAATAAATTCAGTTGAGGTTGTTGACACGCCGTTAGCAGTCATAGGAGCTGCTTTGGTTGGGCTGCGGAAAACAAGACGCAAAAAGGTAGATCGTCAGCCTAAGGACCATTGATTGTTACGATGGTTAACTTATTTCCACTGGAAGGTTGAGGCGAAGGTATCAATTTATTAGGGGTCCTGATGACCATGTTACGAAGCTGGACTTGATTCAGAGCTTGGCGTATACTTTCCTCATACTCGTTAGGCTACTGTCAATACAGTTTCAATCTAGACTTTATTCAAATTGATACTATGCACGTGTAAGGTGCTGTCTTCAAACAAAATCTCTGATGCCTACAAACTACTGCAGCCAGTACTTTCATGAAATTTTTGGCAGGTTGGAATAATCCTACCAGTAGAATCCTTGTTCCAATACCACCTGACATCAAAATTAGCAATCTGGTTGTTCTATAGATCCTGTTATTTAAGTGCCACTGGTGACCTCTAAAAAAGCAGCTGTGAATATTGTATTTCGTCTCCTGTTCATCCATTGGTGCTTGACTGAAGTTTATATCTCACATTGGCTGCGACGGAATGATAACGGCTATCTTGACATTTGATCTCAGTACTTATATAAGTGCAATGACCCTTGATGAGTATGTGCACCAAACAGATGAATTTCTGCATCTTGATCAGAAAATAATCTCCGCGTATACAGATAACCAAAGTGTGGACACGAAGGTTTTGACAAACGAAATTTGCAACCAATGTTCCTTTAGAGTAGCATGAGTAAAAGAGTTAGAATCCGACGGTCGATTGATAAAGTCTTGTGTAGTATTCTCATACTTGTGTCATCCGGGTGCGTTCTCTGGACATACCGATCACTGGATGATACGACCATTTGCTAAAATCAATTTACTTAAATGAATAGTTAGACTGCTACCTTTCGTTGATATTGCCATCACTCCGACCCAGGATGGTGAGTAAAAACTCTTCGTTTTTCACTCTGGCTACTAGTAAACGCCGTTTCAACAAGCATGAGATTAAAGCTTTGTTCATGCATCACAAAATTATGTTAACAACTGGTATTCCCACTTATCAACACCAGGGAATGAACAAGCGACGGACCAGAATTCTCACCGCTGAATTTTCTGAGATAACCAGAAGACCTTGTTAGTCACCTTTGTCTGTTAATGACATTCCAGTGCAATTTCTATGGTTATCGTTTCGCTAGCTTCTGTCTCTTATGCATCCGTATTTTCGTCTACTGAAATTGATGCTTTCAAGTCAAAATAACTTCGAAGTTGCAAACATTTACGGAAATAGAAAACTACCGATCTGAGCATTCCGGTATACCCACTGAGACCCTTGTGTAGTCGATCAGCAGCGGCCCCGCTGTCTCCGTTTTCAGAGAATAATGAAGCGAAAATTTGGAAGTTATGTGATTCCATCAGAAGTAGTAGTTTATTCATATCTATATGATTTTATTTTTCGCAAATCAAAATGAACTCCGCCAATGAGGTTTAATCTTTAGCTGAGGCACTGAATGTAACCTAGCTGAGATGGTTGAGTTGTGTGCTGCACAGACGCAGATTGGCCGAATCAGTTTCACTGCTACCCGAGACAGTCGTTGGAGAAATACGGTTTGAGAAAGTCAGTCCATAGCTTGACAAAACTGCATGAAATCTTTAATCAGTGAGCTGGTTCGAGTAGGATCAGTTAGACTACCGAGTAACTGGTCAAATGGATTCCTCAACGCGGTGGTCAGAGACAACCGCTGGAACACAGCCAGCGGCATACATTCACAAGCTCTCCTGTTCCGTATCACTAAATTACTCATTGCCTTATGACTGTCCTTTCACCATTCTTCAGCTTTTTTTCCTGTAAGAAAACGATACTGTAACAAACAACAGAGCAAACTAGGATGAGGATTATTAGTGAGAACAGAGCGGACCTTTCGTTTTGTTGTGCGAAATTCCATCCTGTTACTGATGAGTAGCTCAAAATACGGTGAAAAATAAATAGCTGACCAAGAAAGGCGGGAGTTTACACTGGAAAATTACAGATAATAATGCCCCAAACAACAACAAAATACCTGTAGTAGTCAGTTCAGGAAAAATTTCTTTGGCAATATGAGTGTCAACTGTAAGCAAGTATGCAAACCACCAAATTCGTAATCATGCGGGCGTACGAAGAGTAAAGGAAAAATTGGCCGTTGTGGAAATATAACTACGAAGCTTCTGGTGAAACTGCGAAATACGAACAGATACCGTCTGTTGCAGAATTCAGTCTGGATAACCACCAAATTTGAGCTCATATCCCGTTGTGTTTTTTTGGCTCCGCCGTGTCACTTAGTACTGTGAGAAAAAGGAAAGAAAAGGAAGCAATTCGCAGAATTCACTACACATGCTGTTTCTGCCATTCTCTACCTCCATGCCATCGGGTATCTAGTAGGATCCATGACTCATGTGTGGGTCTGATACCATCTGGCTGGGCAAACGAAAGCAGGGGTTTGAATTAAGAGACCCTTTCGCGGGCATTTGTCCAAACGATCTAACCCAAAACGCACTTGGACGATCTGAGGTTCATGGTACGTATTGAGGATCGGTAACTGTTCAGCTTATGCGCCCTTCGGATGGTTCTAGATGCTCTGTGTGCCCAGTTAACCTCTTCGGCACAGATACCAGTAGGCGCACAGCCGTATAATTCGTACGCCGCTCGTAGTTCGTTTGAAATCATGGCTTAGCCGCCTTTCATAGACTAGCTACCAACCCGGCAGAGGGCGCCGAGCATTCACCTTTGTCCCATTGTTTAAATCGAAAGGTCTCTGTAACAAGAAGGCAATGCATAAAACTTTCTTTTCAGAGGATAATTGAGACGCGCGGTCATTTCTAGAGGCTCTCAGGTCATGTAGCTGACCCCAATCACGCTGAGGAATTTGAAGGCACTAAAGTAAATAGTAAATAAAAGACTCAACCTAATATGTGTGAGGCATAAAGATGAATAGAATCATCAAATTCAAGTACGTCACTAGTTGCTGCACTTGATCATCTCACATTACATCTACAAATATCATGTAGAAGGGACTTCGTGAACCCTAACTCAGTGGTTTAGTTTGTATTACTCCAGACAGCTCATTCTTTGGAGTTTGCACACTTTCCCACCATGTCAATGATATATGATCTTACAGTCGCTACCTGCCTAGGAGGAGGATATTCATTAAGATGGGCAATGCGTGGGAATGCCAAAAAGTGTCCCAAGAGAAATAACTTATTTTTATCCAGTGCCTTCTTTAAAAGCTGAATCATAGGGACGATTAACCTACGCCTAAATTTTAGTTTGCTATTAAAAGTCATCCACCATATGAAGACAATACTGTTCAAACATCGATATTCTTTGCGTATCCTCTGTTCTCATCCTCCGTGCTCCGTTGCAGTGACAACTCGACATTTTATCGACAGTCGAATGCCACACCGACACCACAAATGCCTCACATTGTTAAGACCATTTGCCTCTTCCACAGGCACAAAGATACTTCCTCTGACGCACGAAAATCTGGTGAGAAATAACCCCAAAATAACGAAACTTATCCGCCTTGCCCAACGCCTATTCTTAAGGAACAGGGTTTTGCTTTAAGCCAACCTAGTTCCGCAGCAGTTTTTTACGGCTACGGGATGAAAAACGGACGGCAAACACAGGTATACAGTTGTTCAGGATAACAGAAGATTATTGTGGCTCATCTGGATCTTCACTCCAAATGAATATCGTCGTTCGTGCATTCCGACTTAGTCAATTTTTTGTCTGATAAAATGTCGTTATCATTATTCTTACATGAGAAAAGCGACATTTCAAAAGCCATCTCATGCGCAAGGTTGAAATGAAACGATGAGTGAGAATAGCTCTAATGAACACCACTTATCACAGTGAATTCGGCACAGGTATCACCGTAAGCAAATAAGAATTGAAAAGGAGATGTGAATCTCGCTCAGACACCTTTCAGTGGGAAGTAGCACTAGATAACTAGATGGCTAATTTAAGCCAACTAGGTCTTCAAACCAAGAAAATCATAGCCTTTGGTCCACGAAACGCCTAAGTGAGTTCCAAGATCTGATGCATAGTGAAGATATCACCAATACAACTCAAACCGATTTAAGAACCGGCTTTGTCCTGAGGCACGAATATCTGTTGTCTCCGATAATTAACAAATAATATCTCCTGCTTTCAATGTGAATGGGCAGCTTACCAAGCCGGTTAATGTTATTTTCACAGGAGAATCCACCGCTATACCGGTAAATATGCGCCACCATCGATTTTCACCAGCCCTTTGGAATCTGCTTCTCCTAAGACAGCTCGGAGAGTTTTGTTATCTTCAAAGCCAAAATTTCACTACCAGTCTTAAAAATGATGGTATCAGCCCACTTGGTTCAGAATCTTAATGTATTTTCAAAGTACTTTCTGCCAGCTGATATTCATATACTATTTATCTTCCACCTTTTTCTCGCTTCACTAGTGAGACAACGATGCATACCATGTTCAAGGAAGTGACTACCACCGCCGGAGAGCTGCTAAATGATGGAGTTGATCCGCAGTAGGAGAACGATATTTACCTTAATAATTTTCCCTTTCTAGGGTTATTAGCTGACCTATTATGAAAGCGATCAAACTAAGCTGTTCTTGAAAGTGTTCCGAGCAATGTTACAAACGACGTTTGTAAGAGAGCATCAGCAAGCCAGTAGATTCCTTGTTCATTCAACTTACTTTCTGTTTTCGCGGTTCGATATTCCTATTCGGACTGCTTTGGATTTTGGTAGCCAGGCAACTAATGTTGCATTGTTTCAACCTAAAATTCTTCAGTTTAAATCCCTTTACTGTCGGCAAAATTTATCATTTGTTAGCCATTTGTTCGTTGTGATCTTCCTAAAAGTGCTACAGACTATTGTTCTATTAAAAGAGGAGCTCAGAAGTAAGAGAGCCCTCCACACCTCCCCGTGTTTTCCTAGAAACCACTACTAACTACCACAAACTAGAGTGCCGGTGAGCTGGAGTTTTGAGAATTTTTACATTTTACTGTATGTGTTGCATATAGAGGCTGGTTGTTGGGAATGTAACAGGGCAAGCAAAATCAAGAAAAATTGTTGTGGAGACAGGGGTATCGTGTAAAATACAAAGCTACGTTTAGAAATTCTTTGATTTACTGATAATGCTTTCGCTGTTTGCCTTTATTTAGTAAGGCTGTCAACCATCTAGAAAGCATCAAATAGAACTCCAGTTGACAATTTTTGTTTACAAGAAATTTCGCAAAACGGAGACTTTCGTTGTGGATAATCGGAAATAAAAGCTTGGCATGGTACCAAAGACTTCTACTAGATTTTTTAAATAGGTACAATTAGTGAGACTATGGAAATTTTTGACCTCTGTGGGATTCAAACCCACACGATACGGATGCATGCACTCAAATTAGTTGGATCAATTCTACATCTGTCGAAATCTGCCAAATGACATTCTTGAATTTTAATAGTCCGTGCCACCAGTGGCCAAAGGAAATGTGGTCAATCTTAGTCTAACATTAGAGAGACGAAGAATGATGACAAGTAAGCCGATACGGCTAGTTGTGAGAAAATTTTGTTAGCAAGTGCCTACCTGAATAAGGTGATCACCGTTGTCATTTTGGTTGGCTGGAATAGCAAACAGGCTTTCGACGTGTCTTTTTGTCTCAGTCACTTTGAAAGTTTGAATTATCATCAACGACTGTGACACTCGTTGAATGTACACCTCGACTAAATCACGGCAAATCCACGTAGAATTTATCTTTGGCTCTTGGAGGGCTGAAATCAGCAGGCATTTGCATTCAGATTATGAACAAGCATCGAATCTTCAGCCATTTGGTTTCGCAGGCACAGGCACGCCCAATAAAATGCAGTGACTGCTTATTTGGGTCCCAGCTAACGTTGCATGTTCGACTTTTGTGCTCAAAATAATCAAGACATCAGCATGGATAAAATGGCTGGTACGCGAACGATAGACAGGGAGATTAAATTTGGACCGGCCTACGAAGGCTGATTATAGAAGTGGGGTTTTGTATGCGCTTTTTGGAGAAGTTTTACGAATATTTTTCGAAAGCCTCCGAAGTTTTAGTTAGAGCAGCTTTTTGTCCTTGCTGGTACAATGTCTGAACGTCGAAGAAAGCCATATGAAGTAAATATATGGGCTTACTGATTGCATGGCTTATGGCCTGCTGTTCACATAAAACTTCCAAACCCAAATTATTTGTAGGATCTAGCGGGAATTTTATGTCGAAAGAACAAAAAGAGTAAGCTCTGTCAGTATGGATATTGTGGGTTATCGCAAGACTGGTGGTTTGCAGCTGTATGCAATTCAGAAGAGACCTTTTTCGGGAACAGTAACCGGGGCCTTTGATCCAATTGTCCGACCTAAAAGGTACTACAGCATTGAATAACGAAGGCGGAGAACCCAAACACTGATGAGCGCCTGTCAAGTCAGATATCATTATCATTTTCCGCTGTATCGTTTTTGATGGTATACCAATTAATGAACCTTTGCAAGATTAAATCGTTCGCCTCAAGCAACAAATGGGAAGCCAAAAGGAAGGTTGGACTTTGCCTGGCCTTTGACCACTGATCTGTCAGGAGCGACTAAATCTTTAACTCAGGAAAGTTGTCCTAAGGTTTTGCTACAGTAAGATATGCGCACATATTAAGTTCACAAGCGATGCCAGTCAAGTTAATAAACTTCTAACAGAAAAGATGTTCCATCCACGCTATCACGGACACTTGAAGTAATGGAGTAAGGTAAAACTACTTTATTTCGTCCCCGGCATTCTGATTTGACATAATATATTAGTATGCAATTTCACGTTTCTTCGTCTTACTTCTCGTCCATCCCAGAGTTTATTCAAGGATATATATATACTAGCTCACCTGCTAAGTGAGAGATAGAGGGTGAGGATGCATAATTCATGTGTAACTTAACACTGATCTGAATTAGTAACTCACTCCATTTGTGCGTTGGTTGTCCCTATAGGCCAGTTCAAGGCAAATGAACCTCTTTGGATCCAAGCGCAAAATTTTACTTTGCTTTGTTTTGCCGTGAATGCCAGTGGATCTTTTAGGCTAACTGGTATTTTAATATCTTTTAGAGAAACATCCATCCTCCCATCAGCTTCTTTGGCAAGTGGTGCCGAACAACGATATCTTTATGAAAGTTCTTTTGTTTGTTATTAGAATATAGCTTGTAAACTTTCGAAATTAACCCGTTTGTTTTTTTCATTGGAACGTGGCACCCCATCCACTGACGTTGCGTTTGCGCCATGCTTGTTTTCAAGACGGTATGTTATATATTTTATAAGCGGTGTATCTGGTTTGTATTTGGTGCTGTTTTTGACGTTTTGACAGCTTCAGCAATGTGATGTGATTGGGTGAAATGTTTAAACAATAACATAACGACAATCTATGTCTAATTTTTGTGGAAAAATAAACCCCACTATGAGTCTTTTTTTATTTATGTCAGCGACAAAATGTTTGCTCCCCAGTATCTTGACTGTCATCCTACCAAAATAATGGCCAGCAATTCAGTTTTTTAGAAGTTACTTGATGACATAGCGCTTTGGGTCGAGAATAAAACAAATAAACAGTTGGATGACTAATTTTGTGTTTAACAGACTGCCCACTTTGTTCGATGCAGTCAGAAGTGGCTATATCCTGACGCCGTTAAGAGAGCTTCACATAAGGTATAACTGACAACATTAGACGTTCAAAACAATTCAAAAGTTTTTAATCGTCTGCCCAGTATAAGTAATCGTTGTGCCGTAGTTTACTTCATTGAGAAGCAGCACGACGTGTTTCCGTAAAACTCGAGAATACGGAGCTAGGATAGTAAAGAACCGTTGTATTATTCTAAAAGGCTTTGAACAAGAAAGACTAAATCATATTGGACTCCAAATACTGGGTGGAAATGTTGTAACAATAAAAAGGAACCCAAATAGCGACACTCCGAACCATCGGATTTAATCTTGCGATGCAGTCTTCAAACCATTAGAGCTCGGGACAATTCGTGAAATATGTTACGCAATTAAATTTGACACAGTTGGGGTTTTACATGTTTGTAACCCTTGCAACAGTTGGAGTTTACTTGCATATGCCTTTCTAAGTGGCGCCAAGATAGAACGATTACCCTAAGTAAACTACCAGTCTAAGGAGGTGATATAAATCCTTTATTTCTTTTTACCTAAATTTAACTTCGTACCTGGTATTTTACTTCCATCACTAGTGACAGAAACTGAGAAACTGAAATTTGCCAGTTTTCCTAAGCTTCATTACACATTTTTAGCTACGTTTCTAATATTTGCGACGGAGAATCATCGTGATAATAATAATAATATGTGCTGCTCTATTTTTTTTTATCGAAGAATAGTATTTTCACTTGCAAATCAACGTGTGTCTGGCAATTTAACCAAATCAGCTGCAATGTAGTCAAAAACGAATAAAGAAACTAGGTTGACTGCCTGAATCTCAACAACGCCCGTGCTAAATTAGCAGGAACTGTAGCAATGAACATGAATTTTTCATATTAATTTGTTAAGGGTGACTGGCGATTTATATGCTACTACACCAGCACAGCGAAAGATGACCAAATGAGTGGCTCGCTGATGGTGGGAAAATCAAATAAGGATTGTTGGCCCAAAAGTTTCAAAAATTATTTTTATTTAAGCCGAAAATAATTTAACATATCAATGGTTCCTTCATAACACGTATTATTTATAAATTCGAAGTTTACACAATAATTAACTGGCTTATTTACTCACTTATCTTGTGCTGATCTCGAAAGGTCGTTTCTTAGTGAAGACAAGAGAAGTTCCATTTTAGGCTCACAGTTTTCCAACAATATCCACTTTCCGTCTTCAGTGCCGACGACTATTTTTTCGTCGGTTACCCAGGTATGACACAAAAAGTTGTGCGGGTCAACCTTGCTTAAGCCATGAGGCTTAAGGTTGTTTTCTCCATAGCGGTATATTCTGAAGATATCTGAACCAACCACACATATTTGTGTGCAGTCGTGTGGGTTGAAAGAGATCTAATTTCATTTAGTGTAATGAATCTTAATTATCTACCTGTTTGATTTGATTGCCTAAAGACGTTCTTACGGATGCCAGCTGTTTTGACTTTTCCCAAGACCAGTAAACGAGTGTCCAGTCAGGTTGACACCCTTGAGCTGCAAGGTATTTTGAATCAGGGGAAAACGCTATGCTTATAAATTCACTGGCATGTACGTCTGATGAGAATATCGTTTTCTTTTTACGGAGTGCTTGTAGGTCATAAATGGTAACGACAGGCTTCTCAACAGTTTTTTCTGCAAGTGCCACGTAACGCCTGTTTGGACTGATGGCCATTGCAGTCATTCCCAACGATTTATCCAACCCGGCGATGAATTTTTGTGTTTTTTGCTCCGTGTTGTAAAGAACCAAATTCGAACCACAAGGGAAGACGATAGTCTGCTCATCTTGAAACACGACGGAGTTGGAAATACCAGTGCGAAAACCAAAGACATGCCTCAGGTGGGCCTGGCCGGACATTCAGGAGCACTTTCGTCAAACCAAAAACGTGCGAAAACAATAGTCATGATTCCCAAGGTTGTGGATACAAACAAACGACACTCTAGGTGAACTAGATTAAATTCCAACTATTCCCGGTCTTTACGTTCAGAAGCCATCCTCTAACAGTTTAGTGTTTGCGTATTAGTGCTTGTATGTAAATCGAGACAACACGCCTATAGGAGAGTGCAAATAGTCGGTTCTGCATTGTAGGAGAGCGATCTCGTGGGTTGGAGCTCACATTCGGGAAGACCGTCATGTCAGCCTTACTAAATGGCAACACAAGTTCTCAAACTACACCTGAACTTCTGCGGCACAGATGCCACGGATCCAGTTTACTTCAGATTTTGTTTCTTATTACCCGGGGTCTAGACTGGACTTAGTGGTGCGCGGGTCCCCAGATCGTGCCTTTGCAGTGTTTACTTTCATGTAAACTGGGGATAGACGAACAACATTGGAACGCGCTGGCAAAGAAATACAAACGTTTACACGTAAAGAGCCCTCTCGTAGTGGAGGTTAGCCAGCAGTTTGTGCGCAGCACACAAAAAAGTTGACAAGCACAAGCAGCCTTCGTGGGATGAGACCTAATGTATTGCGTGTGTCCAAATGAGAGCCTTAAACTGCTGCGGTTTTAATTCGCTATTTGATCTCAGGCTGCTCTGGAAATGAATTGTGACGGAGAAAAAGGAACAAGTGGCGGAGACATGCGGTGCAGTGAGGTGAAAAATTTGATTTTCGACTAGGAAGTCAATCTCCAGCGAACAAAGCAGGCGAGCTCGTGCTACTCTGAGTGAGACCTCAAGAATATTATATCTTAAAGCTGGACGTTTTGAGAAAACTAAGTTTCTTCAGAATGATTATAAGGAACTCAATTAACAAATCTACAAAGGAATTTTGTGTTATTGATTATTTTATTCTGATTTTCGCTTCTGCCTTTTTGGGAGATGGCACGACAACTGGAATAGATCTATGGACTCATCCAAACGCAAGTTGAAAATTTGTTTATATAGCATGAATAACTCGCTGCAGGCCGCCCCATATGAAGACTGCTGGATGCATGAGGCTTTCACTCATGTTCTTTTCACAGTTCTGATTAATAATTTTTAGAACGTCTTATGATGGAACGAGTGTAAAATTTGTCCGACATCTTGGAGGAATAGATAACCGCAAGCCGTGGATTGTCGTATTTTCGAAGCATCTCCAAAGGCTTACAGGTCTCGGTAGCTCGAACAGCTGGCGCAGTGGGTGTTGGATGAAACTAGTTTACTTTGTCGCTTCCCTCTGCACCTGCTCTACAAGATAACTAACTCGTACGGGGCCAAAAGAGATGCAACCAGCACAAAAACGCGAATTTCTCCTGCCAAAGCATACGGTTTTTCCGTCCCATCATTTTAGGAACACGGGAAGCTGGATTTCCGGCGAGTTGTGATGAGCAGCAAGAGATCATTCTATTATACAGGTAATTTCCAAGATGCTCAAAACGCTGAGTTTGAGCGCACTCGGTAGTCGTGAGGGGCTGCACCAGAGTTACACCAATCAAAGTACTTCTGGATTTTTCATCCTTTATCAGCTAGCTAAGGTGAATGGGCCGTACCTCCCCTCGGTGTATTACCGGACTCACTATGGCAGTTTCAGTGCCCCTGGTGACAACGGCATGAGCACATATTACACGTTTGGCTGGGACGTTGTGCGTGAAAGATAAGACGGAGCTAAACGTTGAGTCCTGTCGGCTCCCCTGAAGACTGGACAGCGGGTTGAAATGGATAGATGAGTGTGACAGTATAGCGGTGGATTGTAAGAAGGCTGGCCCCTGGTGTAAGATACCACACTCGAGGAGGTAGTGGGACAGAATAGAAGACTGGCAACTGGAAACAAAGCGGCTTTGCCAGTTTTGTATACAACGGAACGTTTTTGGAGATCAGCTTACCCCATGATACCTTGCTGATGATATGTTCCCAAAGGTCTATTTCTCAATCACACCCAAAAATGCGGTTTTTCGGCATTATCAACCTTTTACGCCAATTATTCCCATTTCAGCGTACAGAAGGATCACAGGATGAAAACAAAATAACGGGTCCTTTGGGAGCCACGAAATTTTCTGGAAATAACCAGAGATGGTAATCTGCTCGGAAGTCCTTGTTTGCATTCCGGCGCATTCAGTCGATGCCAGGAAGCATTTGCTTGAAGGGCCGGAAATGTTCAAACCTAAAAACATTTACAAAACTGTCATGGGCGAATCCGTGGAGATTAACGGTTATGAGCATCATGTGGGAAAATGTGAAAATCGATGAAAACGACGTAAGTACTATATAGCACACGAGCGGAGAACAAAGCGGGAATTGGTCAAGGTTGTACCATGTACCCGGCAGCAGAAAAAATTTAGCAACAGGCGTTATAAGTTCTATGGAAGTTCAGAAAAATAACAAGTTATAAAGGGTGACTATTGTTTCAGGACTTGGGGTGATGGAAATTCATTAGCAGTAAGGAATAGAATTACGAGCGAGCGTGCATTATGCTCAATAATATACGCAAATCTGGTAGACAAGCGATAAATGGGTAAGCGATGTGCTGTTTTATTACCTTCTTCGGGGTCGTGGCTGAAGCTGACGGCAGTTATGTTAACACATTTCTGGCCCCCACTATTTTCGTGAATCATCGTGTACAGCATTCCACTTTTCCTTTTCTTACGGGCAATCGTTTTTCCTTGCATTTTACCGCGATTTGTTCATCAAAAGTTTTATTTTTCCGTCGGCCACAACAAATCACAGCTGTCACTTATCGCTCTATGACATTTCAACTTCTGCTTGTTATACAATCCTTGATCAGTCATCTGCTAATTTGTTTCATTAAACGCCCGAAGCTTCCAGAACGACGTTTATTTAGAACACCTACCAACTTTTCCACCTCTAACCATTAAGGCGAATTTTCAGGATGAGGCATTTTATGCAGTAGGATTTCACAAATTTCCCAATTATTGTGCCTTTGCCTTAATGAGCTCGTGCAGAAGTTGATACAGAGGAAAAGGAAACTGTAGGGACTGGAACTGCAAAAATTTGGGATAGATAACTGGATCATTTTTCCTTGCCCTATTTTACTTCATTTTCATGTAACCCTTGTCATCTGTGGCGATGGTTTTTGAATGTTCCACGTTATAAATAGTAGCATATCACAGGGAAGTTCTTGGCTGCACGATCAAAGACGTGATCTGATCGCGTGAAAATAAGTCAGGTTAATAAGATCATGCCACTTGGTCAGTGGACGTCACTCCAGTCGACTGATAATTTCTAATGAACGGCGATCAGCTGCAGGTTGTTGGGGGTTTCCGATGAGCAGGGACGGCAGCACGGCAAAATGGTAGCTTATTCGTCTTCAGTCTCTCGGCAAGTATTACCGTAATTTGCCGACCAAAAGCATTTTTTCGTTTTAACATGTCGGAGCAGTCCAGGTGCAACGTTTTCTCCTCCGTCTTCCTTGGTTTTGCAAGCAGCAAGCCTTGAGCCTAACTGTATGCACCACGAAAAACTTGCTGTAGTGAGGCGATAATGAAATGAGCCGGAAGGTTGAAATTTAGGCGCAAACCTACGTGCTGACACGATGGGCTTGCAAAATGTAAACAGGTGCCGAGTGCTTTCTCAAGTTGAAAGCAACGCCTACCTGAGCCAGCTGACTACTCAGAGATGACCTCTGGGGAAGATCAAGATTCACTCAAAAGGCTAACTGGATGTACTCCATAGGACAACGTGGAGTAAAGTGCGCCGTTTAAATTGGTGAGGGGACCGGGGAATGCGTGAGGAGAAAACAAAAGCAGAAAAATAAAAATTTGATTGACGCAGCGAAGTATTCAAGAATTTAAAGGGAGTCGCTTTAATGCACGCCCATATCAACTGCCGCAGAAAGGCGAGAACATGTTTGGAGTGTCAATTGCATTCGTTGGGCTGGATACCGCACGTTGGTCCAAGTGACGCTAAATTGCTGGTGTGGCGTGGGTGGTATTAGAGAGCATTTGCGCGCACAGATGAGCTCCACGACAGGGCCTCCATGCCTCGTCTTTTAAAATAGAGTCTGCGATATTTTAACTAAAGGCAAGAATATGGGCTTACTGGGTGCCTGCTCTTTGTCTTTTCTCTTTAACGATAAGCACAGAGGTTTGTTATCATCAGCAACATCCTCAGTCAAAGCTGATTTTGGTAAATCGATGTGGGAGTAATTGTTTCTTTATTGCAAATTGATCAAAGCTTCGCAGGGGAATGCACTTTCGCACACCTGCCTTGAGAGAGGCATTAGCTGTCAAGAATAATCGCTTTCGAAAAGGTTTAAAAGCATTCCAAAGCGCATTTGCATGTGGTGTTATATGCGCATTCGTGGTTGATAACTAGAAGTTGGCCACACAATTTAGGGTGCTTCAAGAAAGATGGGTTGTATCCATGATTTTTTCCAGCGTTTGGAATAAACGATTAGTAGCCATAGCGGCCCTAATGATAGGTTTTTAAAAGGAGTTGAAGGGGTCCAAACTGGTAGAAGGCTGACGGTCTTAAGCATTCAATGGGATGTTCAGATTAGACTTTATTTGCCTAAGCAATTGGGTATCTAATTAATGGGCTATAATCTCTTCAGCTGAGATGGTAAGGAAAGCATAGTAACCACTTAGTGAACTGTTTCAACAAGCCGCTGTTTATTTCCATTTCAGCTAAAGGAAACGAAAGATATGACAGAGGTTTCCTCGAGGTAAGAAAGGCGATATTCGTGCAAACTAGTCTACTGAAAAAGCTTTAATCATTGCATGCTTAGCCTAAAAAGGTAGGGACTCCAGGTAGTGTTAAGGGTCTAGGGATTCAAATATCCGCAACTTGATCGGTCAGAATGAATTTTTTCACTTAGCAGATACCGTAACTTTTACCACTTTGGTGAACAAAACTCACAGCAATATAACAACGAAATGCAGACAAGCTGCCGGAGCCTACCTCTCGATTATCAGTGGATTGTTCAAGTACCTTGGTGGGGCAATTAGTACAATCACCCAGTCTCCTGCGGCCAGCGACACAGTTGCCCTACGGATTCTAGGAGGAAAGTTGTAAAAACGAAGGAGCTTATTCCAGGTAAGGCCTTTCTAGAGTTAGGCCAACAGTTTACTCCAGCACTTGCAATCTGGAGCGGTACTTGCTCAAACAACCCGTGGCTGCAAGGATAACGAGGTCCAAGATTTATAACCGAAAGGACGTGAGGAGTCGGTCAATTGTTGACCAAAGATGTCTGGGGAGTCCGAAATCTGAGTTTATGTAGAGGCATTTGTTTCCGTACCCCAGGTTTGGTGCTATTGGCCAATACGTCCTAGGTCGCTATGTACAAACTCAGGGAGGCTTGGATAGGCCGAATTGCGATGTCACAAGACGTCTTGATTCATTTGGCAGGCAAGAATAGGGTGTTCTGACTTACTATTATGGAGATACCGTTAGGTAAAACGGAGTGAAATCCACCCTGAACGATTTCATTAGTAAAAGAGGCTGTTCGTATTTTGTGGAAATTCACTAGAACTAATTGGGGCCCGTTGGGCTCATAGGCTGTAACTCACGCACGCAACGGACCATTGTTCTCAAAAGAGAAAAATTATGAAGGGAAGCGCTCACAAGTCCCCAGATAGAATGCTTTTATCATGACTTGAAAGTCTGATAAGCAATCTGCCTCTGTCTGCGGTGTCAACGTTTACTTTTGGCAGGTTCAACTGGTAATTTCAATAGAACCGTGACTGGGAGAAGCCAATCCTGCTCTCAACAACGCCATTAAGGCGAGGGAAGTAATTTCATATCCCTTATTGTGCCAAAGGTACATCTTATCTGAAAATCGGTGAAGCATATTCAAAAAACGGCAAAAATGGAGCCAGAAGGGGTTTGGTTGATTATGACAAAAGTGGTCTACTGAAAAAAGGTGCCAAATCTGAATGATAGTTTTAAGTTACTAAACCTGTGTGATATTGTCTTCGCCGTGACAATGGAGTAGGGATGCAATTCTGTCAAAAACAACGGGTATTTATCCGAGACTTCATGATATGATTTTCGACTTAAGCTTGGGTGTTTGATGAATAGAGCATACGTGTATGTTGCTGGTGGGCTGAGGTTAGATGACCCAGAAGAGGATTCGGCTGGCATCACATCGGAGCTTAAAGGCCAGCACTGTTTGCCGATTACAATGAGTGCTGTGTTTCTGGCGCTTTTGAGTATACCCGCAAATCCTGTTTCGTAGGGGTTTGAGTTTTTATGGTAGCTCCTCAGTGCTTAGTTTTCTTGCGTCACAAAGGAAACGGCGGATATTCGCTGCACAGCGGGCGAGAAACGGTATATCTGAATGCCTGATCTAATGTCGTTGGGATTCTAACAGACCTTATGTGGTCCTTCATGTTTCCCGTGTCTTTTCCATGGCCGATGGGCTTCTTTTCCTTTGCGTTGACGGTACGCTAATTCCTTTCACTGGTAGCTTAAGGCTTTCTGTGGTTTAGCGGGTTGTTCATTATCGCCCACGGTTATTAAATGCCCCATCTTGGGGAGATATAAAGGTCTTCATTAAAGTTGGGGAAAATCGGCCGGGAATGAGCGGCGGATTTCAGTCGCTAATAAACGGGGCTTGGAACTGGCCGATAGGCCCGAGAATGTCTGCACACTCCGGTAACTAACTGTGCGGCGGGAGGCTGACGATTATCGGTGGAGCGTACGATGGTCGGTTTGTAGTTGCACTCCGACGTGCGGTCCCTGGAAGGACATCCAGAGTCATAGGTGATGGCGATGAACCCAAAGCTTTCATGCGCACCATGGCGCTTGCAGGGCGCACGACGCTTTGTTCATTACGGAGAGGCTGGGAGATTGAATCGAACAAAATATCGGGGTTGGGCCGATGTTAAAAGGTAGAAAAATTGGATTGCAGCCGGTACTGGAGACAGGGTCAAGGGCTTGTTAAAGGTTGCGTTAAGTGAGTGGGTTTGAAGACAGTGCCACAGTTGGCAGCGGAGAATTTTTCAAGTTGCGATGAAGCGGAGAGAAACGGCATCGCTGTTAAAAAGCCCACGAACAATCTAGGATGCTGTTGGAATTTTGTTGTCAGCTGCTTATGGCCGGCTGGGGGAGGAGAACCTGAGGAACGTTAACGGAACTGATTGACCATGATCTGGTAATCACTTGGTCAGTCGTCAAGTTGCCCCGTTGGACTTAGTTTGCTTTTCAGCGGTTGGTAGTTAGCATTCGTGAGAGACCATTAATCAACGGTAGGTGGTCTTTACCGGAGCCAATGAATGTGCTCACCTGTCAGGATAGAGCGAGGTGCGACAGTCTCAAAGGTTTGTGGATGCCGTTGCGCTGCGCGGGAGGAGTTACGGTGGGTGAAGATGGAAGAATGGGAGCGGTTTTTGATAGAGCGCAGTGCCGGACTTTGTGGATATCCATCAGTCTTGAATTTCTCGGGATTGGCGGGCTGATGTTTTTGATCACTTTGAATGAATCTTTAGTGTGCGATACCAGAAGTGGGACGCTCGAATTAGAAATTAATAAGGGGCGTTTCTTTTGACTAAGGCTGAGTCCGTAAAGAGCTCCTGTGGCCGCTTGAAAAGTAACTTTCTAATGACAGTGACCAGGCCGCTTCCTGGGTGTTTGAATTGTGGGACAATTTGTTGTCTAAACTCCCATATGGTATAACAGCTTCGGATGCAGTGGGCACTATATTTAGTGATATGACTACGTGTCTATTTTCGACAGGAGAGGGGGATGAGTTAGAGGTCGCATGTATGCGGCTTCCGTCAAGGGCATCCGCATAACCCTGTGTGCTCCCACACGTAATGGTGTTTTCCAACCGACATTCCGATTTGTTTAGTTTATGGCATACTGGCAATGGTTCTGCAACTTCCGATGAATTTCTTCGCCGAGAGGGCATCAATAAATCAAAGCTGCAAAGGACGGCCATAGCGGTGAGATTTATTACGACGTCTAGCACACCTACTTTAATGGCGTCATATTGTTCAACTTAGGACTGGAGAGTATCCTGGTCTCCAAATGCATTGTGTCTCGTGGATACAAGTGCGTCTTCGCAGATTAGTGGTAACAGAATCCTATTGGCGACAGACATTGAGCGGGATGATGCACTTAGGCCGGCAGATTACATTTGCTCCTTTACTTGTCTTAATGTGCCTTTTAGTTTGGGTGTCTGAGGCCTGGCCATCACTGCCAGACAACACCGCTGTGCTTATAATATTATTCCCGTTCACCTGCTAACCGGCCCTCCTTTTTCAACCCCGTAAATGCTTTTGCTCGATCCTCAAGTCATTTGGGATCACTGTCAGACGAATTTCCTAGCTATTTTATGGCCGCACTTTGTTAACTTTGCTAATGTCCATTTTCTTTGTCTCATTGACTCCGGCCAACTGTATCACAATAACCTAGATTACATTATCAGGATTCCACCCAGCAGGTAGTGGTGCTAGGAAGATGCTTGAGTTTGACGCGGAGGTCTCCCCAGTGCCATTTTCTAACTTTGTTGCGCACCTCACAGGCGGTCACATGCACACAGAAGACCAGATGAGCCACCGACATCATGAGTAGATCGTTTTATCTGACAACATTCCTGAGGGATGGAGATAGAATGAACGGGATATGAAGGAACAAATAACTTCAGGCAAGAAAAAAGGCAAAAATTATAGCAGGGCGAATTTTCAGGCAGCTTCTTGCGGAATAGTTGTTTGGTGAAAAGCACACTGAACAGGCGCTAGCAGCATAAAAAACGAATATTGAGTGTGCACTTCGTTATGGCGGGTGGAGACGGCGGCGCTGGATAGGAACTGTGCGTTCGTGTAAGTTTATCTGATTCGTGAAGTACGTTCGGAATAGGTTTGGTATGGCAAAATTAAACTGAGTCCAATGGTGGAGTTGAAGTTAGAAAAAGATAATGAATCTGCCGACTAGTGGGTGT
The DNA here is from genome assembly GCA_008360955.1 of Fasciolopsis buskii. Classification (NCBI taxonomy): domain Eukaryota; kingdom Metazoa; phylum Platyhelminthes; class Trematoda; order Plagiorchiida; family Fasciolidae; genus Fasciolopsis; species Fasciolopsis buskii. Next base: position 230 of record LUCM01011141.1, on the reverse strand, counting down.
AGCGGCAGACACGACTAAACCATTGTCAAATGCACTATTATGAATGACAAATGCCGGGAACCGCAGTCTGTTGCCGAATTGGCAGATAAAAATGGAGGTTCACGAGGGGGGGTCTCAGACACTGAGGAAAGAATTGGTGGGATTTATGCAGAACGTCAGCTCATTTCACATAATAATAATAATAATAATAATAATAATAATAATAATGGGTATATTTCTCGAAATTCGAG
>LUCM01011140.1:0-16163 GCA_008360955.1 Fasciolopsis buskii | reverse complement strand
AGCGTCACTAGAACATATCGCACTTCAGATAACAATGACATACTTGGCAATTTCCCCCAATTTCATGTCTTCTAATTCAGCGGGAACTGTTTATCAACCATGGCTCTTTTCGACCTGCTGAAGAAAACCCAGTAAGGTTAAATCAACAACACCTGGAGGCACGTATTGCTAGAGGTACACAACACCCGTAGACTACGACAATCGAAAAGCCCGCAGCTGTCATTCAGTGATTGCTATTCATTTCTATGTGTCGTCCAGCACAGCTCGCATGAACTTGCTCTCATTCTATAATGAGGAAATCTTTAGCAATCCTACGTTACCTTCCACTGGTTGATTGGTTCATTGAATTATATTGTCAACATAATCAACACAGTTTGGCTTTGATCAATTTTCAGTTCATGTTATCTTTAAATATAAATCAAACTCCATACTTAAGTGTACAATACTCCCACTAAATTGAAACGGGGAGAAAATTACACTTTTGAAGAATGTTAGCTAAGTTCTGGTAAGCGGAAACACGAAGCTATCTTTGGAAACATTATGGTTTCTTCAGAGTGCCTAAGTTCTTCAAATTCCTGATTATCTCCGTCACCACAATTACAACAGTTATCCTTCAATTACCGTATTTCTGTTGAATTCATCCATAAGACTTTGCTCTTTTCACTATTCTGGGAGCTGTTAAATCGACTGAGTTATCACAATCAGTTCATTATTCTCTACGTTGTGACGGCAAAACATTTTGTTTGCTTGTTGCATGCTCCTTCATTGTCCCGATACGAAGAAAACGGTTAACGCAAGCCAATTAGATTATCTTGATTCAGGGCCACCTTCGGTACAAGTCGATGCCCATTCTTAACCAATAATATTCCGGTTCATGTTCGAAAGTGATTATGAGATTATTCGATTATTAGACTACTTTATTTAAAAAATATTTACGATTAGCCTAAAAGAGAACTGTTGGTAGCATACTCGAAAATGTGAATGTTTCTGTTTTGCAAGCCAGATCGTCATCCCTTATGGATTTGAACTAGGATAAATCCAAAGACGATTCGGTCAGTAGAGGTCGATTGAATTTGTTGGATATACTACGATTTTCATACTCAAATAAGTTTACTTAGACAACCAAGGTCAAATAAGCATAGCAGCCTCTAAACTAATCTACACAGTGATTATTTCTTTGCAAACCTAAATAAATTCACGATATTTACTGTTGTTAGTTAATATCGTGTCAAAACAAGAACCTTATAAATAGTACAAGGGTGCATCACGTAGCCTTTTCAAACGGACAGATTTGTCCTGTCACAATTACAGAGCCTGTCCAAACCACAGTTAATATTAGGACAAATAACCAACCACTCAACATAGAAAAATATTATGGAGCAAATTTATTTAGATGGCCATCTAAAAACTGATGCACGCACACTGCGGTAGTCAGCAGTGATAAAACTTGCCACAAGTTGGAATGATTTCAATAATATCACCTTCAAAATCTCGTGTCTCATTGGTAACTGCGGCACAATTCGTTGACCCAGTAGCTCCCATGTTTTTTGAGAATATGGTTTCAATATGACCTCTGATTGTCGTGGCACATTATGGGATCCCATATATTTTAAACTTTCGACATTTTTCCCTCCGAATGAGTTCTACGGCACTTACAGTCAGCGAACAGTCTGAAGTTCTAACCGATAGGTAAGCCACAACATCCGTTAAGGCATAATTCAAAATCCGTAATCGTGCGGCTATTGCAAAACACTGAATCAGTCATTTTTATTGCATTTGTTGATTCACGCTTAAACTTGTTTTGACTGCTTATAAGGAGAGTTTATTGGTGACATAAAAACTTCCGAAAAGTATAATTGAAGCGATGATCTGAAACATCTGAGGTTTTTGATGCATAACGAATTAACGCAACCGACTGTCTGCAAATGGCATTGCCTCAGATTTTCTGGCAATAACAGTTTAAATAACATGGGCAACTGCGTAACTGCCTCATTGTCGAGACGGAACTTTATCTTTTAGGAATACATTTTGACTTTTATTGTTCCACTTGACCACCATAACCAATTTATCATTCTGAATGATTTCAATCATGCCTGGCCTCTGCTACACAATGGTTGATTTGACAGGGGATTGCGCTTGTCCGACGAGAGGTTACTTCAATGAGGATAGGGTCACCCCAAATTATTGTCCCTTCAGTTAGACGCAGCCACTTCAATTAGCGATAATACGTTTCAATATGGCACTTTCTGAGATGCCATACTATTCAAATATTCGACGTTTGTTTGATTTTATGCGTTCGACAGTTCTTACACATTACAATGCATTTGATCAATCCACAAAACCTCTCAATTGCTCCTCGATAGGTACGCCGCAAAATCCGTTAAGGCAGAATTCAGAACCCAGGATTACAAAAATACTGAACCATCTATTTGTACTGAATTTGCTAATTTGCACTCACATTAGTATTGTTATGTACAGCAGTTTTTACTTAAATTAGAATTCACTGACCATTTTGAGCTGAAGGAAAGATTTGAAAACGCCAAGCATGCGTAACTGAAGTGGTAATCTGGAGAAACCGACGTATATATTTCATAGCAAATAAACATAGCCCGTTGGTGAATAACGGCAATCTTCTTGACCGACGTAAATTTTGATGACAGGGTTTCACTACCATGAATACGTCCAAACAAACTAACTCACTAATAAAACGGTGAACATGATTTTTCGTAGAATTCCTGCACATGAGGGATGAAAATGTTATACCCACCATTCGCAGCGTGCAGGCTTCGGTGTTCTATTCATGGACATGTGAACATCAAAGCAAATTTGTGCTCATCAATGAGGAATTGAAGGACCTGAGCCAGTTAGCTAAGAATTAATCAATATTTTGTCATGCCTTCCCAGTTCACTGCAACGATCCTCCCCAATAAAATCACTTTTTTCAATCTGCTTCATTGTGTGGAGATCCTGCGCACAGTTAATTCAAATTGGTTTGTTTATGAGAACAACAGATGTTGCATGTAATTTCCCTGCGTACCTTGAGCGATACTTAATAGTAAAACGTTCAACTTCTTTCTTGATTATCGACCATTTTCAAATTACTCGAAGGGAAGATATTATTTCGTTTATCGTCTCGAACATGTTTGAGGAAAAGGCAGGCCGAACTTACAGCTGAATTGTTTAGGTTCACTATAACATTTGACGTTGGTTCCAGCACCATGGTTTTTAAGCCACCATTCAATATCTACTGGGCGTCCCTAATGCTCGCTGTTTTCCCATATATTTTTATGTAAATTACGCATATATTTGTCATCTAAAACAAGTTCATTTAGTCATCTTTTCCATAATTATGGTATACCAACATCATGGATGTTATTCGCTGGACACCGTTGTTCCGGTTTTTTAGGCGGAACATTCAGAATACATTTGGCTGCCCCGTGCGCATCAAGTATCTGTCTTCCAAGAGTTGGCTGAAGAATAGCACAAATATCATAAGACCATATGGTTTTAGGACTGGTTTCCAACTTGCATTTCTGGACTTGGGATATACTGCATGAGTGAATCGTCTCAAGGTGAAACTCCGTCATAGGTAGCTCTATCGCAGAAAGCCTAGCAAAATCCTACCCGTAATGCAACGTACTACGCAAATCACTTTGAATCATACCCGGTGTTATCTCAGGTTAATCAGTTAGAGTAGATATTATGCAACAGTTGGTTGTTTGCTTGAAGAGTGCTGTTGTTGGTAAACACGATGTTATCCTGCTATGGGTCCCAGCTCCGGCGAAACGTGGTGCACGGGCGGCTCACCAGTCAAACTAATTAGCGGCTACAGATCTCGGTGTTTTCCCCTTTTCTTCCGTAGCTCAGAAACCAAGAATTGGGATCCCGCGGAGAATAGATTCACAGAACTAACGTACATTGTATCGTTGAACCACTTCACTCCGAATAAAACTGCAAACCGATGTTCAGCAAATGGTCAATCACGAACGGCGTATACCAACCATAAACCGGATCTCATATTATCGAATTGTACTGTTTGGAATATGAATCGAAAAATGTATGGTGATATACCACAGACATATTTTGTTAACTGTAATATTGAACGAGATGGACAGGATGTGTTCAAGCCAATTTACTCAAAAAATTATTTCTATTTTGTGACAATTCCTCACTCACTTTCAAATACGGCAAACCGTTTGCCTATGATTATTACTGAGAGGTACACCAAGCTGCTCCAACTGTTGCATCCGAGTGTAGCAGTAAAATATTTGGCAGGACTGTCAAGTCCTTGCTTCGAGTAAGAGTGACCAATGCATTCTCTCAAAAATCTGAATTGCAGAGTGCAAGTAAACGAGATGGCAATTGAGCGGGTGCTCTGTTTACGAAAACAATAAATAGATTTCATTTTTCCTAACATTTAAAGAATCCGAAATTTTACTGGAAAGAAAATGACATTTCCTTCTGTCCGTAGTATGCTACGCTTGCGGATGGAGCGAGACAATTTCCTCGGAGTAAAGATGGCCGGTTTTGCCATTATTCCCACTCAAGTAGGCATACCCGTCTTTCTCCTGTCTCCTCACTCATGGTCTCGTACACCCATCTATTGATTTCTCACTGGCATTTAATTTCAGTCATTATCATTGTGGCTGGTTGATGACCTGACTTAAAATTTTCTCGGCTATTCATTGGAAGTCGCTTGTCGGTCATCCAAGGCTAATCTTCGGAAGGTGGAAACAAGTCCCTGGAGTATGGCACGTGTTGGTTGGGGATGGATGAAATAAAAGAAAAACATCTGACGAGTTACTGCGCGATTTCCCAATTGTCTGGACTGGTCATCCACTCAGGCTACGAATGATTCAATAGATTTTTAAATAGAAACCCACACTTCCTTCTCTTCCCCTGAATACATTTCGACTGGAACACTTCGCCACGGATGCCACCAAATTTAAAATGCGATCTGCAACAAAAATCGGAACATTTGACTAATCCTAGCTTGGGCAGTGTTTGGATTCAAATGCCCACGTGTCTCTGAGGGCGCACCTGAAAACCTTGTTTCCTCAGTCAATTCGGGAATATTTCATTCACGAAATAGTGGTAACTGTTCCACCATTGGAAGTATACATCTGTGTCACAAAATTCCCAGAACAAATNTCTCAAAGTCATATGTTTCCAAAATCTATCTAACAAAAGGATTTTAGCATGTTTACCTCATAAATTGATAATTTTAATGACGACTGCTTATTTTCTTTGCGCCTATTGGTGGTAGACGCAAATCGTTAATGTATTGGTTACATCGTTTTAAATCCAAAAGCATGCACAAATTAAAAGTGTATGTTCTTATCCAATCCAATTTTTCGGGTTTCATCAGCAGCAGATCCGAGTGAGTGAATAAAATTTTACTTAATTTTCGCAATCCTCGTTACACTGAATGCGAATCTACATGTAACAGGATGTTACACAGAAACTTTAGCTAACACGTTCCCCGGAAGTGTTCATCTGAAAAGAATTTAATCTCGAAACTTTGATTTCGATCGAAATCAGTTTTCGCCAAAGTTTCATTTTAATCAATCTTATTTTTGGCAATTTGTTTGCGGGGCCAGTGGATTGTCACTTTTCTGTCATGTCGTAGACATCCGTTCGAAATACATGCTCGAAAATTAACTGATTCTGAGCAAGATAGACGAACTGGGTTTTACGCTAGGTGATGCGTCGATTCGTTCGTGAAATCCTCCATCTTACCATAGAAGAGCTTTCATGTTCATTAAGACCATACCAATATTCGCTTCATTAAAATGTATTTAGGTAATACGCTGCTTTTACGATGAAACTGGGGTAATGTAAGATTGAGCTGAAGATTAGGAATGCATTCGAATTGGATTCTGTGTATTTGGGTTCATATATCGACTCTCCTCGATATCAACCGACAGGCAGTCCAATGTGAAGCTGCACACTCTAATTCGAATTTCGCATCGCATCAATAAGTAGAATTCAGTGACAGCATATTCTAAATAATACATGCAATATGTAAGTTAAAGCAAGTACAGTGTGTCCTTCACTGGGCAAATGAATTGGGTTCTCATTCAACATTTGGGAAATCCTATGCAACATAACCATTTTCAGTTGCAACAGAAAGCTCATAATTATAAGCACAGTTTGAAGGGTGTCTCCATAATATGCGTATATTTTTATCGGTGGGCAGTCTGTGTCTCGTGAACATCAATTCGTACTAGTTACAATTGTACAAACCGGAAGCTGAAATTTGCATGCGCCAGTTTCTGTTAGTAGACTAATCTCAAATACCGTTGCTTTGCACAGTGTCCCTGGAGAACTGTCATTATATTTCTCACGATATTCTGCCTTTTGCTCCTGGCACTGGATTGTTGACAGTCACCTATTCATAAATGCACTTGAAAATAGAGACTAATACTCATATAGTTCTGTAACATTTAGCGGCGGCCGACGCCACTGCAACACCTGGTGAGTCTTCCAATAACCATGGAGTGAAACACTCGCTACCATTTCGGGACTCACCTAATATATCATTGGTAATATGTACACAAGTCAACATTGGACAAGTGATGCTTGCCACAACTTCCATTCTCCAGCTATTTTTAGCGTTTAAATTGAAACATACGGTTAAGATATATTGGCCCGCTGGCTCCGCATTAAGCATGAATCATATTCCTAAATCAACAAAGAGGTTTTGACATCCAATATTACCAGTTATTGGCTTATTTTATCACTAAGTGTAGAATATTAACGAAACGCATCCTTTGAAACCATTGAATTTCATATTATTTCATTTGCATCTTCATCCGTAATGATGTGGTCAGCACGGTTTTGTATTGTCTATTAAATTAACTTTGAGTATAAATGATCAGATTTAGCGAAATTTCTTAATTTTCAAAAACATATACTTAACTATTCATCGTGTGACATTTGCAAAAGAAAAAGTGGCGGAAATCATTTTTGGCATACGAATTGGATAAGTACAAATTTGTCATTGCTATCGACAATTACTTGACAGATGGCACCTCAAGATTGGCCGGAGCAATTGGTGCCCTCCGGAGAGAGGTTGTTGACTATTTTGGTGCTAGAACCACAGTCTAAAATATACTACAGTAATACGTTGATATGTGGTGTGCTTGCTAATTTACATATAACTATTCAAGTACGATAGTTCAATCAACTGTATTCTCAATTTAGATCTGGCAGTTTGTGTATGATTTGCGAATCGAACTCAGATTGTTTACCTTACTATTGCTCAACCGTCATGTGGACCAGTCGATTCTTGTCAAGCACAGTATTCGGCAAACACTTCAGATTATACGTGCACTCAGAGGAGGACGCCGTGCGGGAAGAAGTGTTCGAACTCATTCACTTGACAAAATTAACTACAGGCATTATTAATCCTAAGGGTAAGTCCCCGCTTCTAAAGTACGGCGAGGTTTCACTTATCTTGTGTATATTTAACTCCTGATTGTTGCAGGCCAGTCACTACCATAGGTATCTCAAAACTTGACAATTACAGTATTCCAGCCAAAACACCCGTCCAATCGCTCTTACTTGTACGATCTCAAACTACCAGGACATGCCGTTCTGTGACGTCTAACTTATTCTGTTTGTGTCCCCAACGACTTCATTCTGTTTGTCTGAAAACCATTTAGGTCCAATTTGAGTGTTGAGGCTTTCCTGGTTTGCTTTCAAGTGACTCAGAACTTTGATCTTGGTGCCCAATTCACTCAGGCTTGTGCGGTTCGGATTTTGGAATAATTGGTAACAGTATAAGGTAAAGTGGACAAAAACAGTTGTTTGTCCGACTGTCTAAATTATTAAAATCAGTGTAATAACTTCATTCTGTCAACCAAATTATCAAAGTAAAGACAACTGAAAGTAACTGTACTCCACTGTTAGCCCCTCGAACGAACGTTTGAGCGACGCGCAGCGACCAACTCAAAAGAAAGTTGAACCTAAACTACTACGGTACTAATTGGAACAAATTAATTATGTAATTCGATCAAACCGCAACAGTGTTCCTTTCGGGCGGCGTTGCTCCGCTTTCTGAAAACAAATCACGTGAACAATGTGAGTGTCAAACAAAGGTAACCAACGGCAAACCCACGCTCGTGACAATAGCGAGAACACCGATTGTCAGTGCTACAGGCAAATTGATGCGATGCGTCAAAAAAACGAGATTTGTCCCAGGGATGCCAGTTAATAATGAGTTGCTGATACGAAAGAGAGAAATGTCAATGGTTGGTTCGAATTTCTCTCCGGAACACTTTACATCCACTATTTGCATTCATTTAGCAAAGTGCTCGTCAGGTCATCTCTCACTTGTTTCTGCCCTAAGTGTTGGTGAAGCAATATGGTTGTTACGAGGAACAAGAGGTTCTAGAGGGCAACGAATCTCAAAAAGTAAATTGAGTGGACCTACAAGATGTTGACATTATTACTTAGAGATTCAAAAGAATACCATTAGTTTGCATAGGAGAGAGATCTCTAAAGATTCTTCCAATGGGAGAACACTTTCCAATATTTTGACTTTGTTAGACCTTGGAAAGATTAGAATGTTGTCCGGGACTAAATTTATAGTTTCAGGAGTAAAAGACAATGATCAGTGGTTGAAACTGGAGCAAATAATCCAAGAGGGAATGACTGGAGTTGGTAGTAATATTAACTAAGGTAGATTCACCTTTGGTTGGAGAATTGATAAACCAGTTATTTAAACAGAGTAAGGAGACGTTTTGAGATGTAACTGAAATTATCCAGCAACCGGACTAAGAGCTAGGTACAAGCTCCTTATATTTGTGTTCTTACGCCGAGAATACTTAGAATGATACTGAATAGCACAACAATCAATACCAGATCATGAATATGAATTAATTGGTTCAGACTAACTTGAACGAGAAGAGTTTGCACTTGACCACTACTTCTATTATCCTAGCGCAGTATTGTCTGTCCTATCGGTGCGCAGCAAAGCTTTGGATGACGTCTAGAACATCCGGAGCATGTGGTTGCAATCGTGACATCTGAATGCAAATCTCACAAATATATATATGTATCCAAAAGCGAAATGTGGGAGATAGATGAAGCAATTTTTTGAACAGAGAGCACGTTAGTACTCCATAGGAATGATGCAGCCATTATGACTGTCGCGGTGATTTTAAGATCATTCTCCTAACCAGGATGAATTCATCGGTTTAGTGTAAAATGCATGGTATGCGTGCGTAGTTAGGTTCAAACGAGAAGAAAATTCCGCGGAGTGCCTGATTTGGTGTAAATCCGAACGTGACTATAAAGGAACAAGCACATAATGAAAAATATGCTCATTAAATTGATGAGGCGGCAGACGCAGGTTAAGGAACCTTAGTACAGTGAGATCGTCATTGGAAACTGGTAAAAACAAAATTACTGGCCATTCCGGTGAGGCAGATCTGACCACTACCAACAGATATTCACGAAGCGGATCTGGCACAATGACTGGATGAGGCTAACATTTTGATTGGTATTCCATTAATCAGGAATATTCTAAGGTTATTCGTGTGACTGAAAAACCAATGGGTACTAATAGTAACAAGCAAAATGAGGCCTGTTACGCACAAATTTAGTTTGACGTATTGCATCCTCATGTATTCGCAATTATAGTCCCTCAATTTCCCACCAAAAATCATCACTTCACTTTAATTTTCTGAATGAGAGACAGATTTTGGACAAATCGAGGCGGTCATACAAGATAAACGTTTTGGAGAACATTGGTCCACCCGAATTCATTGTAAATACCTCAGAAATAAAGTTAACATGGACGTCTGAGAGAAGTGGTAAGAACGAAAACGAATTGTGTGAAGAATGACATCCGTACAGTTGAAAAGTATTCAAATCAAATTGCGATCATCCATTTACTCCGTTTATCATATGCTGGTGCTATTTTTAATGTATGGAGGCGATTATTGAATTATGGGCAACATAATGAAAAACTATTAAACCCGCAAGCTGGATTAGGCGAGAACATCGAATCTAAGCAAAGAAAACGTCGATTTCTCGAACAACTCGCATTTCGTTATGTTTGACAGAATTTAAACGCATAAAGTTTTGCACGTGAGCAACACTTTGAGTGCAACTGAAATGTAAGGCAGAAAAAATGATTATAAAGGATCGACCGTAGTTCCAAAAAAGAACGACGAGAAATGGCAATTAGATCGCTGTAAATTGTGCCACTGTCTTCATGGAACTGTAATGAGTGATTTTGAATGCATATCAGATGTACTCTCACTCATTGATATACCGTGTTACTTGGTTGATGATTCTGCTCACAGAAGCTGTCTTCATGGTACTATGCATTTCCTTTGTACAGATGTCGGTATCTACTTAGGCGAATTCTCCTCGATCACACAAATTCATTAGCGTGCTTAGCTAATTAACTCCAGGGACTGAATTATTTAGCCAAATATCATTCGATTCGAATTATAAATCATATTGCATTAATTTTCCATTCGGATGGCTTCTTGCAGCTTGACCCAAAATCTTGCTTAGTTTATGCTTGTCTGTGCCGTCTCATGTTTTATCACAGACAAAATATCCAGTCACATTAGAGTGCACCATGCTTGTCTTCCTTGAGCACTGTGCTCTCAAAGATCATTACGTTGGCATGCAGATAGAAAAATTAGCCACTGCCTTCCAATATACTGGATATTCTTATCGCTTTCGTTCCTCAGTTGAACGAACTTTTCTGTGGAACTATTGAATTTCAGTGAGTGGCCCGTCTTCACTTCATTTTACACTGTTCGGCCAGAGGGATGCGGAATCCTATAATGAGTGATTTCAATAAGAGCTCTTAATGTGATTGACAAATCGAAAGCTGATATTCCCTAGGTGTTGAATTATATCTAGTCCTCTTGTATATCTAAACGCTAAACTATTTATACCAAGATTTCCATTGCAAACAATAGATGAAAATGGAGCTACTAGAGCAGATTTGCTTTTCAGTTTGTTCAAAAGGATTATTCGGATTAGTCAGTTGGAGAAATTGATTATGGTTGTATATAAGTTTATTAGGCATCACACTCGTGAAGCCTTGAACTGTCTGAGTTGTTTGGATTTGCACACTACGTACTAAATCTACTCTGTCCTGCAAACCGGATGGAAATATATTTCAGCACATGATCTACAATTAACCCCTCAACGCACAACTTGTCCATCGAGACTAAAACTGAAGCCAAACATTCAATCGAGTGATCGTCGAAAATTATGCGAGTGAGAAGCAAAACGAAGACATGAATTGTAATTTTGAGCGCTACATGTATGGATTCTTTGATATCTCCGGAGGAAAAATAACAATAAGATTGCTTTCGTTTGATCGTCCTGGAGGATTTGTGGTTATTCGACTAAGAGCAAATAGGATTATAATAACAAAGCGTTTAGCTACTATGGTTTTGTCCACACGTGCAGACTCAATAATTGCCTAAACGTTTACGCAAGTATGAAAAACGGGAGAAGTTCGAACACAAAGTTATTCTTTATCGACTTTGCTAACTACTAGAAATCAAATGACAGCTTTATCATTATTCACTTTGCATGGCCGGTTTTCTGTAAGAATTCATAGACGTCACTCGATACAGTATGCACTGTTGCTAGGAATTTCTAATAGTGTTTGATAGCATGAGCAACGGCAGTGCTGCAACATAATACTTGTCGCCATCATACATGCGCAATAGATGTGTTTACTTCAGGTCCCCTTGACTGAAAGGTGTCATTTTCTTCCGATGGCTGGATCTCTACACAATACTGTTCCGAATGAACGCCGGGAGAAATCGAGCCAAACTGTTAGTTAAAAGTAACAAGTATGATGGTCTGTAAATCTGAGCTTATTGTCACCCATATCCGAGACTAATAATTCCATTCACTGGAGATGATAATTTGGTGTGCAGTAGCATATAGCTTGCGAAATCCAGTGATAAAACACAGCTATATCAAGTATTGTTGTTGTGGAGAATGAGCCAGGCTAGTATAATGGCTAACGCGTTCTACTCGTAGTAGATCTTTCCGGTTCGTATTGCATTTTCCGACGCGATAAAAGTGTACTGCTTGCGATTTCAATCTAGATTAAAGTAGCCGTAAAGTGATTCCATGGTTATTATTGTGAAGGTGGGTGCTCACAGTACGCGACGAGACATTCTTAAAAACAAAAGAATTGTCGAATATATGCTGCTCTTTCACTGTCTATGTCTCCGTGCCGCATCACAGTACACTAGTAAGACGATTGTTTCATTAGAAGTTCGTGCAACGACCTATTATTTTGTTACCGTCCGGAGTCATGTGTATATAATTGATGCTACAACTGGATGTTTAATAACGCAATTGAGAGCCTGCCAGATCCGGTATTTGCTAGTTCTTATTTCAAAATGGTTTATGCAACGATTTTTCGTCATCTGTTTAGGCGAAAATAGCTCTCAATCGTAAGTAGTTATTGTGGTTCGATTGTGCTAGTGCATAAGCTGTGAGCCTTTCCAGTGCTTCCACCGTTCTGAAGATACCCACAATCTGCTGAGGTAAAAATGAAAACAAAACTTTATCACGACAGATTCTTGATTAATAATTGAAACTCTCCAACTGATTTGTGGCTTGACGCTAGGTGACGAAATTTCATCCACTCGGAATGCGCACAAATATTTGCAGGTGTGACAATTTCTGCCCCAACTCCTCGACACCGCATCATTTCATAAATTCGTTTTTTGAGTGTGTGTACTTTGAACTGTGGGTCGGTTGAGAGAATGGTTATCCTCGACGTCATGCGTCACCGTGGTGGTGGGGTCAACTAGCGTGGTGACCATTTTGGATGTTTGTAACACCACAAATCCCCTCCCCACCATTTTCGTATCTGACTCATCCAATCCTTCCTAAAGTGAAATTGTTGTCAAGATATATGTGATGTAATGGCATGAGTACGAATCACTGAAAACGAGCTTGTTCGCCAAATTGTGTTTTCTGAATGTTTGTCTCTCAACGATGTTAGGGCTGTCCATATCTCCGAAATCTCTGCTCCGCCGTTCCAATTGATGCATGTGGGGTGGGGGCTGATCGCCAGAGCCTCGGCAAATTTACGTTCGGTGCAAGTTTTGAATCCACGTTGGAGTACTTTTGTGTTTTCATAATTCATGTTAGGTCCCTCTGTCACGGTATGCAGAGCGATGGCTGAATCGCGCTCAAGTTTTGATAAGGTCGCCTTATCCGAAGGTCTGCACTTTTCTTTCCTTCTGTTTTCTGTTGTCCGTGTCATCAGTTGTCTGCTGATTTGTCCAATGCATTCTGCTGGGTCTTGTTTGCTACTGATTTTGTAGATGCAGTTCTCTTGGTTTGGCCCACCGACTTGTTCTTTAGCCTTTGATAAGTGGCGCTTTAAAGCATTGTCCATCCGGAGTGAACGTGTGAATATCAAAGTCACTGAGGACCTTTCTTATTGCTTCTGAAGAACCCGATCTGTACGGAATTCCGACCGATGCCGTTTTCTCTATTTTTCTTTTTTCGTCTTCGTTGTTGACATGGAACTTTTCAGTTGTTTTCTTATGAGACGTGGCGGATAATGATTGTCTTGAAAGATGTCATCTAGACGTCTTAGTTCTACTTTACGTTCGGTATCTTCACTGCATAGCTTTCTAACTCTGTTGGTTAGCGAGGAAATTAGTCTCTGTTTCACGCATTGTGGTTCAGCTGAATTGAAGTCTAAATACTTATCCGAATGTGTGGATTTTCTGTGAATGCCAATATTGAATTTTTGTGAGTCATTAACTTTCAGCCAACAGTCTAAGAAGTTGATGACTCTACTGATGTCTTCTGACTCCCTTGTGAAATTAATTGGTCTGCATTGCTGATTGAGAGCTTGAAGAGAACTATCTTTTTGTGCCGACCTGATGATTGCAAATGTATCGTCGACGTACCTTACGTAAAAGCGCGGGGGGGTGAATAAATTCCATTAGCGCTTTTGATTCAATTGAATGAAGGAAAATGTTGGCTACGATGGGGATATGAGTGATCACATGGCCATACCATCCGTTTGCTTGTACAACTCATATTTGAACGTGAAGTATGTCAACGTGAGGCAAAGTTTTCCAGTTCAAAGGCTTTCAGCATATGGGTGAATTCGAAAGCGTCATTGATGTGAGTTACTACTATCTTCTGATAGGGTTTTAATAATTCGCTGAAATATTTTGCCAGGTTGTGCGTTCCACAAGAAGTGTAGTCTACAATTGAACAAATGGGTATGTTGGGTTTGTGGACTTTCGGTAAGCCGTAAAATCTCCCAGGCCTGTTTGTCTTTGGTGTTAATGGGAACCACAGAGATTTGCCGAGTTTTTCCTTCAAGCCAGATAAGTACTTGTTTGTATGGGCCTTTGATTTGTTGAGTCATGCATTCACCTTCTTCTTTTATATACTTTCCTAAGGTCTATCCCGTAGGTGCTCGGCGACCTTTGACTCGGAATCCAATCTGTTGAGAATAACTGAAACATTCCCTTTGTCCGCTTTTGTGATGTGAATTGTTCGATCCTGTTTTAGGTTTGTCAGTGCTTTACACTCATCCACTGCAATTGGCTGTTGGTTCTTAAGAATATTGCATATCATGAAATAACTCATCATGTGATATCATCGCGCAACTCACCATAAAGAAACCATGGAAGCACTGTACAGCTGTTTCATCCTTGTTAGGAATCATCATATATACCAAGTAATCAAGCTGTGTAGGTCATATTCAAAGCCTTGGTCGTACTTAGGCCACCTGCACAGAAGTCCTCTATGATTAGGAGTAGGGGTCGATCGCTCTAAGCTAGCGGACAGTAACCGTGCAAATCAGTCACGGATAGGTGCAACATGCTGATGTGGTGAAGTTGAACAAACCGTTCACAGCCTGTCCGGTAGCGTAATGGCTAAGGCGTTCGACTCACAATCGTTCGTCTCGGGTTCGCGTCCCAGTTAGGGCGTGTTCCATATGCACTGCTCATGATTCCTAACAAGAATGAAACAGCTGTACAGTGCTTCCATGGTTTCTTTATGGTGAGTTGAGCGATCATATCACATGGTGAATGAAGTACTTGATGAAAGCATTCAATCTCCTACTGATAATATGTACTAAATATTGCATATCCTTAGCCTAGCCTGATTGGCGTTTTCCTCCGTAAGGTTCAAGAAGGCTTGTTCCAGTGTTGGCACACTTTCTTCGACCATCCTCTGGGGATTGACATTCAGACCTTTCTGTAGTAGTTGCAACTTTGGGGATGTCAACGGTCGGCTGGATATGTTCACTACGATATTTTGGTGTTTATTATCGTAGGTTTTCCGACTTTTGATTTTGATCCGTCCTCGGTCATGTTTTGTGAGGTTAATTTTGCGAACTTACGTTTTTATCTTGTTTGGCATGTTTTAAACGCATGTAGTCTTCGTTGTTCGACGACGGTTCGAAGTTGTTCGAGGAATTCCGCTGGGAGCAAATGAGTCAGACAGTTATCTGTATTCCGTAGTCTGAAGCATATTGATTGTATGTTTACTGTACTGTCGTGAATACGTTGACCATTTTAAAAGTTGTATTATTTAGTTTTCTATCTAAACCCTCTCGGTTCATTTTGGTGAAAAGTTTAAAACTAATGATCTGGTGAATGGGCTACATTTCGACTTTGTGCCATTGTTTATTTTGTGGTACGTTATGATTAGGTACAGTTTTCTATGTACTGTTTATTGGTCAACCGTATAACCATCGTAATTTTCTGACGCTTTATTATTTCCCACAATTTTCGGGATCATATTTTTTTCATCGAAACCTCTGCAGTCGCAAAATGTATCTTGGTAACCCCACAAACAACAAGTTTGATGTTTATTTTCATCTATTTAATTTTAGGTGCATGAGTAACTTTCGTCGAAAAATTATTTGTTTATTCTCATACATTTAAATTCAGGTGCCATCAAAGTCAATTGATGTTGCGGATTGCTATATTTTCGTGCATTTTCTATTATTCCAAAAGCTAGATATTTCTTGAACTAGTTTCGCCACATTGTATGGCTCGTGCACCGCAATTTAACAACAGGTAGTTTTCGAAACCAAACAAGGGGCATCATTCAACAAGAAATTGACAATTTGATCTAACACTTTACGTGGTAATTTATTTATGACACTTGCG
>LUCM01011138.1:52991-70460 GCA_008360955.1 Fasciolopsis buskii | reverse complement strand
GACCGCCAGGTAGGATACAAATATCCAACTAACTAAATACGTCCACCTCATCCAGTTACTCCCTTGCAAGAACAAGGTTCAGCTTCGAGTCAATGCAGTCTTGCAATAGCATTTTACACCTCGAGGGTGCAAAACGCATCAAGAATACGCGTGCACTATCGTTCAGCCGGTCGAGAAAAACTTACATTTTACTTGAATCTTCACTCAGTGGTACAACAACGTCCGCATATTCCAAGTCAGATATTCTTGTCTGAGCAAATATCAACACCGTTAGTCTTATATGAGGATAGGGCTATCGCCGTCACCGTCTCAGTGACGAAGTTAGAAAGGAAAGGTGAAAGAGAGCAACCAGTTCTCGTGGTGAATTCGGGTGAAGCATCGCCATAGATGCGAAGTTGGCTTCGGCTATTTGCATACAGAGATTGGATGAGTGAAACAAATTTCCCTGGCACATCATTCAATGAGAGACCGCCAATCTATACCACTACATACTACTGGCTAGAAATGTGCATATATCTTCTTGTAGAAGTTCTTTGGAGCTTTACCAGCTGTTGTACTCGGGTAGCAAGCAGGCGAGACAGAAAAACAAAATATTATTACACCACAGAGGACATTGGAGGCTGTAGATCGTCTGTGAAAACCGTCGGTTTTCATAATCGCCTGTACATTCATTGGGATGCTGCGATCTGTCCTATTCAAAGGTGAAGTCCGCATGGATCATCGCGATCGATCTGGAGTAGTCTACACTATCCCGTGCATAGAATGTGATAGGTAATGCAGAAGTGAAGCATGTATCAACTACTCGTTCGTCTGCACGAACACCAACGGCCCCTACAACTAGCTGACCTGCTTTCACGGACTTGGAATCACTGCGCACAAACAGGCCACGAGGGCGAGATTGGCACCGCAGAGGGGATTGCCCGAGGAAAATTTTGATCTCTGATTAATAGTGGAGTACCCGATGCGGCAGTAACCGTGAAGACGATCGTGTTTCCGGGGGTCAGTTTACCCAAGTACATACTACTGTACATATATATATATATTAAATGGAATCCGATAGATTCATAATGTGTTTGTAGACACCATACCGCCACAAGGCTGGGGGACGAAGTAAGGAGGTGTCTAATCACTCCTTTCATACTCCCTTCGGTCTAGACATCGCCATGCCCGCTAGAGATATCGGTGGACATAGATCCGTATGTTGCGTATGGCGCCAGATGTTGATTTAGAATCAGCATTTGGCATCTACTCTAGACTGATTACTAAAGGTCAACCAACGTGATGGAGAGTGCCGGCACTGGCATGAGAAGACAGTGTTTAGGCTGTTTGAGAGGCAGTCATTCGGTAGCATATCGAGAGGCGCTCAGACTAAGTAGCCATCTGGAATCACCCATGTCTGATCCCTCTGAAGGATTTGGAGGCCAAAAAGGAAAGCTGGAGGAGAAGAAAAAAGACATCGACAACTGGTTAGTTAGGGATAATAGCTTCTTCCCAACCACACCTAGATTTCTTCACATATATATTTTACATTCCCCGGTAAAACTTCCCCGGAATCCATCAGAAAACAATGCTTGTTTAGTGATTTTTCGCTCACTTTTTTGTAAATTCCTGCTGAGCTTATTAAAAAGACAACTTGGCACACAAGATTGGGGGATTCTTAATGAATGGCGTTAACTCATGATCCGTTACGAATAGTGTTGTGTTGTCGCATTGACACAACTATAGAGGCGGACACAGGACGCCAACGATAGATGTCGGATAACACACGTAATGACGAACACGAAACGTCGCGTAACACAATACGGATACAAGAGTCTCAGGCTCTCTGAGACTCCGTTCACAATGACTGATCCATGATTAGATCGTAGAAGTTCCAGAGTGCAGCGCACAGGCTGCGGAATGTAATTGAGGACGAGATATCCGAAGCTAGGTTTCTCACCAGCTGAGTAGAGAACACTGAAACAAGCGATACGAATTCATCGGCCACAGTCAGGGCAGCGAGGAACCAGCGAAAGAAACTTCATGTGTGCAATGAGACATAGCGTATGTATAAAGCTAGTTAGCGAGGGAAGTGAGTGACCTTGCAATATGGTGTAGAAGTGTAACAACCAGCTGGACAGGGAAGACCACTGTCCAGGGCGAAAACTCGACTAACCAATCTAAATAAAATAAAGAATAAATTGAAAAACGTTTCTACCAAAAACAGACATGCACAACAATTTTAGCACTTTCAAACGGTGGAGATCTGGCCGTCTACACAACCGATAGTTGGGAACCTGACCCAGTTATATAAAAATGAATTGTAAGGAATTGGTGGTTGCAACAATCATGGTCCGAACAAACCGGATGTTATTCATCTGGCTGGTGATTTTTTTCTCACCAATCGAGATGTATGATTAATTGTCATCATCACTATACCTGTCTTAATGGGTTTGTTTAGTGTTGTCATTATAAATCATTTAAAAACGGTGCTTACTTGCCGAGTGACTTGTTTTTCGTGTTTCACATGGGGTGTGATGCAGGAATTCGCTGTGAGCAGAACGCTGATGGTCGTCAAAAGCTTCATTTTAGCTTTAGTTCATGGAATTTCGTTTGTTTTCCACACGATACTGGAAACGTTCGTTCTCATGACAGATTACTGACGCGACGGAAACTCATTTCGTGTATTTATAACTATAGCACATCATTCATTTGGGCAAGGGAAAATCTATCTGTCTTTCATTTAGAAGAGCGAAACGTTGGACTAATTTTCTCTCCAACAAATAAAACGGAGTATACCGTAACTTGGTGCGCCGCCATTTTCTGTCTGCATTTGGTAATATGATGCCTCCTCCCACGCGCATATCTTCAAGGGTACCCTCTTTTATGAGGTGTCTCATTCCTATGTTGACTTTGAGAATCGTAGTCAAAAAAAGAACGAACACCAAATTATTATGGCGAAGTAAATTGACACATCAGCCAGTACCCCCTATTGCTACCGATTCCTTGTATCCGTCGCTGAACGAATGTTACTGATATTTCGTCTTAAGCGTTTTGCAAACTCTGTAGATTTAATCTTTCTTTCGAAGTGATTCTGTATCTCTTATCTTTTACTTCCTTTATTAGTGAAACAACAATGTACATCAATTTTCAGGAAGGGGGCCGCGGCAGAGGGGCTACTAAGGGGGGAAGTTGACCGGCAGTGGGAGGATTCGGGCCCGCGACCTTGACGTCCAAATACCACGACCTTATCCGTTTGGCCACCGCCGGCCAGGTGGATTCGAATCGGGGGACATTGGTGGTCATGCATGAGATTTTAGTCCACGAGCATTTTCACGGCAGTTCTTAGTCAATGGGGACGTGTGCTGTCGACTCGGAGGGTTTGCGGTTTGACAATAATTTTTACAAGCCATCTGTCACTTTCATTATTTGCCCCGTGAAGAATGTACATAGTTGTCATCGGGCTCGCCCCGATAAATTTATTTTCCCGGGATTTTCCCACTAGTCTTCGATGTTTCGACAAATAGACACATAAATGCTCGGTTTCCATATTCCATTAGTCTGTCAAATTTTTCTTCCCACAAACTGATCGTTTCTGAATGTTGGCGGTGCGCTTGTTGTTACCAGTCCAGGTCGTTTTTCATCCGAAATTACACATGTGAGTGTGTAGCAAGCCGAGTGCTTGCTGTCTCGCCGCAACACAGATTGTCTCAACGCCAATGCAAAAATCGTATCAGTTTTCCGCTCAAGTGAGCTGATTCACCAGCACGTCATGTTAATAAACCATTGTCGTTGCCATGAGTTGCCGAAGCTTCCTAAACTTCGCGTTTGCTGATATCGGCCGTTGTTCAACATGTAATCGACAGCATGTGATAAATATATCAGGGCAAACCTATCATTTGACGTGTCTTTGACTGACTTAGATCAGGATTGTTGTTCGGAAGTGGATGACCCAGTATAACGGATTTTGCTATAAACCCATCACACACCCATATATGTATCTGCATACCCAAATTCAAGTTCCACCTGACGGGACTGAAGTGTATGAGAATTCCGATGCTATTATTGAGGAAAAGCCCACTTGCGTTTTCGACGATACAAAGTTGTCTCCTGTGGTTGGGATCGAACTGGTGACCATCCGCCTGTCGGGTATGTGGTACGACAGTCGAGTGCAGTTTACACAACTATGCAACAAGTGAATGGTTGTTGGCTTAGCCTTGGTTCTCAGCGTTGACTTTTGAGTGCAATGTGGTATATGACCTTGCTGTTACCTGGTTTGCTGCCATGCCTGATCTATTGACGCTTTATTTCTTTCGCCACTTTAGGTTTCAAGATCATGGTGGCCGGTTTCCTCTCACATTAATCATGACATTACACAACCACATTAGCTCTGGTTCTCACTCATTTTGCGCATTTGCAAAGACACGAAGAGCTCATTGCCATCACTAACAATCACAGACTGAACTACAGCATTGATTCTATCTATCAGTTTCTCCATTTTTCATTTCTTGGTCTATTTTTGATCAAAATTATGTCTCGGGACACTACCTATCTCCAATTTCCCGATGTAACTTCTCATTCCTACTTTGTTCCTAAAGTTGGTGGCTATGCCTTAGTTCATCAGTTAGTTACATGCCGAATACTAAATTTTGATTTTTCCACTCGTCATCTTTAACTTACGTGATTGGAACTCTTTTTCTTCAGTCATTACTTTTGCGCTGTTTATCACTCCTCCATCAGTGATGACTCCCGCACTTTTGAGTTTTCATCTTCAAGCACTGAATGGCTGCTTGTTGCAGACCCCAGCTGTCTTGGCCGATTTCGATGTTCGCAACCGGGAATGGTTAATACATTCTTTTGCAACCTCGGCTATGGGGCGTCAAGCCGAACAATTCCCTGTGGTCAACAATTCATCTCCACTGACTGACCTCTCCGCACGTATGCCTGACCGATTTGACGACCATGCCTACACTGTTGATCTCATCCTCACATCGCTCTTTTCTCTGCTCAAATGTTTTCATTCTTCCCTCACATGGCCCATCAAACCTTTATGATATCACATCTCCTATCAACCTTACCCGCCAGAGCCCTCCACTCTCCTGAAGACGCATTTTGGCGCGACTGTTCAGCCTACTGAAGTGGCTTCCGCGACTTCTTGTACTTCTATTCCTGGGATGATTGTTGTTTCTGTTATGAACCCACTACTGAGAGACGGAACAACCGTTCACTGAACAGGTCTTTTACTAAGTGACTGGATGCATGCTTACAGGAACCAAGCGACTGTGATCAATACGCATAAATCGATTGAGCAAACGGGCATTTGTCGCATGACAAGGAGCGTGTGCCTGGGATTATCTGTGCTCGCGTGCGCATGTAACCTAGTTCACCCCTCGTTCAGTTTTACTTCTGATGTTTCCTCATCCGTCTCTGATTTCATTAGCAAGACTCCTCAAAGGATACATCTTTTATTATGCACTCTTTCAAACCCGGCGAACCGGAATCTCTCGAGTGGTTCAGTCGCGCACGTAATCGTGTTGTTCGCTTGAAGCGGTTAGCATTTCGCCACCGACATTGCCCCCCTCACCCGCGCCCGCCTCTCACCACCGCTGTGTAGAAACCAGGTACAAATGCTCGTTAGTCATAAGACGAGCCGAAGAACGCTTCGTCCGCTGCAAAGCAAGATGCTTGATCGCATCCATCACGGGTAGTCGAACATTTTGGTCCTTTGCCTGAGACGTCTTCCAGAATTTCTGTCCTCCTAGTCTCCCTCTAATTTGTTAGGCCTCTGGTGATCTTGTTTTGCGAACCACACGAGAAAGTCGAGGCTTTTGTTTCCGGGTTATCTTACTCTGTCTTATGTTTTCACTAACCACCCTTTTGTACCTCTTATTAGCGCCAAGAAGATCCTCCAAGTGCTACGTTCTGTGAACATGCGCAAACCACCCGGTTTGGACGATATTTCGCTCATTGTCCTTGAAATATATGTCCCTGAGTTGCCCCTTCTTTTGCTGTTTTTTAGCCTTTCCCCCCCTTTTTTCTACTTTTCCAGTCTTATGGAAATACGATGAAATGTCCGATATTTTCAAACGCGGAGACCTCTCTGGCCCAAGCGACTACCGTCCCATCCATCTAACATCTGTTAAGTCTAAGGTACTCGACGAATTGCGATCGTTTTTCGAACGTGAACTACTGACGGACTGCCAGTATGGATTCCGACAGATTCGTCCTATCGGTGGCTGTCGTCTGACACTTTTGGTCGATGACGCTCGCGAATCACGAAGCAACATACTTGGTCTTCGATTGAGTTTGGCTTGGTACTCTGCCCACTTTCGGATTTATTTCAGCTCTCATACCATAGGCACCAAGTTTTCTCAATGAACTAACCATTTCTGTCCGAGTCAATTGAGAACCCATCTCAGCTGATTCCTTGGGATGGGGGTGTTATCCAAAGTTCCGTACTCGCGTTCACCTTTATTATTATTTACTAATCATCTGTTAAGGTTGATGCCTTCTAGAGCAGAACAACGACTGTGCGGGGATCGGATTATCAGATACTGACACGTTCAATTCAAATTCATGCCTAACTGCATGAGGACATGTGACCAGCCATCTATGGACCAATCGAAACACAGTAACGATTAATGTCCATCGTTCGTCTTACGGCTAGTATAAAACAATGGTAACAGAACCAGAAAACCATAAAACAATTTGCTAAGCGTCTGTGCAAATGTCTTCTTAATGCCATCTTCTATCTGGAACATCCGATCATGTTCACTTCTTTGCTGATGATATTCGCATTCCTACCACACTCTCCGCCTTGCAAACCCCAACACGGCAACTGCAGTGTTATCACTGTATTGCTGAATTCCGATCTTGAACACATCTCTTGAAGTTCCCGTAATCACGCTCTTTTCAATGCTTTGAAAGGTTCTTCTCCCTCATTGTCTTCCCTGAATGACTCCTCTCTGTTTTGATTCAACTGATCTACACAGACTTGGATCTCTCTTGGTCTGTCTGTGACTACAATGTGTTGGTCCCCTTTCATATGTCAACCAACCTTTCGTGTTGCTTAAAAGATTGGTGTTGTATCTCCTGCCAGTCCTTTCTTCACTCTTACCCATCTATTGTCCAAAGCCCAGATTTGCCCCGCGCTAGAACATTGCATTGTAGTCACGATTACGTCTGATTCTTTACTTGGTCGGGTTCAACGTGGGGCTATCCGGCTGATCAGTGACCCTTAACATCCAGTATGCAGCCACTAACCCATCATTGGGAGTCGCTTCATTGTCTTTTTTGTCGCTGCTACTTTGGCCCTTGTTCTTTAGGGCTTCCCTCGTTAGTTCCCATACCTTTGACCTTCGTCTGCCTCTCCTGTACTCAAACTTCTAGCCATCCTTACCAAGTTTTTGTCCGGCGGTTTTGCACCTCTCGCTTTCTGTTATCGTTGGAATGCTCCGTCTCCATGTTTTCCACACACTTACAATGTATCCCCCTTCAAAAGCACAACCGAAGAGACTAGTTCTTACGTCTATTTTCTCCACAATCTCCTTTTGGCTATGCGGTTTAATCCTTAGGCTGTAAGTCACTAGATGTGTAATGAAAAATAAATCTGTCTTTTATCTTTCTTTTTCCATCGAAAATTGGTGTATCGTTCGTCATTCGCGCAGCAGTCTTATCTGGTTCGTGGTAAGAAACTGCTGCTCAAACGCAACAGCGCGATGTTCCGTTGATTGACAGATTGTGAGAATAGTGTGAAACTTCGTTTTGATCGACTCCTCGTTTTAGAGCTGCTCTAACCTGTCTCTTTTTTCTACCACCTCAGCCCCATTGACCAAGGCGATTGCAGTTCGGAAAACCAGCCAGTTTTGATCCCGGTGCCGCATGATCTCCCTCATTTCCCACACAAGGTTAGTTTTTTTTGCGCCGTAACAATGTATATGATGTGCGGTTTAATCACACAAACATCAGGTGACCTGATTTCGCGACATCTTGCAGATCGACTTGGAAATGATGTTTTTAGTTCTGGAGAACGTAGTAGTAGATTTAGGAAATAAACGAACAATATTCCCAAACTGTTCAGCTTATTTATACCCTTGCGAATGCCAAACGACAATTGATTGGAACGGTGAATGGCTTGTGAACAAATTTTGCACGCAACATAAATATCGATTCTCTGCTGTATATCGAGGTCCGAAGCCATACCGCAATTGAGCATGTTGGACATAGGGCTCACTAAAGAAGAAATGAAAAATTGGTAGATTTCGTCAAATTTCTACTGCAATGTTTTGTGCTCGTCGGTATGGTAGACTTGCTAAGGAACGCGTCTCCCAACTTGCTGTTCGAATGTATACTTCTGGTTTGTGTATAACTCGCAGGTTGATAGCCGTTTATGGATGTTCGTAATCCCTTCCATTTTGCATCGAGTATTTTGATTGCATTACATCAATGTCGACTGGAAATTGATATGAATCCTCTCTGGGATAGTAGCGGGAGCAATCCAGCGATACTGCGAATAAAGGTTGCATGTTCAAAGTGTGCTACTAGTAGGCTAACAGGCTACCTATGATTAGCCGCCATCATCATCATCATCGTCCAGCCTCAAATAACAAGGCAAGCTCCACCCATTGTTGGTTTTTTTTACCGAGTTACACGTCTCAATAGAAAAAAGAATTTCGCCATCCGTCTTCAACTGTTACTTGAAGCGGCTGCTAATTCCGTTTCTTCGGTATCTCACGCCGCCAGTTTACACGGTCCTTTTTCAGGTTTGTCGTTAACTGACATCGCAGATGTCGACGTATCTTATTCGCTCTCCTACAAGTAGGGAGTTGACGTTTCCACTCCAGTAGACTGAACGACTCCTGGGAAGTCCAGTGTTTTTGGTGGACAACGGATTTAGGCCCACAGGTGAAATCTTATGCCAGATGTATCGCCTGATTGATTCGATCCCAGCACTCATACATTTCTTCCCGTTGGGGTTCTTAGCTTGTATGGTGCTTTTTGCTCGTAACTGGTGTGAAGAGCCGATTTGCGGTTTATTTCGGTGGTCAATGAGCTGCAGTGAAAGTCGCATTGAAACGATTGCTTAGTCCAATCCTACGTACACGAATCAGTGCGACCTACAGTTTCGGACGGAACTGGTTCAATGGTAACTTACTGCGATATGGTCTAGTTCAGTGAAATTATCGGCCGAGTTAGAGAGCCATGTCGTTGTTCTGCGTGAACTGTGTCAGAAACTCGTACAAGAAGAAATAATTGTCGACACAACTGGAATAGTCTATCTCCGTTATCTTTAGTTTGAGCGGGTAAGTTGGAACGCTCACCTAAACAAGCTTTCGATGCACTGATTTCCGTAACGTATATCAAAACCACCTACTACTACTACTACGGTGTCAGAGCTTTTCGTCTTGCGAACGAGAGTGGCGGGTTCGTCATGAGACTTCCTTCTGCGTGCCAGCGCCGCAGTCTGTTGGAGCACTTGTCGAGACGACAAACAAGTTACCCTCAGAACTGCTGTGCTTTTGAAAATCAACGGATTCTTGGAGTTCACCGTGCATCAGCGACCGTTAGCTGAGGACCCAGTTTGAAACGGCCGCTCTCGTCTTGTCACCCAGGGTTATTCGTACACCGCGTTGACCTGCAGCTCCAGCTGCTTCAAGCTGGTGAGGTGGACAGAGAATATCTTGATGAGGTACTCGGTGCGGCTAGTTGAACTACGTTAGTCGAATCCTGAGTTCACGCCTCAGTGACGCAGTAGACATCAATTACTAGTGAGTTCATTGTTAGCGCTAAACATGCCTTTTGACCATTCTGCATGAGAGTGCGCACGTTGATGGAGCCGAGATTAGGAGACTGACTAGTCTGGGGAAAATGTGAGCTAGGAAATTTAAAAAAATCACTTATGACGCTATTTGACAACGAATCGCCCCAAGTGTCCAGCTAGTTGTCAATAAGGGCATGATGGGTAAATACACGTGAATCCTAACTGTAGCTTCGAACTTGGACAGGTTCCAGTGGTATAAACTATTAGCTAACTTTTTGGTGCATTCGGAAGTTAATACCCACCACCATTGCTTTGGATTCTTTATGTTCCATTTCCCCTTATCATGTATTGCGACACCGCAGTTCTTTTTTCACGTTCCGACGCCGCTTTCTGGGTCGGTTTTTGATAATCGCTTTGATATGACTATGAAGTTTCTGGCACTCATATTCCCTTTTTAAAACAGGAAGCCTATCCATTGTCTGAGACGTATCGCGATTTGATAAATTTGGCTGAGCGAATTCTTCGTCCCGGCGGTCGCTTGGTCTTTTGGATCCCGGTCAAACGCGAGACGAGTTTCGGACTCGATCGCTTACCGACGCACCCTCGACTGAGGCTACTTTGTGCTTGTGAACAAGTTAGTTTCTCCTGTTCACAGTTTGCTTGGTTTTGACAAATGCGGTATAATGTCCGCGACTGTGCAGTGTGTTTGAAAAACTACACTACTGATAATGATTACGTTCACCCGGGCGTCGTGAAATTCGAAACGTAATACTGCTGTGCATGGTGCTGACCTCACCAAGGTTACGAATTCGGATGGTCCTTGTTCCGTGCATCTCCTTTTCTCCGTTATAACTATATCAACTATTTTCGGGTGGTTTCAGTGGGTGTGACGAACTAGTTTGGACGTGCGATTAAAGTTTTAGAAAAGAAAATTCAACAACAGCGTAACTCCCCGATGCAACATCGCATTCGTAAGAAATGTATTTGCGAACATTCTTCAAAAAACTTCGAAATGAAACCAAAAAGTCGTGAGCATATATATATATATACATATATATATATATATACATAGAAGAAAGTGTGAATGACCACACTGAGTTGTACGGTGTTTAGTTTGATGTTTCGATCCATGCTGGGGCTCTTTATGAAATGCGAATTAACCGTTCACCTTTGGCAAGGAGTTCTAGTTCTGATGGAAAGGTCACAAGTTACATTTTACAACCCAGTGTACGTCATCAACGGACACATGCACACTTATTGATTCGGTAGGTGATGGCATAAAGAAAGAAATATTTCAATTTGTATTCGTATTATTTAGCTTGAAGTGACTAGTCATGCATACACGATTGAGGTTTATCCTAGTTCTATTCACAAGGAGTGTGAGGAGAAAGACGATCAGTCATGGCCCGGTAACTAAGACGATCTGTTGACCAGTGAAATGGACCAAAGGGGCAGTCCATTTTTTTTCAAATTAAACTTTATACCTCATTTCATCTTTATTTCCTTTGAATCTAATCTTGAAACGATATAATAGTGAGGTCTAACTGGAAGAACGGCAGTGTGCTGCTTAGCGTCGAACGTTAGTGACGGTCATATTGATAATTGAAGCGTTTAAGTTCTTCCCCTCTGTCGGGACAAAGATGCATGATGACAATCTACCTCGGAATTAAAGAAAACTACTTTTGTCATGAAATGTTAGCAAAAACCTCGGTACTTTGCGTTCATTTTTGGATGTAATTGACACTTCGCATCTAGAGCCTGCGTTTATTCGCCTAACATTATTTACATTTTGTTTTTCCAGTTTAGATGTTTGAAGACAGAAACTTAAGTAGAACGAGATACTTTAATCAGTGGACTATGCCCTGCATTGTGGTACCGAAGGATCTCACTGTTTCTCATTCACTGCTTTGCTGTTACGGTAACAGCGCAAGCGATTACCGTAGCGCACTTGAATGGCTTCGATTCAAGGCTAAGTTTGGTGTAAACCAAGATCCCTCCGAGTGAAATGTTCTCTTTTTCATGATCAACAACGGTTATTAAACCCCGGTGAACACAAAATATGTGGATTATTAGCCGATTAGTTTCAACTCGTGAGTGCAGGCGTAATCGTGCATAAATGCTTCTGCCGAAAAAGCGACATAGCATCTGCGAATGTAAACTAGGATAAATCCTAAGACCCTTGCAAAGAAGTTTACGGGGTGTACGTACTCCCTTAAGATTCCGTTTTTCATGTTACACGAGTTTGCCTTGACAGCCCAGATCATTCTTGTTTAACTGACCTTGTTATTGCCTACCAAGAGGTGCCACATTCCAGCCACGATTACGTTTGCAATTTACAGGTTGGGGGATATTTTGCGTTAGCTGGGGTCTACTAATGATGGCTTACGAACAGGAGAATTATCATTTTCACAGGATCTTGTTTTACATCACAGTTTATCTCGCGTCAAGGTCATTTTGGCGCGGCACGTTAATCGCATGCTCTCTTATGGTGACAGTGAAACAGTGTAAGAGAAACAGTAAAATATTTTGGTACTGCAATGCAGGAAGTAATGAACTGGTTAAAACGCCTCGGTTAACTTAAATTTTTGCGTTTAAGCACTCGAAACTAAGCAAGGCCACAATTCACATAACATTAAACAAATAAACTATGCTAAGAGCATGCCTTCCATGGAGACCAACCACATCGGAAAGCGGAGTTACTGATATTCGTGTTAGGATTTTTCTTTACTTATGGTGCAGATTTTTGTTGATATTTCGGGCACCGTTTTCCGAACAAACCTGAGCACTATTTTAACGCACTGACTGTTAACAGATTTTGAGTGTGGATTAATTACGGATCAAAGCAACAGAATAATCATTCTCCTCGGTAGTAGAAGATATTGAGCTCCTTAATCTGAGGATCCGTTAATTTTTCTGATCGATGTATGGCATGTGGCGATCCGCAAAACATTTATACAATGGACATTTCTAGAAGGAGATTCGAAAATTCTCCCGCTCTTTTATTCTCACACGAATGAAATGAGAAAAACCTTAAAGAGATCAAAAAGAGTTCACTGTTGATAGAAGAAGCTTTTCGTTGTGCTAACGGAGATATTTTCTTGATTCTAAGAGATTGGACAATATAGGAGGTGAGATAGTTTTTGAATGGATCTCCACGTTTCACTCTACCCAGGACCTAGCAAACATATGATCTTGGGTAGAGTGGTTTCCTTTCTGTTTCGCCTAAGTCGGATGAAGGGCACTTAGGCCCAGAGTGTTGTTCATATAAACTCATGCCACGACCTGAAACTTGCTCTTATTCAATATGATTTATATTCTGACGTAATGGTCTAATGAGCTATCTAACCAGTGGACACTGACTTAGAAATCCAAAAACTTCTCGGAGTTTGAGATAGAAGCAATTTCATACTGGATTTGCTGCATACCATATGGAAATTACCAATAAATTACTGAGGGATGATGGCGGGCCCACCGACTGCCTTTATTTATTGATGCGATAAATTGTTGTAAATAGATCTCACTTCGTTCTCTCTTCCGGGGTCATAACGCGTCATGGTTGAGATACACACATGGTGGCTAAAATAGAACACCAACTAAATTTCTAGCCCGTTTGTCCACTGGAGAAGACCAAAACTCACGGAATATTGTCCGGAAGATTTGCCAATTTTCGCTGAGTAGGAGGAATATAAGTTTAAATAGTCGTTTCTTTATGCTATTACCTACTGAAGTGGAAAGTGTTCGTATGATGCGTATTGCATGAGTTCCAGCTGTTCCATGTACATATACAACACACGTGATCCAGTAAGATCTTATGTGGTTCTATGCCACCCTAAGTTTCAGGGTCATCGTTGCCGGTCTCCATTGGGTGTCATGGGCCCTAGTGACTATAGGACAGGCTCCTTCCACCACATTCATGCTGAAACACGTCACAAAATTGCTGTCAAAGCCCGTTGCTTAGCATGAACTATTGCGACCTTACGGTGGTCCATGCCGGTCAAAATTCTGAGGTCATGGTTGCCGATCCCCTCTATGCAGCAAGCACCAGTGGTTATGATGCGTGCCCTCGCCGCTGCATTCGCGCAAAAAGTGTCTAAAAGCATCTGGCGACGGAATAGCCGACAAGTTATACTACGGTAGACGGATATAAGAGGTCTAAGTTTTTTCTAAAGATACGGATAGTAAAACGAAACATTCGAGTTGCTAACAGTGACTAAAGTTGCTGTTTTTACGAAGTTATTGACATCTCACGTTTCGTGCAAAGCGATACAGTGTTAATTTCCAAACACCAAAGCTCTGTGGTTAAATGTATCTGTCATCCGGAAAAACGGATAGTTTTAGAATCACTTGAATACTTCTAGGTCACTGGTTCTATGACTTTTGTCCCCTTCATCTAACCACGAAAACTGACCAATTGGCCAAACTCTGTAGGTCATGTATACGGCCTTCTTCGTGCCTAGGCTACCTGGGGGTAGTCGATTGCCATGATTCGCTAGCCCGTGGCTGTACAACTCAATAGCGGATAGGTGTAGTGTTATCTACTGACAACCAGCTCGGTGGTGTAACGGCCAAGGCTTTGGACTCATAGGTTGCTCATCCCGAGTTCGCGCTTGCTGAATATTCACTGCTGAGGACTCCTGTGCAATGCTTCTGTGGCTTCTTGATGGTGAGTTGGTTGTCGATATTCCAGGTTCGGAAATCTAACTGTTTACCCCTTCAAGTTTGGATTGCGAGCTACTACCAAATGACCGGGTTCATATCAGTGCCATTACCCAAAGAGACGAAAATTCTCCCGGTCATCATTTTGAAAGGAAGCATTGCATCCACTCCAAATGACGTCCTTATATTAGCATTGAGAGGATAGTGAAATGCACGATGCGCGGTTGTTTACCCGGGTGCGGATGGGGCGTAAATGACAGTTGGAATCTAGCTGATCTAATTCCCCGGTGTTGGATTTGGTGCTGAGTACTTGGCTTTGGCTATTGCAGTTGTTAAGTTTTTGTTCTCGTGCCGTTGACCTCCTCTGGAATGATAAATTTTCTGAGAAATGTCACCCGTTTTCCTCAGCGCACAAAACTCTTCATTCATTCGCATCTTCCCCGTAATTCGTACAGATCCTGAATGGTCGTAATTCCCGGTATATGGTGGCCATGGAAAAGCTTCAACCAACGGAACAGGATGAATGTGAAAAATGGGACCCGCGAGCACTCAATTCAGCAGATTTGGTGGCTTTGTGACCGACGCCTGTATTTTGCACCCACAGACTTTTCTTGTTATCTCATTTTTAGTCCGCACTCTTGAAAAGCATCTTATCCCCTCTTTGCAATAATCTTGAAGAAAGAATCCCATTTATAGAGGCACTTGTTTTGAGTGTAAATACGCGAATACGTATCTTATGACCGCTATAAATATGGAAACGATTTTCCTTTTGGTTTTATTAATTCTTTGGTATTTTTCTACACTTCGGACATGCAACAGCTACGCGAGTGTGCCCGTGTGGTTTTTTATGCACAACACTTTAACATTCAGACTGAGCTTGCTTTCGACTGCACATATCGTTTTCCCATTCCGGACTTCGACGAAAACAAATCGGAAAAACATTCCTTAATCGTATCTTTGTCTGTCTCATTCGATTGGCGTATGTTGTATATAATTGGGCTCAAATTGTGTCGATGTCTGCTTTTTTCCGTCGGGTAAATCGTGCGTCGCACTGTTTCCTTCCAAGGTAGGCGCATATATTCGCCATTTTCTACTCTCAGTCTTTCATGGAGACCGAATAATGATACTGTTTGGTAATTTAGAATACCGAAGACTATCCTTTAATGACAGTAAGTGTTTTCGCTTGTAGTAAATTGAAAAGAAAGTTCGTTAGTCTATTTTCTTCATCTGCAGTCGTTCACTTATATCCCATATCTGCTTTCATGCCATATCACAAGGAAAATGCATAAGGCCCTGAAAATAGCCCACCAGAAGCCCGAGAAAGGATTGCGAGTGGCGATGGGCAGGATACGGTCGTCAGAAAATATCCACCGATTGACTGGGCGTACACTGACCCACGAAAGTTAGTAGTGAGGGGATCACGTTTACTGATCCTCTCTCAGAAAAGTCGTCTTTTATGTTTGTAAGTGAATCCGTGCGAGTCGGTATCACTCATTTATCAGACATGGATGTCAGATAAATAGGCTTCCTTAAAGAATCTAAAGCTCTTGTACAAGATAATCTAGCCGCGCCCTTTTTCAGGAACGTTGGTGAAGTTTCAGTTGGTATCGGTCTGGGAAGACGCAGTTCCTAGAGGGTGATATGAATCGGTGGCGCTACAAGAAATTTCATTGCTTCCTGATCTGTTTATCAACGTAATTCGCACAGACACTTGTCAGGGCGCTTTCTGTCAAATATTCGGAACTTCGTCTCGGGATTCAGTTCATATTTCCATCCTTTGAAAAAGCTTTGAGGAACATCATTTCAATTTGAAAATAAAAGAGTACTATCTCTCAGCTCTTCTACTGCTTCTTGTGACTTTCCACGTTGGATTAAGGACAACTTTAAATTCCTTTGTTGGGAACTGCCAATCCCTAATCACGCGCGTTCCGTAGTATTATACAGTTATGCACCAAACTGTTTGGATCACGCTCGCCTGCGTGTGGTTATTTTGCACGAAGAATGCCTTCACATCCAACCCGTCATCTGCGCGAAGCTCTATCAAAGTGTTACCCTCGAGTCCACGCATTTCACTTTTCGTTTCATACCCTCCCCAGTTAATATCCACAGAAATTCCACTGCCACACATTTACCACGTATTCTGACAAAAGGATACTGCTCCGGCTTACCGACTCATTGTGACAAGCCACAGTATAATAAGCGAACTTCATCATCGTTCAGCGTTAAACAGCAAGGCAAGCCTCACTGGCCGCTGCCTTTCCCCAGAATTACACGTTTATATAAAAAGAGTGAATATCTAATGGGAACAGGGAGTGGACCTACGCAGGCGGAAAAAGATAAGATTCTGCTGCAGCTAACACACGGAACATAGCCTAACTGTACAAACGCATATGTTTTCAATCATTCTGATTCGATAGAAAATGACAACACGATCGCAATTGTTCACGGTTCACTGCCATATCCTTCAGTGTCTCCAGCCAGCAAGTCGACAAGTCTTTCGGACCCCAACCACGAAGGCGTGAGACACCTACTTTACCTAACTTCGCTGTACATTTTGTCATCCCACGTTGCCACGTCATCTGTTGGCCTCCACATGGCTTCTTCGATTCCTTAGGAGGAACACAAAATAGGGCACGGTATGGTAGACGAGTGTTCGTCATGCGCAACACGTGACCCAACCAGCGTAGTCTACTAAGTTTTATACGCCAAAACAAGCTGTTCTCAGAAATGGCACCGAATACCAGATTCCTAACCTCAATATTACTCACCCGGTCACTCCATCCAATCCTAGCCATACTACGTAAACATCGGTTGTCGAAAACCTCCAACCGACGAACATCGCCCACACGCATACTCCACGTCTCGCAACCGTACAACAGAACTGAACGCACTGCAACACAGCACACAGTACACGATCTTTCAACTTCAGTGAAATATCAGGCCGACGCCACAAGTGCTTCAATCCAGAGTAAGCTGCCCGAGCCTTGGATATACGCATACTTACCTCCAATCCCGAACTACCATCGTTAGACACGCAGCTACCAAGGTAGGTGAAACGGTCCACAATCGTTAGT